>VWYI01028397.1:0-22484 GCA_013399455.1 Anthoscopus minutus
TGTGGATGTGCCTGTGGCAAAAGAATGTGGGAAGAAGCAGTTTCATCTCCAGACTGGTGTGTTGTTACGAGGCTTGCCACATTTTACTTGAGTCTCAGCTGTGCTGCTGAGCAAGTAGTGACTGCACTCATCTGTGAATTTTTTTCCACCTCTGCTTATCTGTGCTGTGTTCAGCTGTGTTTGTGCAGTGTCTGAGACAGTAGGAGTCTGTGCTCTAGAGTGCTTCTTGGCTTTGGGGCTGGAAGAAAAGACTTACATAGGTATTGGTTTGACTGTCAAACAGTGGGATTAGTTAGCTGTATTTTTAAAAATTAGACCCATATATAAATAAGATTTTGATTGTAGCTGATGTATGGCTTTTTTTGGTGATTTTCACATGAGTTATGTAAGCATTCAATTGCCATCCATGTTCTTTTGCTGTGCTTTCCAAAAAGCACATTCCATCCATTCATGCTGATCAAGAATAACATGTGAAAATGGCATTAGCAACAGCTGCTCTTTTGAATAGAGTTGTAGCTGGCTTGAATCTAATCCCAGCTGTCAAGAGGTAGAGTTTGTGAAAATTGTAGCACTACACTTGGCCCAGGACAGGGGCTCTGGGCGATGCTACTTTACCTCTAGTCATTCATTATTTATGAATAAGTAATTAAACATGTGATGTAAGACTGTAAAGAAGTTGTGCTGTCATATTGTATCTTCAAAGATTCTATTTAATCTGAAATCTCTTAAGACATTAAAAGAAAAAAATCATGAAAACATTGAAACAAAAAATTTGGAAGAGGTTTCTTAGTAAGAGCTCTTTGAAGTCACTAGCTAGATCGAGTTGATGAGGACCAATTAAAGCAAAACATGTGTCCACAATTTGCAGCCATTTGTTCTAGGCACATCTTTATGGATGAAGTTTGTTGCCTCTGTAATGATGAAGATGCAAATATCTTTCCCATGAGGCTGAGCAATCTCTATTTTTTATAAAGACCTAATGTGATGATTTAAGTCCTACAGCATGAGCCACAATATGTCTGCATTTTCTTTAATAAAACATACACATTATGATTTTCCATGCATGCACTCTTCACTCAGGGCATCCAAGTTGCGTATGTGCTAGAGAAAAATGTGTGGTCAGGTAACTGGGGAAGCTTTTGGTGCACAACCTCTGTATGGGACTTTTTTCCTCAGGCATTTATTTTCTTGAAAAAAATGCAAGGACTTTTATTTCTTGTTTACTTACAGCACTGGGGTCTGTGTGAGGACCTGTCACCACAGCATCTGAAATGAACGGCCATCTGAGTGCTTCTTCATGTCATTATCACTTTGTGTGTTCCCAAGTATCACTCTTTCATCTTGGAAGCCTGGCACGATGCCCAGTAATATCAGTAGAAAGAGTTTCCTATTTGCAAGTATGTACCACTCTCTGTAGTAAAATGAGCAAAAATGGCTGTGACTGGCTGTGCCTTATACCACAGGCTGTCACAAGTCTTGCATCCCCTCGCTGTGGAGGGGGCTCGCCTTCCCCAGTGTTAACTGGCAGCCTGGCTGCCTCTCAGTCAAGTCTTTGCAGTGAAGTTCACCCTGTAGAAAGGGCTAGCACAAGCCTGCACTCCATTCCAGTCTGAAGCAAGTCCAGGGGCTCATCCCTCTTCTCAAAAATATTTGATGAGCAATGTGAGTTTGTAAAATTCATGTATTAGAGAAGACCCAGTCCTAAGTATCTTCTAAAAGGTGTTGAGCAACATTACCTCTTAATGCCTCTTGCCTCTGATAGGAACCCACACCCACCAGCTTTTCTTTCTATTGCCAAGAGCTGTCTGTGAATAATTACGTGTTATTAATAAGAAGGTATGCACTGATGGCTCGTTTATACCATTACACATGGCTCATTTAGAGCAAGTGAAGAGGCATGGTAACAGTACAAGAAAGACTGCTGCCAGATGCAGGGGAATAACCTGTTCTCTGCCCACAGTAGCAGATGAGACTGAAGAAATGGATTTATAGAGCAGGTTGCTTGACATTAGGTATCAGGCAAAAATGCTTTATCAGGTTAGGGTATTGAAACTCTAGAACAGCCTAGTCAGGAGGATTTAAGTCTGCCACTGAAGCACTGAATAGAAAAAAAAATATCTCTCAGGGGAGACAGAGGTCATCTAGATGATTTCAAAAGTTTCCATCAAGCCCTCTGTTCCTGTGACCAATAGGTACTGTGTCCTTAGTGCAAATGAGCCTGCTTGCTTCCACAGAGAGCTCTCAGCTTGCACAAGCCATGTATAATTAATCCCTGTGCTAGAGATGTACAGCTGACATGGGCTAGTGGGGATCAATTGATACACATCAGCAGAAGTGTCTTCCTGTCACTCACAAGGACTCACAGAGAGGGCAGAAAACATCATTTTTGTTGTGCTCTGTTAGATTGGCAGGTATTAGCCTGAGCAAAGACAGCAGTAGAGAGTGGTTATCCAGCAACAGATTCCATCTGGTTTGCTTAAAAATTAGAAAGGTAAACAGCCTCTGGCTATGCAGTGTATCATGAACAAAGCTTTTTGGGATACTCACTGGGCTGAGGCATTTGTATTTGAGAGTCACATGGCTTAGTAACAGCCTGCCTATCAGGCAGCTCACAGCAAGCAGTCCCTCAACACTTCTCTTTCCCAGAATTCAATTAAAGGTTGTTGCTTCAGTTCCTCAGCAAAAACTGCCTTCTTGAAAAAAGCTGCAATCTTCCATTTTGTGATCCTGTCCTTTTAAGGGAAACAGACCTTTTAAAAGAGGACTTTAAAAGCAAACCAATGTATCTTATAAATAAACTAAATAGAATATACATTTTCTTATCAGATGTAGGCTCCCGTGTCCTTGATGTGCCCTTTAATGAGATTTCAGCTGCACACACACACACACAAGAGGGAGGGTTCCTGCTTGCTGCCTGAATAAGCAAAACTCTGTGAATTGGATAGCTCTTGCCATTCCAAAACTGAGATTGTTCCCATTAATAGCTTGCAGTATTTATTTTAAATTTGCTGGTTCCACAAACATTCGTGCCCTTAAAGGCATTACAGTTTGGTAGGACTTCACAGATTGTGTGAACTCTTTAACAGGTTTGAGGTAGATCTGTGGGATGGGGATCTTCTGCCTTGTTTTGCCAAGAGCAGATACACATTCAGGACATAGCAACACAAACAAATAACATATTGTGTAAAGTTCTCCACTTTTCTTACAGATTTGCTGAAACACAGAAAGATGTGGAATAGGCCTGAGGCTGTAGAATTTCAAGTAATGATTTAGGTCCTTGACACTGAATTTGAGATAAAAAGCCAACAGGCAGTTACATTATTATATTTGCTCTTTCTATTTGCAAACAAGTGATTCATGCCTTTGCACATATCATTTGATAGTCTGAGTATGTTCTTGGCATTAAGCACTTTAATTTTACACTTATGCTGGTGCTATTTGCACTAGAACCCTGTAGATTTTTCAAAATTAATGAGCACGGATTCTTCACAGTGTTTATATTCATCAAGCATTCACACACCAGTTGTGTGACATTCTGGTAACAATGTCCATGATTAGTACGCTAGAAAACCAAGAGATATTAAGTAAATACATAAAAATATGTATGCTTAGCCAAATTTGAAAATGCTGCAAGGATTTGGTTTTAAAATTCCTTACCATCTTGTTAAAAAAATAATCTGATATAAACCCACAATGTTGCTTCTGTCTTACATTGTGAATTATTTGTGTTTTCAACCTGAAGTGATCCTCATTGTATGACACCATATCTGTCTAATCTGTTTTAGATTCAGTACTGTTTGCCTCAAGCCCTGAGAGAGATGCTCTAGAGGGATGGTGAATAGACAAGAGTACAAATGTGACTTTCCTCTGTTTTCCCTTTCAAAAGTCTATTCATCCATCTCTAACAGAAATGAAACTTCAGGAACAAAGGCTTAACAGCCTGTTCAAATTCATGTGTGTGTTTTGAGACCCAGCATCAAGTGGAGGAAGAAATGTTGCTGGTGTGGAGTCCTAGCAACCATGAAATATCAGTCCGATTGAGTTCAATGGCAAAACTCCCAGTGACATTAGTAAGATTGGGATTTTATTCCCAGCCTTCATATTCCCAGTTTGCTTTGATGTGTTGCAATATAAAACAAAAATATCCTGTCAAACATTTATTTCTTTCCCCAACGCCTTCTTTTCTTCCTGGCTGTGCCTAAGAAATTGTTATGGTTTTTGACAATACTGCAATCAAAGCCTAATTTAGCAAAGACAGTTAAATATGTAAATTGAGTTGTTAGCCCCAACCAGACGCTTCTACAGCAGCCACTAGCCTTGGGCTTGAATTGCCATTGAACTATGTTCCAATAATTTGAAGCAAGAAAATGTATATGTCAACATGTACACTGGTGTCTCATGTCCATAAGTTATCCAGTGCCTGTGACAGTGTTCCTGTGGGAAAGACAGAAAAATTGCTGTTAGGTACTCTTGTTACCTTGTTATCTGATATTCCCCCTGTGTGCGCTGCTCTGCACAAGGATTTGTACCACTGGTATCAGTTCCAAAGCAATATTTAGACCCTCGTGTTTTGGTGTTGAAACTTTTATATGTTAAAAGTATCTTTGACTCCTTGCAGTGCCTTTGAAATTTTCTCCCTCCAGCCACCCCTTGGCATGCTACATTCCATTATTTTTGAGCAGGAAAGATCTAACTGTGAATGTTATGGCAGCTTCCATTGCTCAGTTCTGTGTCCATTGTAGCTCACTGCAGGCTGTGTAAATAATTTAGTTAGAAAACCAGGCTCGTTGCAGGCAGTGGCAAGAGTTTGGAAGAAATACACGTGCGCCGAAGTGTCATCTAATACGGCAGCATCTGATTGGTATTATACCTGTCCCTTTTCTAAAGAGAAAATATATGGATGCCCTCTGTGGATCTACAAAAATTCTCCAATGATCTTGAACATACACCAAAACTTAAGCACATTTGACTCAATGAAAGACTTCAGAACTCCACCTGCAAAAAACCTTGGTGTGGAACATCATCCAAGTTAGATGGATGGTCTGACTTGATCTTTGGAACAAAGCCTTTGCTTCTAGAAGCAGTGCATCCATCTGGCCTTTATTTGAAGACAGGCATCTGCAAAACTTCTGTGACAAATCAAGGCCCTGTACATAATTGGTATGAATGTATTGTTTTGTGGTACATTATTGGTTTAAACTATGTATCCTCTAATGTCTGAAACCTCAAGGGCAGGATGAGCTCCCAGGGTCTGGGAAAAGCCACTGTCTCCTTTCACATGATTTTATTCTCCTTATTATTTTTGGATTAAGAGGAAGATGTTTGTTGTATGTCCTACACAAGATATTGGCAAAGTGACCTTAGCAGGAAAAATACTTTACCACTGCTCTGGTAACTTAAAGCCATCCCTCAGCTGGGCTCACAAAAAGGTTCTGGAAACAAGGAGAAAAATTTATAGCAGGTCACAGCTCTTCAGCTAGAGAATGCAAGGGAACCACACCACTGAGGATGTATTTCCTTGGGGTTGAGGTGCTGGGCCTCAACTCTGCCTGGTGTGAATCTCATAGTGTGTATCACGAGTGCCCAGGAGGAGCCACCACTTCAGGGTGTGAAGGAATAGTGCAGTGTAGCCGGGCCAGCTTTCCCATTACTGAACTATTCCTTTTGCTCAGGACCCAGCTCCTGGTCATACCCAGGGCCAAGGACAGGATTTCTGGGACCAGGTTTTCCGTATCAGAAAATGCTTAATAACTGCTTTTGGCTCTCTGTGAATTTTCCTAAGTACCTAAGCAGATTAACCTGCTTTTTTCCTGGTGGCTACAGCAGGAAACTTCTGCAGGTGGCTTGAAAAAGTGCACGAGGCACGTCTCTCTAATACAGAGTGCCAATATATTTTTGAAAATCTGATCCCTTTCCATCGAATTTAAGGGAGCAGACTTTGTTTCAAAACTGTGTAATGCTGTGCAGAGCATAAATATTTTGCCTCAGAATTGATGAGTAATATTCCGTGCTTGCTAAGACCAAGTTATAAGGAAAGGGGGGACAGAAAAACGAAGGCATGTGGAAGCAAAACAGTGTGGATGGGTAGAGAGATGGCTAGATATTCCTTATAATAAAGTAAATATATTCATAATAAAGTAAATACATCCATTTCTTATTGCAGGTTTAATTGCGATCTTTAGACATATTTCACATATCCATTGAAACACTTGGGTTGATTTGATTTATTGTATGCCTGTTCTGTATTCATTAGACTGTTGTTCCTAACTCTCTACTGAAGGAACATGTAAATATCTTTCTAGCCACTGCCATCATCAGTAGAAATGTATGTGCTCTGGCAGAATAAACCTTGCTCTGCATGGAAACGTAAAATATTGCTTAGAGGGAAATGTTCAGACAGCACAACAAACTATCTCATGAGGTTTTTAACCCGTGGATCCTCCTTATTGCTAGAAAAGGAACTAGCAATTCCCTCTCATCCCTGAGGAATATTCATCTTAAATTTAAGTTGATGACCAATGTCACCAGATGTTATGAGTCATTGCAGTAGACGATGAAAGAGTTTGAAATTCTTATGCACTGATAGGAGACTTCACATTGCATTTTATTGTAACTTTCAGAGTGAACCAGTGAGTATTAGTAATAGTACTTTTGTGTAAACTGTGAAAAGCAGCATGATTTCTGACCGTGTTGTAAATCCATTTTGTAAGACTTGTAGCTTTGTTGCTGCTGGAATTCCCATGCAGTCAGCCTGTGAGGGATGCTCAGTTTTCTAGTACAAAGTTTCTCATTCTTTACGCATTTGGAAAAGGCACTGCTTCCTTAAGTTAGCATTGCATAGGAAGGATGATGACTTTGAACTTATCTTCTAAAGGATTGTATTTCACTAGCTCCTGTAGAGGCTACAAATTCATTATGCTATTGCATCTTCTCATTGCTGAGGGCATTAACAATTAAGATACAAGCACCACCATGAAGATGTCAAAGAGAGGAAAGTAAAGATAAACAAGGAGAGAAGCTGATAAATTAGTAACAGCATGCTTGCAGGGCAAAACAGTTGTGTGTGTATAGACAGGTTTAGTTTTACCTTAAAATGCAGGGAGAGGAAGAAAAGTGGCTTAAAATCCTGTGAACTCTCAGCCTTGTCCTGGAGGTAGAATGGATCAATTATCTCTCATTCTTTTTGTTGACTTCAACAGTGCTGGGGTTTGACATTACTTTTTCCTTAGGGAACCTGGCCATTTCACCTAGTGCAAAGCTGTTTTGTTGTGCCATTTCAGGAAGGAAGAACTGTTTTTCTGATCAAGTTTCTGTACATGCCTGTAAGCCTCACATTAAATCCCTGCCCTGGGACCTACTTCTTAATGCTGAGGTTGTGAAGCATAAAGTTAATCACATTACAGTGTGTACTGCACAGAGGTGCCCCGAAAGTTATTAAGGATGAAGCTTGTGCTTAGGGAAGGAGGATCCTCCAAGGCTGATTCCCAGGAACAAACAAGGAGGATGTGCAGGAATGGAGTAGTGTTTACGGCTTATTAGGAATGGTCAGTAGCAGCTCTTTTTTTAATTTATTTTTTTTTCCATGCAGAGCAATCCCATATTGGAGAGATCATCTACAAGAGCTATAGAACTCTGGGCCTCAGCTATACACACTGCAGTGTACCTTTCTTTGCCTTTGGGACATTTATTACTGGGACCATTAGTTTCAAAGTCACTGCTGAGCATTTATGTGACTGACAGGGAATCAGATATAAATCCTCTAGCCTCTGAGGTGGAGATGAATGAACTGGAGACAGGGTAAGACAGAGAATGCTTACTCTACATTGTTAAAGAAAGAGCTCCTATAGGAAAAAGGAAGGTGCAGGAAATCTGGGGTGAAACCTGGGGTGCAGTGTACATAGACTTGACTAGCTCTTCTTTCAGGAAAATTTGTTTCAGAAATGAAAGGCGTTTCTGAGGAAAAGTCTTGGTCTGAATTGTTGTTGGTATCATCTCTTAATACTCCTAGCTACTAAGTTTCTCTCAGTTCCAGGGCACCTGTCTTCACCAGTATTTTCCAACATAAAAAACATCTCTCTTTCTTGCAAAAGGTGGTGACACCATTTAATGACTTCTGTCAGCTCTTCTCAACCCTGAAGTGGCCACTGTCCCCTCCTGTGAATGTTCTCTGCTTCTGGCATTTCAGTTATACCAGAGCAATGTGTCTTTCCCACAGTGGTTTTCACTGCTGCATCAAAATTTTCAGCTTCATTCCCCTGGTTCACAGGCTTTGTGGCGACCCAGAGCTGCACAGCACAGCACAGCAGCCTGTGCTTCTGTGGACCATGGGCTGGCTGTGCTCCAGAGCAGCCCCATCACAGAGAGAACAGCTTGAGGGTTACAGTCAATTAGCATAAATTGCTAAGGGCCCAAAATATGGTGCAGAGCCACTGTGGATTGTTAAGCCTCAAAACATGCTCCCTTTTTCTTGCTTCTTTTTTTCTCTTCTGGCTCTGTGGAGGAGAAAAAGCTTAGAGCCCATTTTTGTCATTCTCAGAGGAGGGATGTAGCTGATGAAGCTGGAAGAGTAGGGCCAAAAGCACCTCCTAATATCCAGGAGACCTTGAGCTGTTGTTTTTGTAACTGAATTTCTCATTATCTCCAGTTCCTGCATGTCTTAGCTATTGAACTGTAAGCATTTGAGGGTAGGGGTTGACAGTATTTGGATGTGTTATACAGTGCTGAGCATACTTTTGGCTCTTATTTAGTAATTTTAACAATTAATAAGAAATACCATATGGCTAAAAATATTGTAACTCTCAAAAGAATTCTTGGGCCATTTATTTTTTGTGCATGAGTCTGTGCCTCATTTAAGCCAATTATTTTTGTATTAAGAGGCATTGGTTATGCCATCCTTCTGCTTTTATTTTTAGTAGTATTCAGATTATTAAAAAAAGTGTGAAGAGTGAATGAAAAGAATAAACCCATTTCCTAGTACTTGTCTGCTAAAATTAAATTTTCTAGTTAAATAATCCTACATTTAATCCTCAAAGGGATGTGTCCCCTAGGGGGAACATTCTCTGTACCCTCAGGTGCCTGCTGTCAAAATGTCAGAGGACAGGAGATGAATCCACATGAATTAATGAATCCAAATCCTTATTTACAAATTAGGTGGTGTTTGATTATGGATTTAGCATCTTTAACCACAAATGTGAATTTTATGGACTAGAGGCATGTTACTCTCACAATTCAATTCCCAGGCTGTGTTCTGTTTTTCAGAAATGCAGCAAAATATGATAGAGTCCCTCTTACTCTCCATCTTGTCAGTTATGGGAGACTGGGAAATCTCAGTTTTCCGTGTTTCAAGAAGAAATTTTTAGGTCTAGCAGAGATGATCCTTTCTAGCATGGCATATATAAGTGGAAAGCCTCTTTTGTCCTATAGATTGAAGGTATTTGAGCTTTATATCCATGGAGGAATGGAAATCACACATGGTCCTGGTGTATCTCCAGACTGCCTCTGTGTGTCCCACTGTTTGGACTGGAGGCCTGTTGTCACAGTCTATAACAAAAGTTTCTGTTCCTGCTCAGTGATATTTTGACAGCAGCATGTTGTTACTGAGCCCAGGATCTGGTGCAAAGGATGCATCCATGTGTGTTTGTACTGGGGAGCAGCATCCACAAGAGAATGAGAAACACAGACCAAGGACTTGAGTCACTCTAGTACTTAAGTCATCAAAGTAGCAGATTTTTAAAGTAATGAATGAGCTTATAGAAGTGTATTACTTTAAAATTCAGTTGTGAGTAGAATATTATGCTTGTTGCTGTTAGGAAAGGACTAACGTAGTATGCCCATTTCACTGCTAATTTCAGAACTATTTCTTGTGTTTAAATATTAAGTAGAAATTATTGAAAAGCTTTGACTACTGCCTTTTTGAGAGCAAAAGCACAGGTAAGTGTGTTTTTTAAGTGTGATCTGATCTGCTGAGGGGAGCATGGAAGTGAGATGTGCGGAAGAATGCAGGTTTGTGTTAGTATTTTTTTTTAAAACAGCTAAGGTGTTATTTTGTGTTGTTTTGTGGTGGCAGATTGGTTCTTTCAATGTCAGGTGTCACTGACAGATGAATAACAAGATTATGTGAAGAACTACAGTCAGATCAGCAAGGCTAATTCTTGCCAGTCAGAGAGCTTTTGGGGATTACAGTATAGCATGGAGAATTTATTGAGGTAATTTATCCACAGTGCTTGTGAACACATTACATCCATGCTCTGTCTCAACTAGAGTGGATCTCAATACCTGCAAATCTGTTATTGATGTTACTTTACGAAGCAGTATGTTTTTGCATAGTTTCAATATCCTTCATGTTCATGGATTTTGAACATAACTCTAAAACTCACAGCAAATCTTCTGCTGTTGAAACAAATAAATTTTGGTAAAACATAAAAAATACTTTTAAAAATTACATTTGATAAGAATACTCAGCCTTTCTGCTGCCGAGAGTGCCTGACAACCAGAAATGGAAATTTCTATAAAGGAGACTTCTGAAAGAAGCTAAAGTGGAAAATTTAATATTCTGATTTTGCCTCTGGGGCTGTCTTCTTGTTTTGGAAGCTTCCATCAGTAGGTGCAGTTTGTAGAAAAGACTGATGGAGAAAAGCAAGCTAAAAAAGGGCAACAGATGAAGCACCTTTTCATGTTAAGTACTCTGTTTTTCCTCTGCATCCATAAGTTCTTGTGCTATGAGGGAAACAAATCCAAAAAGGGTAGACCAAGAACTTTTTTTTTACAGTAAGACAATCCTGTGAGAAAAGACTCTTTAGTTTGTGTCATTTCCTCTGTCATGGTGTCAGAGAGGATGAGTTGTTCTCTCTGCTTTACAGTGTCAAGCAGTTCCTTAGCTGTTCACCTCACACTTACAAGATCCACTAGCTGACCATGCTGACATTGCCTCATTCCAATTCTTGAAGATCCATATATTTTGTTGCTCAGCATCTACAGCCAGGAATGAGTTACCAAAAGAAGTAACTCTTTTACAGCTGCCAAAGAATGACAAGAATTTTTACTACAGCATTTCTACCTAGAATTCTACCTAGAATTTTTTACTGCAACATTTCTGAGTGGTCCTTGTGAAGTGCAGAGAAAGGAGTTCTGGTAGAGCTGTCCCTTTTGGCATCCCTTTGGAAACCACCACTGGAGGCAGGAAGAGAAGAGTGGTGTGGGCAAGGGTAGTTCTCCCAGATAGAGTTGGGAAGATTACTCTCAGATCAGTGTGGCACCCTGCACCTCAAAGCTGTAGTGAGAAAGAAAATGAAGTTGTTTCAGGAGGCCAGTCATCTGTGACTGATCTTTCACAGCAAAACGTGTTTTCTACAGTGCATCTGTGTAGGGAACAGTCATGAATTTGGTAGTGAGAAAACGTTGCCTTTGTAAAGTTATTAGCTTCAATGGTTTCACTTTGACAGCCCTGAAATACACAAGACACTGAACTGAGAGCTTCTCAGTTTTGCAAAATTCAAAAACTGGAGGCTTTGCACTGAGTTATGGCGGAACACTGTGGAAGACTCTGGTAAATGATCTTTAGAGATTTACATCCTTATGTTTGCTTTTCTGAGAAAGCCAATATATATTTGTGGAGAGGCAGTATTTTTATGCAGGTAAGATAGGATGCCAATAGTGTTATATTTATCATTATATAAGATCAAAAATGCATTCATTTATAATATGCTTTCCAATCTCAAGACCCTGTTAATTTAAATGAATTTCAGGATCTGGTTTGAGTGTTTGACTGAAGACACAAATCACCAGACATAAGCACTATTTTTATGTATCAAATCAGTAGCTGTATTAAAAAGCTGATATTCATAGTGCTTTTGGTCACTGTTGAAGACGTATTTTTCCAACAGGTCTGGGACTTTGTCATTTATAATAAACTGTGAGAATAGTGGATTCAGAACTGTATGTGTCTGAGGAAGAGAAGTACCTCATAGTCTACTGAACTTGTCACATACTTCAATGTTTTAAAATATGAATTTATTTTTATTCCACTTTCTAATACATTTGTCCGTTGTTCAGAATAAGAGAATTTCAGCCTGCTTGTCATACATGCATTAAGCACATCTCCTATGCTGTAGTATACTCATCAGGCTCTGTAGATTGTTAAGGTAATGCCTCTAGGGTGAGTTTCTGTATGAACTGCATCAATCTTGTGCTTTCTTCCCCTTTTTCTACCCTATTTTCATTTGCAGAGGGCCTTGCCACTGCTGCTTGTAATAGAATGTGGTAGGATTGTTGAACAGGAAAGGGGACATGCATAACTTTGCCCATAATACATTCAGGCTGCTGCCTCCAGGAGCTGCAACAGCAAGGGACAAAACATGGAGAGTCATTGGTGACTTTGCAGTTGCAATAATGTTCTGGTGAGGACAGTGGAATTTCAGTACTCTCATTTTGAGCCCAGAAGCGTTTTACAACCCCCAGCAAAGGCTGGGAACATGTTTAAGTGCTCTGCAAGCTTAGAGGTAATAGATCTGTGTGGGTGAAGTATATACGCTGCTGTTTGTGGTCTTGTGAGGACATCTCTACAGTGCATTTCACAAAAATGCTGCAGAACTTGTCAAGTATTACACGAGGAGACACTAAAATTACCAAACTGTGTCTCCTTCAGCCTTCATAGAAGAGGCAGAAGCTAAACTGGCAGAAGCCACTGTGTTGTGGATGCCTAGTCTTCACCCCAAAAGAGTGCTTTGTGGCACAGTTTGGAGATGATGTAATGGAGAGACCTTGGAAATGTATGTCTGACTGCTATGCTTCCATAGTATTCCTGTCAGCAGCCTTCTAGCTATTTACTCAGCTTTGAATGGAATTATATTTGTGATTGCTCCTCTCTAAAGCCAGTTTTTGTGATGGAGGGGATTAATGGATCTCTTTTTTAAAGGAGCTTTGCTTAGCTCTAAGTCAGTATGCTAAAAGCACCCTTAGGCTGTTTTTAATATATGTTGGGATTGCAATACTCTAAAACATTGCTGGCAGTGATGGAGCACCTGCAGTTTTCATTCTTTTAATTTTATTTCATAGCATTTGAACAGGAATTAATCAGACTGTGAGGAGACTGCTGCAAGGTTTAGGTAGAATTGTGGCTACCCAAACTGCTTCCCTCAAAAAAAGAATGTCTGTCCACTTCTCTGTGACCCTGTCTATGTTGGCAGTCATTGCATCAAATACTTAGCGTGAACAAGAGAATGGAAGGTTCAGCTGAAGAGACAATCCAGAACATTTGAAGAAGGAAAATAATAGTCCTGAACTTCTCTAAAGGTCATTGTTAAAATTAAGATAAAAATCATTAAAATTCTTTGGTAAAGAGGAGGCTCACCAAGTACGGGTCAGTCAACAAGGCAACAGTATGCATGCATAATGGGAATGTGGATGCATTGGAAATTAGGATTGTGGGTGCATTGGAGGATTATTTTTTAGTGTTCTTTAAGAAATATCTCACAAAAGTGAGCAAGAATGCAAGAGCCTGAAACGTGCTGCATTTACTCCATACCAAGAAGAAATACATCACCAAAGGGAAACCCTGGGATCTCTGCTACTCCAAGTACCACCTTCAGGTTTCTTTCTGAATTTTCCTCTTTCAGTATATGAGCTTCTTGATACTAAATTCCTTCACTGCCATAAGGAACAAATAAAAGTAGTTTATTAATAATGCTTCTATTGAGTCTAAAGATCATACTCTATATTTCCAGCAGTGTCAGACCATTCGAATTTCTTTAATTCACTGAATCAGAATCTTAGTGGACAGAAATAAGGGCATGATTAGCTTGGTTGAAGTCATTATCACTCCATGGAAATAAATAACAAGACAAGTATGAGAGTTTTATTTGGCTTTCTTGTGTCTTTCTGCAGGAGTTCATGTTATTGAAAACACAGTTTATTCTTCAGGAGCTGGTCAGGTAGTGCTCATCTTTTAGGCGTGGCTTTACTGCAATTAATAAAATACTGATACTGTATTTCAAACCCATAGATTTAGTAGAACATTTATCTGCAAAACCTAAAGCTAGTAGATATGCATTCATCTTTTCATCATATTAATCTTTTTAAGGATGTTCCTACTGTTTTCCATATTAGTGTAGTCTCAGAGAAATATATATGTAAGGTCTGTGCAGGCCCTTTTTTATATTCAGCTGGTCACATAAATGCTGTAAGTGAAATCCATGAAGCATCTCTTTATTTTCTGGATCTTGATAACTTCTTTCTTTTGCTAGTACAGCTTTTAAGCATTGGCAGAACGCAGCTTCAGATTCTCATCTTGGTTGCTCTGATAATTTAATTTTGAGGAGAAAAATGTAATTCAGTAGATCATCTTTGGATTTTTACTGCTGTTAAATGTAATCTGGTTCATCCGGCATCTGTTCCAATGAGAAAGCCAATCTACTGAATTATTTTAATATTTTCATATCCCTTCTTTGCTGCAGTTGCTTTAAGTTTTGCCTATTTATGACAGCCCTAGATAATAAACAGTTGCCTAGTCCGGTTGATTGTAATGTGAGAGACCAGTAGTGGACATCTGGCTGGGGCAGGATGCTCCATAGGAAAATGACCTCCTAAAGTGTACCAGTTTTGAGATGTGCACAGCACAAGGAGAAAAGTTGTGTGGAGTGACAGATGGATGCCCTGGTTGACCTCGCTGTAGGTGCAGGAGAAGCAGATGGCAGGCAGGGTAATGTCCAGACATACGATTTTAGGTACCTTTGACCCCCAGCATAGCACAGTAGCAAGTAAAACTGGAGTCTTGTGAGTCACTTTTTCATGGTGCAGTAGAAGCTCTGGCAATTCAGACACAGGTACAGCTATGAATATTATGAAAGAATAATGCTGTCCATTATTTCTTTTACTTAAGCTCTTGTGGTGGCTTGCACAGATGAACTGAAGAACTCCTACCCCATTAGTGACATCCACGAATTAATCGCCTGCAGCTGTTTCTGTGCTTCATGTGCTATAAATGTGTGTTGTAGGTAGAAAAAGGTACTGTAACCATGTGCATAATTAATTTCTCTGCCTGCTTTGCAGATGAGAAAACAAATCTGTACAGGGGTAGTTATGATAGGTTACTAATTGTGATCACTTACTGTGTAAATTATGTGAAGACTATCAGCAAGTCGGTGGTAGAACAGAGCTGGAGAGCCACCTTTTCTGTGTGATTCCTGGTTGTGGTAGACTTTTGGTGAATATGGCCCAGATTCTGAAGTTTGCCTCAAAACATTTGTTTTTCTTTGACTTTTCTTAGTTCAGATGATGACTTGATCAAACCAGGACAGTGATGATTTGACCTGAGATTGCTTTTATTTCTCTGAGTGATAGCTGAATAGTTCTCCTAGTTTCATGGATGAAGTAATACCTGATCATGAGCAGACATTAATCTCTACTGAGAACATTTTGTATAATGGGAAAATGGAAAGAAAATGAATCCAGGCTTTTATGCAGCACTTGGTTTCCTTCTGTAGCAGAAAGAGCTCAGTGTTTTATATGAAGGGTGCCACTTTTTCCTTTTTTGGCCCCAGTTAGCAAGCAGCTGAAGGCTAGATACAGCAAAATGACTGCACAGCCAGGGTGTAGAGACCAGGGTGGTCTCTGATATGAGAGACCCCATTGATCACTGAGGAGCCCTGCAGTCACCACAGCAGCAGTCTTGCTCACAGTAATGGAATATAAGGAAATCCTAATTTTGGGAAGCTTCTTCCTCTCACCTATGAACAGATCCATCAATTTTTTTCTCTCACCTTTTAGGAGCCACTGGAAATCAGTGTGTAGAGATTAATGAGGCTATTTAAGGTGAGGAGGGTGAAGTAGAGCTACTTGTAGAGTTTCTCTCAAATACAGCCATTGTCAGGGTTGTGCTCCTCAAATCCCAGGGACAAAGGCACAGTTGAGGAAAACTTTCTGTAGCTTATTATTTCTGATGACAATAATAGTCTTGCTGTGTTCAAGCAGGAGAAGGGCTCATTTTTCAAACCCTGCGCACATATGTGCAATACCATCCTGGATCCTAATGCATTTGAAATCTGAACTGAGAGAAGGTGAGCAAAAGCATTATTTTAGCATTGGAAAAAAGAAACCATGTAGGAACTGACTTCTTCAAGATTGGAGGGAGATTTGATTATTCTAAACTACCCTCAAGGCCCACTCAGTGCTTTAGTGCATGTTCTTCACTCAGTTTGTCAACCATTCTAGCTTACTGAATTAGGGGGAAAATTGATCCTGTGTTAATTTCTCTTCTTTCTGATCTTCAGTATTGTAGAAATTTAAAATAAGCATCAAAGAGTAAATAACTTGATTTTTATTTCACTCATAACTGTACAGTAATTGTAAATCCTGCGGGTTGTTGCTGTGTGATAAGTACTCTGCTCACATAGGGAGCTTTTCTGCAGGGGAGGCAGAAGTCCCCCATTTCCACATAATCAAATGGGTTTGTGAGGGGAAAAGCAACATGTAGGTTGTATGGACAAAGGGAGTCTTTATCCCCAAAGTGGATAAATTACAATGAAATGGTAGTGCCTGTTGAGTATATGGTAGGACATAGTTTCATGACACAGGACAATGAAATAGGTGTATTTCTTTCCCTTTTTAGTGTATACTGAAACCTTTGCCCCTTCTCTTCACTTGGCATCTTTGTTAGAAGCTGACCAAGAATATGGTATAATCACATTACATCTCATATTATATCATAGTACTCAATGGATAGACTGAGCACACGCTGAAATGTTTGTGTACACCTATTCCTTACTTTCCCTGGAAGAGATGAGATTGCACATTCTGTTAAGAATCACACGTTAAAGTCCTCTTTGTTTATGTTTGATGTTTTCAGCTGTGTTGGATTTTCTTACTGTCTCCAGTACTATTTTTTTGACAGTTTCTTTGTCTGTCATGTATTTTTGTACTCATTGTGCAGCTTCTCTTGGTCTCTCACATTTACTCAACTTGTTGATCATGGCCTGTGGCATTACCCTGCTGAGTAATGCCCAGCTAGGAGCCGTGTCTTGTCTCAAGCATGGCAAAGCAGGGCCGAGATCTCGTTCTGAATAGCTGTCTCCACTGCCATCTTTTGTGTTTAAAACTCCCATTTGACCTTTAAAGACTTGCTCCATCTTTTGCCTTGTTTCTCCATCCCTGCACCCTGCCTGGCCCATGTCCTGTGCAGAGACATGCAAACATAGCAGAACTTGTGGCTGTAAGTAATGTGGTGATTTAGTGTCACCTTGTGGGTTTTCTTTTTAAATTGAAGCCAACTGCCTTCAGCAGCAGTCACAGATGAAAAGATCTTTAATTGCTGGTGAGATTTAGCAGGAAAGGAACCACTTACTCTGTGTGAGCCCGAGTGTGTCTTGAAGGCTTCTCAGAAAAAGAACATTTGAGGAAAAGCTGATTTCAAGTCTGCTCAGATCATCCTCTGCAAAACAGGCTTAGTCCTACTACCTTATTTCTCTTGTTCATATTGATTTGCAAATTGCAGTTAAACAAACTTTCATACTGACCCTTTGGAATCACCTTATAAACCAAGGCATAGACTTCTTTGGTTTTTGTTCCATGTGTGCATAGAGTTAGTGACATGATTAAGACTTCACGTGTATGAAGAGAGGAGATTGAGAGAAAGAAGAGCTGGCTTATCAGCTCAGGATAGGTGTCCTGCTCTGGCTATGGCTTCTGGGGACATGCTTAGCACAGTGAATATGTGAGTATAAAATGTTTGTCTGCACTGGAGATGGGCACGTATTCTACCTGTGAGGGAAGGGTTGGTGCACCTAACCTTGTGCTTACGAAGCATTCGGTGCCACATGCCAAGCCCAGTCGCACTTGTTCATTTGATAATTTGCTATTAAAAGCTGATTTTGTGAAACTGCTTGTTTTAGCACAAAATCACAGGCACTGGAAACAGAAAAAAAATTATATTAGGACACACAGTCTGTTTTTACACTCTGCCAATTATCTCCAGATGTTCCCACCTCATACTTTCCAGTCCTGATACAGTCCTCCCTTAAGTCACACCTTTGTATAGAAATTACCAAGGAATAACAATTAAGATCTATTTTTCTCTCTCCCAATATCTCATGACTACACAGGACATGAAATCTAATTTGTATGACACAGAGCTAGAATTACATGGGAAAGGCCATAAAATTTTTTCTTGTCTCCCTTTTCTTGTCTGTATACCTTTGGTTTTGGCTGAGCTTCATTTATTTCCCATTAACCCACATGTTCCACTCCTGGTTCATTGTTCTTGTTTAGATGTAAAATGCAATGGACAAATACTCCAGTTCATTGCAGAAATTTTCCAGGGAAAGTTAAAGGTTCCAGTAAATAGACCACATATTTTGGAGCTTTAGCTCTGTCAGGCAGTCGACATTGATCAAAAACCTGGTTAGGAGTGAACCTCCCCTTTTGTTCCTTCTTTGCACAAAGCTGGAGGTAGCTTGGAAAGTATGCTTGAAGAACCTTTCACAATAACAAATCGCTGTATAACTTAATATATAATAATAACTACTGCTACCTACTGCCAGAGAAAAAGCACTTTGCACTTCATCCTGCTAATGAGACTGTGAACATGGTAGAATGAAGATATTTAATTTCTCAGCATTAGTATTCAGAGTGAACAGAGCTTTGTAGTAAGTTTTAAGATATCGCTACCAGATCTGGATCTGCTGCTTATGCATTGTGCCGGTTCAAATTAGGAGGGTGTCTGTTTATGTGTTTTTATTTTTTCTGTACTTGAAGCACTAGCAATTTTAAATCTAATCTCAGCCATGAAGCTAAGGTTTGAACTTTAAAAAGGAGGCATTCCTATGGCTCTTTCCATTCTTATATTTCCAGCCTTATATTCAGAGGAATTTGTTTATTTTATTTCCTTGCACTCTAAATGATCAGACTAAAATCCCACTAATGGATTCACTGCTGCCTAATGTGCCGTGTGTACCTGCCAAAATGACCATGGTGCCCCTTTAAAGGCCTGGCACCAGGTTCTGGCTCTACAGTGAGAAATAGGTGGTCTGTATTCCCATCCAAATACCCTCACCTCCCATCTTCCTAGACGTTTCAAGAAAGTCATTTTGGAGTTTGGCAAGGGAGTGGGAGATCACACATGGACAGATTCCCCTGCACAGATAGCAAAGCAATTATGCCCAATTTAAGACGACAGTCATCCAAGCTGTTCTGTGTGGAGCCAAATTGAAGTATACCCAAAGCAGATTGCAGGATGTGAGCCTAAATTTGAAACCTCAATATTCTTAGAACTTTTCTTTTATATTTAATTATTATTTACTGGTTTTTTATTTTGTAGCAGTTCTTCCCTCCTTCATCAAGCAGAGCATTTCCATAAAAATCAGCCAGTTGATTTCTGTAAACGTGTCAGAATCAAGCTTTCCTTATGAGTAATAACGAATACATTTATGGGGCTTTTCTTTTCCACTGTGTAATGCCAACTCTTCTTTCCACCAGGAGAGACTGTCTGTTCCATAGCAATTGGAATAGAAATAGGATTTTTCAGTTGAAATATCCTAAAGACGCTCATAACAATGAGGCCTATGCAAGATTGATGGGAGGGAATTCGTGATTTTGAATAAAGTGCTCTGGCCATTTTAGACTGGGATATTTTCTGAAATAGTGGGGCAGAAAGTCTCTGAAGACCCAAACACTGTCAGGCAAAGGATTAACTTCTTCTTTATAGCTGCTAAATTGAATTATTGCTGGAAGGGAAAAAAGCTCCTTAATGGTTTACCCAGTCATTGATTCTCTGTTGTTGTCAAACCCCAGCTGTTGTGTGGAAAGGAATAGTGGGGTCAAAAAATAACCCTTGTTCCACGCCATGGAGGATCAATAGCTGAAGTATAATTCAGGTAGTTGTAATTACAAGGTCTTGACAGTTTTGCCTCTAGGTTAAATGGCAGTCAATACAAAGTTGGTGGATTTCTTTTTCCTGAAAGCCTCTAAACATGTGGGTTTTGCCTCTTTTCTAACAAGAAGGGATCTTTGAGTCCTAGGATTTCTAAATTGTGTGCTCTGCAGATTGGCAGGTCTGCTGACGGTGTGTGTGTGTGTAGGATAAACTCTGGCATCATGTACACCAAAGAATCCTATTACTTAGCTTTCCATGAAGCCTGCAAGTCATCCTATTATAAAATGTTAAGATTTTTTTTTTGGGTCATGGGGGGGAATGGGGAAAGGCATTTCCAATGACCAGGACCAATTTCCCTTTCCTGAGGTTTCTAAAGCAGCAGCATGTGCTACTGGATGGGATGGCAGCTCTGAAATCAAATCACCAGCACTCCAGCAGATATGCTGGGGAGCTTTTTGGATGGATTGCTGCTGCTCCTAGATTTCAAGTGCGGTTTTGAAATTTTCATCCACATCTGCTGCTGCTGTGGATTAAATTATTTTTATTGCCATACAACAGGACAAACCATAAGGCTCCTTGGGCATTTGTGTGCATGCAGGCACTCATGCCTACCTAACACTACTCTTGTGAGCTAGTAACAGGCTTTACAAGAGATATTCTGCTGTGGAAGGACTCCTGCTTTACTCCAGCACAGCTCAGCACTGCTGCTCAGCTCTAAGCGGCTTCCACCAATGGCAGAAAGAGGATGGTGCCCAACATAGCAAGAGCTCTGTGGGACCAATCACTGTTGCATTGATAGGACCTGCTTGGCTGACCCTACCTGTGAAATATTGCAGCCAATACATCGGTGAAACCATGCAGGTGCAACTCTATACGTAAAAAAGAATGATGGCATGGTGCTAATCAGCATTAAAATAAAAGCAGCACAGTCTGCTGTCCTGAGAGATCTCAGTGCTGGGGCACTTGGGAGCCCAGCTGAGCACAGCCCAGCTCTTCATACTGAGTCCCAAAACCCAGAAACTAATCACATGGATACCAGCTGTGGTCCTGTGTGTGCATCAGTTTGATTTTTTTGTGTGCCACTGGGCAGCCCAACTTACATAGCATCAAGGAGGGAAAAAATCCCAACTGTGTTACATCAGTTTATGAATGTAGAATGCTTTTCCTGACATTCAGTACAGTCTGTGGCACTGGAAGAGTTTATAGACTGATCTGTGTACTTCCTGGGAGTGTGTTCATGTTGAAAATTTTATACTGTCAGCCTGCATTGCGAAGAAGAACAAGTAGATTTCTTGTCTTGATCTCCCCATCCAGAACTGCTCAAAAATTTTAGTTGTCTGTCATGACAGTTCCCACATCTGGAGGGACTTAAAACACAAATAGATACAAAAAGAAAAAAAACCTGAACTTCAAACAGAGGTATATTGTTAATTATTATTGCTGATGGAAACAAAATCCCTATCTTTCCCTTGCAAACCATCTTTATTCTCCTGCTTTATGTTTCATCTGCAAAAAACCAGCCTCCTTAGTAGCATCTGAAAGTCACACTGTAGTGACAGAGAAGGAAGTGTGCCATCCTATGAATAACAAATAAACTGTCAGTAGTACCCTAAACCTATGATTTTTTAGAGCTCCGTCATCTTAGAATTCACTAGACCAAACCACACTTAGTTGGTGAGACCAGATGAGATAATATACGAATTACAGACTGTCCCTACTGTGGACAGCTGGTAAAGTAATTTAATTTTTAGCTGGAGGTTTATCTGCAGACTTTCACTTAAACATCCCTGGATACAGAAGCACAGAAAAGGATTACATCTGTCTGTCTAAAAGTATATATATAGTTCTTACATATTTTAAAGAATGAGAACTTCTGAGTCAAGATGTAAGTTTTCAAGCTTAAGTTACTCTAATAAAATAAAAATTGCTCAATACACCAAGTCCACTTAAGAAAACAAAAAACAGAACAAAAAAAAACCCTAACAAAACTTGAAGGACAGTGTGAGCAACATAACCTCATATTTTCCATATGGATTTGAAATGAAGCTGTTTAACAAAATGGAGACATCCTTCAGTTTGAAATTTCCATAATCTCTGCAATTATGGGATAGACAGGTAATCAATTGGAATTTTTATTTCTTTCTTACACTGAAAATCCACCCTGATCCTTGTCTTCACTTAAACATTTTGTGTTAAATAATTCGGATCTCCTTTAGATAAGAATGCCTAGAATGGGATTTACAACTAACATATGCAACGAATGGGGAAACAGTGTTTACAGGCATCCCTTGAGTCTCAATCAAGGCATTAGCAATGGTTGTTGTAAAAACAAAGGAAGGTGCATCCCCTCTTGGCAAATTCCTATTGTTTGCTTATCTCATGTGCAGCTCTCTGGTGTTTTATTTGAAGAACATTTATTGATTGCTCCTCATTAACAATCATGTTGTATTGAATGAAAAGAGCCAAATCATGTTTGATATACTGCCCTCAAGCCCTTAGGCTTAGCACATCCATCCTGGTTCCATTTTTACCCTGTTTCTGTGCATTAGTTGTAATGGACGCTTTGAAAACTGCATGGTTAGGAGCTGACGGTGCTTCTCTTTTCTCTTCTCTTCTCTTCTCT
>VWYI01028400.1:0-25436 GCA_013399455.1 Anthoscopus minutus
ACACACCCCTCTCCCCCAAGCCTGTGGTGGTGGTTTTTTTCCTGAGATGTTCCCTCCCTCCACCCCTCCCATCAGGTATATCATTGGATGTGACTTTTCCCCCCGCCTCCTCTCCCTGGGTTTATCTCAGGTGGCTGGACCCCTGAGCCTCCTCTTTCTCCTCCTGGACACCATGTGAGTCTGTTCCACAATAAACTGTGGGGCTTTTGGTCTCGAAGGAAAGAATGCCTTTTGTCTTTTACTTTTGTCCTTATTGGGGTTGTTGAAGCTTGGGGTCCCGAGCTAGCTGAAACTGGACTCCAAGCCCGCTACACCCCTGCATAGGGACTAAGGGTGAAATGAGAACTTGAAATAGAGATATTGCCACAAATCCAAACCTCAGCACTCTATGGGCTGCTATGAAGTAAATTAACTCCAGCTACTCTAACCCGGCTAGATATAGTACACACACCAGGAATGTTCAATTCACAAAGAAAATAAATAGCTCATTCCCCAGACCTTGAGGCTATCTTCAGCCAGCTCTGCAAATGTCTCTGTGAGATCCCAAACTAACTTGTCCGTTTTCTACATAATGTAGTCTGGGAGACAGTGGCTCAGCTACTGATCCTCCTGGAGAGAAGACAGCTTTTAGGTTTAGAATAGTTCTCAAGTTCATGTTAATTCTGTTTGTTATTGGTTGTCACCTTTTGACCCGCCTTGACCTGACAGAGATAAAAGGTGGGTTCCCAGGATCCTCCTTGGTTTTGTGTTAGAAATTTCTAGGAGGACAAGCTGCAATTAAACCTCCATAAGAAGTTAGAAGCATAGCACTGTCTCTTTTTTCTGCCTCACTGTGAGAAAAGTTTTCATGCAAACAGCCTTACTCAAGGCTCAGAGCTGATCACCTCTAAGGTACCTGAGGAGGTTGTGGGGTCCCAGCCCTGACACCCCCAAAGGCTACCATAATGTAGGGCTGGACATTTCCTCCAGGACAAATTCTGCTCTAATTGGTGACACCAATTGTACAAACTGTACAAACACACTTGACAGTGGGGTTTGGGTGGGACTGATTTCCTTCTGATGTTTACTTAGTTATGAATGAGCAAACAGCAACAGCATCTTTCCTTCTGTAGTGTGGTCTCAGTTAATTGGCACGTTAGAAAAAAAATAGAGAGAAATTTCTAATCATGGCAGTTAATGATGGTTAAGAGTATATGGATCTGTACAGTAAAAAGAAAGATTTTAAAGCAGCTCTTCAGAGAAGCAATCTACTTGGAATAATTTTTTTTTCTGTCTACACAAGATGCCTTATGTGAAGAAGCATAAAAATACTAGACTCATGTAAGCTTGTGAACTAGAATTTGCTGGCTACAGTTAGACATATAAGTCAAACGTGAAAATAAACCATTAAAAAATTAATCTTGTGCAGAAGACAAAAAAATGTAGAGTGACCACTATCAGAGCAAATAATCTATCTATTGTTCATATACCTGAACACCTGCTATTATCCTGTGAGTTTCCTGGGTTTCCATCAGGCCTGCCTTCCATGTGGGCTTACTCTCCAACAGGCTTCAATGTAAGGTTCCAGAAACAGGGGCTACTTGAGTGCTGCTGGCTGTGTGTAGAAGGGCACTCTGTATTTTTTATTCCCCAGTATTTGAGAGAGAGCAAGCACTAACTGGTATCCTGGAGCTTTTCCTTCAATTAATTACCACTCATTTAAATAAAAGAAGGTCCTTGAACAGAATAGAGAACAGGCTTGTGAAAACCATGTTTGTTCCAGTGACTTACAGTGAGATTTTTTCCTTCTTGTTTTCATTTTTTTTCATTATCAATACAGCACCAGTAGCTTCATTACACCTCAATTGCAAGCTGCTCTCAATTCCACTGTTTTCTCTAACTCCTGAGGTAGTGTTTGAGTAGGGAAGGACGAAGAATGTTACTCACATGGTTAATCCTCTTTTTATATGCTTCAGTGTGTCCACTGCAGAGGAATTAGGTAAGGCTGGAGGAACCAAACCAAAACCAAGTGGCAGCTGATCTCTGTTGCCTCTTTTCTGCTTTTGTCTCATGCTCTACAGGTATTCAACTGTGTCTCAGCATCTCCTTAACGTCTCCAACGCCAAGGGCAAGCCTGCATCAAGAACAGTATTGTTTTATTTTCTTCACCTTTAGCTGCATTATACAGGTCTGTCTAAATTCATACTGCTGAAGTCATAGCCCTGATATGTTATGGTTCAGGTAAATGCCTCCTCCAACCTGCGGTGGACTTGTGTCTATAGCTGCAAAGATCCTCAGAGCTGGGAAAAAAATGTAAGGGCTGGATGGGAGTTCAAAGGTGAAGTGACTTTTCAGAAGAAACAGAACACTATGATTGCAGTCTGGAAAGTGAATAATTTGAGGTTGGTTCTCTGTATATTCCTCTGATGGTGCTTGAGACTATCTTTGTGTGAGGAGGTATGAAGAACAGTTGCTGTTTCTCTGGGATGGGAAGTGTAGTTTATTGAGGGAATTATGTGTCAGAAGGTTACATTGTAACAGCACCAATAAAGGGTGGGTGGAAGAGGTTCTTTGAGTTTGGCAGGGGTTTTGTTTTCCTTTGATCCCTTCAAAACAGTATAGGCTGATTTTTTTGTCTGGACTGATATCAGTGGTATTCCATTTATCTACAAAAAAAGTGCAGCTGAAGCTGGCACAAGTATAAAAAAAGTATTTCTATTTTAAGCACCTGTCCATCAAGTGTCTTACCATAAATTCATTTCAAGTTGAGAGATCACTAAGTGATACCTTTTCATCACTATGACATTAATTTGGACAAAAGACATTGACATAAGACTCACTGACTTTGCCATCACTTGTGAAGCACAGACCTTTCCTATCTCTGCACATAATTTAGGACCACAGCTGTGGTCTGCAATATAAAATGTTTTGTTTTTATAAAAAAAAAAAAAAGAAGGTTTGGATGTCACCTGCTCTTTCTTCTGTCTTTGAGAAATCTGGAGGAAGTAGTTTAAATGGCTCTTGCAGAATGCTGATACTAATCTTTGGTATCTTTTATATGTACTTTAAAAATGGCTGGTAAGCCTGACTAGTCTGTTGATGAGCAATTAACACTGTGCAGGATTCTTTCTTCACCTCAGAGTGTTTTATTGTGAAAATTATGATGGGACTCTACATAATAACACTTGAACTACAGAAGACACAATAAATTCTTAAATAGGATATGAGGATTACAAATGGCAGTCCAGAATAATGAGCAGGGATTAGATACCTAAATTTTACCTGTTCATGGTACATTCTGTCTCTTGTTCCTGTTTTAGTTAGAACACTCAGACATGGGTGAGTTGCTGTAGAATAAAACAAAAACTGTAGTGCCTTCATCTTCAAACTCAGTTAAAGTAATTACATTTTTTTGAAAACTTTTTCAAGGCAGGGAATTGCAGAGATTACACTTTTGCATGTTCTCACAAGTTCCATTCTCTTGGCATGCAAGCAAGTTGACAGTCATCGCAGAAAATGTTTTGGCAGTACCTTCCTGACACTTCTGTGTGGGAGGTGTAAGAAGAAATCAGGAGTTCACTCTTTGCTGCAACCATTCTTTCAATAAGTGAATTTTGAGATGGAGTTGCTTTCTGAGAGCTAAGAAATGGGGGTTGTCAAAGGTTTCCAAAGGAGAGAATAGCAGGAGTTATAAAATAGCCTTAAAAAAACTATTTCTTTAAAAATTTTACTACATGAGCAATAGTCTATTGTGAGCAGACTTACGTGCTGTGTATGATACCAGCTCCAGCTCCTAGAACCCAAATTCTGTGCCTCAGATGCTTTCAGGGATGCTTTTCTAACTTGTTCTTGGAGCCATTTGGAAGACAGGAGCAGAAAGGAGGGGTGATGCCTCAGTCACAGCTTACTTCTCGTCGATGACACTTGCAAGCCTTGGTAAGACAGGTTTCTCTAGACTCTGCACAAATTCTGCAAGGTCAAATGAAGAGTGGATGGTCTCCACTTCCTCTGACCTTGTGGGGCCTCCCAGCTGTGTCTGAACTGTCTCTCCAGAGCCCTGCCTGGCTCCATCCTCCCCTGCCTAGGCCATTGGTGACATCCACATGTGATCACAAACACCCTGTCCCTTGTTTAAAAAACACAAAGCCCGATCTAACCCCACCCCAGTCTCCTCTGTCCAAGCTGTTATGACGCCTGTTTCTTCTCCATGTCAGGCCTGCAAATAAGCAAAACCTCACAGCCGTTCCCCATGTACATGGTGGATCCACCATCAAGTACAGCTTGGTATGATGCCACTTCCCATTTTTGGAGTTATTCTGTGCAGGGCCAGAAGCTGGATTTGATTATCCTTGTGGATGCCTTCCAACTCAGGACATCCTGTGATTCTGTGATTTCTTCTTGCTTCCTCCTGCCAGGAAGGGAGATATCTATAGTAATGGCCACAGCCATGTGTGTAATCCCAGAGCTCAACCTGAGCCCTTTTTGGATCTCAAAAGAGACCTTCAAGCAAGCAGGCTTACCTCCTTACATTATCCCTGTGTAAGGAAGGAAGCAGCACAGTGACACACTGTTATCATGGCTTGTGTAATAGTAACTACTCTGCTGGGTGACTAAATCCATGGTAGCCTTAAGCAAAAAAAAAGCCTCAAGAGGGAGGAGAAAAGATGCCTTTTAGAGGAACAGCATAAAAAACTTATTTCCTGGGAAAGAATGCTCTATGTGCAACATCTTTAAAGTGTGAAGGTCTTAAAGGCACAGGGATGAAAAAGGTAGCAGTCCAAAATCCAGACAATTTAATTTTTTGAATGAGAAATATTTTCCAGTCCTTTTAGTTCATTAATTTTTCCTACTTGATTTTCTTCCTTGTCTTGAGGCCACATGAGTTTCCAATTTCCAGACAACAGGATCAGAACCTTTTCTGTGACTCCCCTTCCCCTCCACCTGCACATGGCACATTTCATCTTTTCTCCTTGTTGCCCTCCTGCCCATTGTGCCCTTTTGCATGAGCTGCCTGGACACTTGGCTGCTATCTTGCAGCCACTTGCCCCACAAACCACTGAATGAAAGGGTTCATCTGCAGCACCCAAAAATGGAAACATTGGCACAAATATTCATAAAAGTCAGTTCCGAGGAATTGCAAAGAAATTGCTGCAGTTCTATTGAAACTAAATCTAAAATATGACCCTATGCTTCCACTTCAGTACTTCCAGCTGCCTTGTGCAGACACTTCCCCTCCTTGCCTGTTCCATGCTTCTTTGTGCCCAAGCTCCAGGCTGCATCTGCCAGACATGAGCTCTTCCCAGCCAAAATCACTCCCATGGATGCTCTCCTCTCCTGGAAGGAGGCAGGTTTATTTTTCAATTCAGTTTTTACTCTCCCAAGCCATATTTATTTTTAATGTGTTCAGGAAGATGTGTTTCCACTAAATAAAGACTTGCTTTCCTTTTTAGAGGAGAATCTCAGGGAGTATGTCTGTTGCAAAGTACGACCCATATTTGGGGTTTAACTATGTTAAACTGTTTCTACAGTTAGCAAGGAGTTACACTTTCCTCTGTTCTTTTCCCAGACATATCAACATTAACCCTTGAATGTGAAATGTGTTTATCTGTCAAAGTTTCTAGAGCATACCGGCTCAAAAATTGACTAAAACTCTTGTCCAAACCGCTAAATAAGAAAAATACATACAGTTCATTACTAATGCTTTCCACTAGGCATGATGGTAATTAACTCGCTCAGGCTGATTATTGGCTGATTTGAGAGGTGTTTGGGACTTTATGGAAGGTTAATATTGAGACTTTGGCTTTAGTCAACGATGTGTAGAATGACTTCTAGGACTGATGTCATCTTGCAAGAAGAAATTCTTGAGTCACCCCGTGTCGTTTTAAAAATTTGAGGCTCTTTTTGGAAGAATCTCTTTCTCTCACAGTTATGATAGTACTATGCAGAGGAAGAAAAAGTGTGTGAATTTAATTCAAGCAGTCTGGAGCTTTGTGGGACAATGTCCAGAAGTTGTAGCCTATAGAGTCACTTGTATCTGTAGTTTCAATAAGGCTGTTTCAATAAGCCATTTTGCAGATTTAAATTAATTTCATATCCTTTTGACTGACCTGATCTCCTTTAAATGTGATTAAATAAAGTATCTCCTCTGCAAGTTTGCCAAGTGCAGCCACTAGGTTGAGGGTTAGTGCTAAAAAGCATCTCTACTATAACATGGAAGGGAATTCAAGTAATTTACATGGTTATCTATGCATAAGTAAGTAAAAATATAAGTAGCCTCTTCATTCAACTTTCAAGTGGAGTTCAAGTAACATGTATATCCATGCATAGATATTTGTGGACTGAAAATTTTATTTGTTCTTCTGCTGGACAATAAGGTGAGTGCCCAGTAGGACCTGTGCTCATTCCTTCTAAAAGCAAAGATTACACAATAGGATCTGCTATAAAAATTGAAGCTTGGCATTCAAGAAAAATTGATTTTATAATTTCTCAAAAATGTAATAAAAAATTTATAAAAGCTGTAAAATTAAAATAAATATATAAACCCAACTGAAAAAATAATAACTCTGATTTTCTTGAAATTACTCAAATTTCTTTAGAGATATTGAGCCCAGGTAAGAGATGAAACTGAAAAACTGAGCTTCACTCTCAAAGGAGACACTGCTAGCCTATTATTTTATCTGTCTGTTGTAGCAATTGTTCTATTCTACCTGTGCAACTTTTGCATGGATCACCCTCCAATGTTTCTGCTGATGAAGTACCTGTACAACTGCTATTGTTAATTATTTCTGGAGGCACAGTCTGGCACTGCCATATCAAATTAGCAGGACATCCATACATGCTGGAAAAACCTGAGACTTCATTATCACCTTGTAATTCAATGAGGCTTTCCAGCCTTTTTTGGAAATCCATGTTCTCACTGTGAACTGTTATGCCATTATAACAGCCAACTTTTCTGGGTTCAAAAAAAATCTGTGGTATATATTTACTTGTATTAATGCAATCTTGGAGAATTCTGAAGCCCACAGTTTAGCAACCTCTTATTGGTCTATTCCATCTAGGAGACTTGCTTGCTATGCAATCTAGGCAGTGGGAAAAAGAAAATTAATCAGGCATATATAAAAATAAATATATATATATATATATATATGTATATAGCCTCTCCTTGAGGAGACTTTCTAAAAAACTGTTGTATAGTCACAAGTTAATAACAATCCAGTCACAAGATAATGAGACAGAAGCACTTACAATCCATTATTTGCATTGGACATAATGATTGGTAGGGCTGTTGCATATTGAGTGATCTTGTACTAGAAAGGTAATGAATTCACATCTGTCCACTTCAGTGCTGTGAACTATTTTCTGTGAGCCTGAAACACACACATTTCAGGAAAAGCATGAGGGTTTTTAAAATGTTTGTTCTTCTTAAAATCACTATTTAAATGTTTTAAATAGGCTCTCCTCATTACTGCAGACCTTCTAAATTAAAAACCAAAAGTCAGCACATGTATCTTTGCTATAAGGTAGCTGCTTTATGAAGTACCATAGCAAAATTCAGGCTGCATTGTGCCCACAGTGTAATCAGGAAGCTTGTAGTGGATATTTCAGCCTCCTGCCTGAACTCCACGGCAAGGGTAATACCATAAATATTTCAACAGAGACACCAAGAGGAAGCAGCACTTTATAGTTCTCATTGGTGTGTTCAGCCAAAGCCAGTTTGAAGTTATAAATGAGATGTTTTTAAATCATTCTTCTAAACTACCAAATCACCTATTTTTCAGTGCTAAGCAGCCACCACCATCATCCATGGTTGTCTTTTTAGTCACTTTCTTTCTGTGGGTGTTTTCTTGTCCTTAGACAGTCCTACTTTTATTTTGAAGATGTCACAATAACTGCTTTCTCATTGCACCTTGCACAGTCAGGCCTCGGATTTATGATAATAGTATTGACAGCAGTTGTAAGGATGTTTTTTAAGCCTTCCTTGAGTGAGCTCCCTGCTCATTGAAAGCTGCACAGCAGCTTTCAATCAAAAGCAGGACATAGTTGAATTATTCAGATAGGATTTCACATGCTTATTCAGTTCTGCCATGGAGGCAGTGACTGGCATGAAATCACCTTAGCAGTGGCTGCTATAACCAGGAATAAAGAGCTGAATAGGAAGTGTCACTCCAAGCTGACTATCCTGTAATGCCTCATAGAGAAAGAAGCTTTTAGGTGTTGACCCTAGAGGGCTGGAATTTGTCAGTCTGTCCCTTTTTCCTTCCCTATTCCTGTCTAGATTGACAATGGCACAGGGAAAACTTGCTCCCCTTGGTCAAATTTGCACTGTGAGTCTCAATGAGTATCTCTAAAGCAGCCTCCTGCAGAACTCAGCCTGCCTAGTGCTGAAGTGTGATGTGGCTTGGGCTTGGGCTCAAAGGGAACAGATGTTTGCTGTGTTGCTTTATGTTGATCACCTTTACAGATATCCAGTTTGATGCCATTCGTCTCTCATAGAAGGAATTGTTCCTCTTTCTTGCAGCTGGTGAAGAGCAGGCTCTGCAAGTTTGATGTAATATTGTTTGAAATTCATATCCCTCAATAGTCTCTGAGGCAGATCAGTAATTATTGATGTTTGTTTACTTAACATAATGGTCACATACAAAGACTGCTTATTTCCTGGCTGAACATTTTGGTTTTTGAATAATTTTCAATGCTTACATTTTAACTACTGAGATCATTTTCTCCTATGGATGATGCAAAACACTAACAATTATTTCGCACGCTACATGAAGTGGTTATGGCAATGCACCTGCCTCAGGTGGGTGCTTTATATACTTAATCAGCCAACACAAATTGCTTTCAACACAGCTCACTCTTGCTGGCAACTAGCAGCAGGTGTAGATTAGATGGGTATTTTGTCTCAGCAGTTCTAGTTTAAATTAAGACAACAGAAGATCAAATATAAAGCAAGACACAACATTAATGTGATGCAAGCTCAAAAGGTTTATGCATTAAAATTATCTGGGACCAAGTTCAATCACATGAACTACAGCAGTGATGAAGTAATGTGTAGAACTTTCATTGAATACCAGTTGCTACAGCAGAAGAAATCATTTCAGATCATAAATGTGTTGGTTTGATATTGGTTGATATTTAGGAAGAAGGAAGAAAACCATTCACAGAAATGGTTTTCCGGAGAGAGGCTCCTGGGAGCTTCTTCTGTGTCTAGAAAAGGCCAATGGCTGTCTAGTTCTGAGAAGTGCCAGCTTTGTAAACCATTGAGAAGCTGGGTCCCCATGTGTGAATACCACATTTTAAACCCGGGAAGTTCCAAAAGTGCCTTTTGGCTTCCGGCTTCAGAAGGTATCGAGAGCTCCACTGGGGGTTAGGAAGCCCTGCTCGGCTGCGGCTCTGGGCCCCAGCAGCTCCCAGGTGGGGATGGGAGACCAGGGTGGGCTCCTCCAGTCGAGCTGGGCCAGGTCACAGTTACTGAAATCTCATTAACACCAGGCCCTGCCTCCAGCCCCCTCCCTAGCCCGTGCTCAGCCGGGATTCCCCCAGGCTCTGAGACGAGCCAGGCCTCCCTGCCCCTAGCAGGTGCTGGCCGGGCAGAGAGGGAGAGAGAAGAACCCAGCACAGCTGCAAATCCATCACCATGCCCACCAAAGCCTGCAGGCCTGGGTGAAATGTTAACTCTCAGTGCGCAGATGAGACCTGCAGAACACAATTCTTCCCTTGGGTGAGAGGAAAAGCACAGAGTGACAACATGAAAGCACCAGGGTCAGTGAAAGAAAGTTTAAGTTTCAGATGGAAAGAGAATGAAGAGATGTCCTAGTACTGGGACTGAAAGTTCTTTTGGTAATGCCATAGAGATGGACTATAATAAACAATCATATTTCCTTTAATTCATGAGAGAAAACAAATATGGGGAGATGGAAAGTTCAAATTGTAGACCTGACCAGAGGCAGCAGATGTTGAAGAAGCAGTGATGCTCTGAGGAGGTTGAGCAGAGAGACAGAGATGAGTGAAGAAGACTCTGTGTCTCAGGGAAAAAAGAAAAAGACCTCTGTTCTCAGAGATGAAGATGATTGCAGAAATCAGTGAAGAGAGCCTTTCCTTTGAACAGCTCATCCTTAAAAAATGACACCCCATAAGTTTACACGGCCCATTCACTCAGTTGTGAAAATGAGAGATATTTCACAATAGCAGAAGTTTTTCTGAACCAGGCAGCTGCTGTTTGTGAAAATGCAAACCCACGAGAAGACTGTGTTCTTGTGGAGATTTCTCCATGGTTTTGTGAGAAAAAACTCGCCCTGTGAGATCTGAGGAAAGACTATTTTAGAAGTGATAACTGATTTAAAATCTCTGGTTTTATGTTGTCAGGTAGAAAAGGAAAGAAGGCGGGCACAGAAAAGAAAATGTTCTGGAAGTTTCATTCTGATTTTATTTTTTTTCTTTTTCTATTCTTTTAGTTTTGTTAATAAAGCTTTCTTCATAGTCATAAAGTTTGAGCCTGTTCTTGCCCTCCTAAGCAAGACAATGAGTAAGTGCACTGGTGAGTTTAGCTAGCTCTAAATTCACCACATTATTTAGTGCATTGGCTGGGAAATTCAAATTTGTGAATCTAAACCACTACATGAAATTGGTGTTTCCACCCGGTTTGAGCTAAAACTACCACAATAAATAAATGGTTCTTTCTCATTACCTCTTTATACTCACCTGCTGAGTTTTATAGAAAACTGTATTTTAGTACTTATTCTGTACTCAACATTTTTAAAGTGGGATTGTAAGTACAACATTTGTAAGTACTTGGATTCTACAGCTTTCTCTGTTCTCTGTGTTCAGAATTACTTGCTTTTCTCATTTAAAGAAAGCCATGAAGTATTAATCTTTTTCTTCAATTATTATTGAAATGACAGGTTCTCTTACTTCTGCTGTCAGTTTTGCCTACAGTGAATCCCTTCTCTGTTTCCCTAACAAAGCAAGGTTCCTACAGCCATGCTGTCTCAGTAGGTACATGTTTACCCATATGTCTAGCCACAGTAATTTTGTAGCTTGTGGGGCTGCTTTCAATTCAACTTGACAGAGTAGGAGAGATTGCAAAGGCAGTTTGATTCTTCTACAACTGGGAAAATTAGAGATACAAGAATCTGGGGGAATAGGCAAATGCTCTTAGGAAGGATTTGCATCATGACTGACTTGCCACTCCAATGGGAGGGATACCCTGTAAGGGCCTTGCCTGGCAAAAAGCTACTGCTGGAGCTAGATATCAACCATGACATACCTGGATATCCTGATTTCTGTCGTTCTGTTGATTTCCTGTTCACATGAGTCAGGAAAGAGCTGGAAAATCGGGCTGCCTGGTGGATTTCTGGATCCATCCAGTTAACATCTATACAGAGACAAGCCTGACTCTAGCTTCCTGTAACTTCTCTTCCTCTCTGTGTGTGTAACCCTTCTCTCAGAGGAACTCTGTTCTCTCTAGCCTCAGGGAGCTCTGGTATTTTTGTGGCTTAGGTTTTTTGCTCAAAAAACTTGTAGTATTCAGAAACTAGTAATAAACACTACTCTCCATTGTACCAGAAGCAAAAGTCCTATGGCCTTAGACCTGTAATTCCACTCCCATGACCAGCACAGATGTACTTGAAGTTCTCTCACTATTGTTTGGCTTAGCCATTGCTAAGATATTGTCTGTGTATGTGTGCTATGTAGAAAAAAGCAAGGAGATAAAACTTGTAGGTGGCAACATAAAGATGTGTTGGAAAAGTCAGCAAAGAAGGGTCCAGGTTTACTTGTGTTAAAGTGTGAAACATTGTCTGAAGATAAATAGGGGGAGAAAATTCACAGAGTAAATATTTTTCCCAGTTATTAACAAATGCAGATGAAAGTGTTTAATATTCAAATGCTGTGAAAATCATTTGCTCATTGTCATGAGTGGCATGCATTTGATAACGCCAAATAAGCACCCCATCCTCCACTGCTGCTCATGCCTGCACAATTCTTCCCATTTAATTCAGCAACACTAATTATCTGAATTACTGTCATTAGCTTGAAGCTATGGATTTGCAGATTGAGTATTGAGTCTCCAGCTTTCAGAACAACTTCTTTAAAGGAATTAGTCATGTCTAAGTACAACAGATCTGTCAAATTGCATCCCCTGGCATTGTCTGACATTTTGGTTGGAAAGCCAGCCTAGTGCAAGACTGTCCTCATGGCAATAGACACTGGTTAGCCTAATTTTATGGCTTTGACAACCCCAAAATTGCTCATAGGGGTTGGGCAGTTACCTCACTAGCTGATAGCAGATGGTAGCTGATAGCATTTTACTTTGCCTTCCACCTCATTGATGGACTTTGTCATCCCCACTCCAGGGATGTCTGCTGTCAAAACCAGCTCCCAAAATACTCCCATTTTGGTTTAACATACCATGCAGGCATGAAAACTGTAGATAATGCACAAATAGATCAAAAAGCACTACCTTGTCAGCAACAACATCAATTAGAGAGATGGGCAGAAAAGAGCAGTACTTCAGGAACTGGTACACAAGTGTTATGGGAATCCCTGCCTGCAGAGCTGCAGCTTTTCTGGGACCAGCAAGATGCTCAGCTGGAACAGGTGCATTCTTGGAGTTTTCCTGCATAGTCACTTAAAATAAAAGGCGAAGCTTATCCTTAACAGTCTTGCATTTTGCTATAAATTGAAGAGGTCCAGTAACTCTGTCATGTCCGTGCTGCTATTAAAGAAAATACTGGAATGTTTAGGGTCTGGAGCACTAGCTTATCCAAGGCTGAACAGTGGAGAGAAGGCAGGCATCAGGGATAGGCCATGACTGTGTTTAACCAGTGAGGTCTCTAGTCTATACATCACTTGTCACCCCCTATCTTTGAATGAACTGTTCAGAATTAACTAGTGTGGCTAAAGATGTGAAATCCTACATGGCAAATACTGAACTTGCACCTCTTTTATCTCTTTCAAGTGTTTAATGAATTTTCAGCTTCAGCTAATGAATAATGACAATTTCAGGCCCATTGTCTTACACAGTGAAATTAATAACAGCCTAAGGATAGTTTCATACCTAGGAGCATGATAGAGATTGACTAAAAAGCCAGAATGTGGATTTATTTCTAGAAGACCTAACATGATCTTCAAATTTGTTCCAGTTAGTGTACAGCCCATATTTACAAAGAATCCTGAAATCACAACATGTAGAATCTGCTCTTTGGGGATCAAAAGTGAGCAAAAATTGCCTTCTTTCACATACCCTGCCATCAGGTTACCATACATTTTGTTTTCCTCAACAGGTCATCTTTATTCATGTAGAAATTTTGGCCAAGTTTGAAAAAACTTTTAATTGTTAGCATTATATTAATAACATATAAAAGAAACATGGAAGGCTAATCCTCTCTTCAAAGATGTTCTGAAATAAGGTACATTAATGAACAGGAACCAGGAAACTTCCAAGCTCAAGAACATGGCATAAAGAACATTTGTCACCACCATTTTCTTTTTAGAAAAGGAGCCGTGAATGTTTCCACCATTTCTTATCTCTATGGAGTAAGAAAAAACAACTCACAGTAGTAGCTGTAAGTTTTGGTGTTCAAAACCAAGTACAGAAGATTAAAGGAGGAAAGAGAAGCGTTGACATGAATGGATGTGTGCTACAGAACCTACTAGTACTGAATAAATAGAAATGCATTGAATTACAGAAGTATACCTGAAGTAAATGTGCTCTATTTCTCTCACCCATCCAAAGTGACCAATTTTCATTTCTTATTCGCCTCTCAAAAATGTAGCTAAAGGAAAATACTGAGAAATAAAAATGTGATTTTCAGACACAGAAGCAGGAATGTACCTCTTCAAACAATTGTTTAGTCAAAATAATGTTTTACCTGAAAACACTAGGCATTTTTAAGCCCAACCTGCTAAAATTTCACAGTTGGTTTTCTTCAACGTCTTATTCAATTTACTATGACCTACATCTCAGTTCTACTCATGAATATAAAATATACAGTATTTATGCAGAGGATTAGTGTATTAATTTTGGGTTTAGACCCAAGTGGGATGAGATAAAGTCATTTTTTCAAATACATAACATGCCATATCCTAACATGGCCAGATAAAAGATGTGTAGGATTTAATAGCTTGTTGCTGAAGGTGAGTCCCAGATCGCTGTAGTAGCTCCATGTAGGATCTGATGTTGTTGCTAGAAATGATGGAATAAATTACTTTTAGAAGAAAAATCCCACAGAATTAATTTAAAGATATTGTCAACAGCTGCGGTTTTCAGATTTTCTAGCTTTTGCAAATGTTTTCTTCTGGAAGTACAGGCCCTGAACTAGATTCCTGCAAAGGTTGTATAGGTTTTCCATTTCAGAACTATCACTAATCAGGAACAATAAGGTTGAAAATAATTGTGCTACTTTATCCATAACTGTTTTTGTAACTTCCAACTTGATGCTTCTTTGCTACTATATGGATTCTCAAAAATTCTGGATGTCAATTCCTGTCACATTAGCATTTGGAAGTTTATTTCAGTCTGTGAGTTAACTAGCCTTGCTCTAAAATCATAAACATACTTCAGTGGGAGTGCCTGTAAATGTGTTTGTGTAAGTGGCTTTAATCCCATCATACGACAATCACTAGGATTAACTTTCTGGAGGAATAATTCATCCCAGAGTCTGCCTGGCAGCTGCTAAGATCACAGCCATCAGGCACATAGATGCACAGCCAGTAATTAGACACAGTTAGGGTTTTTCTCTGGGAGGAATTTTTCTGATGGGAAAGACAGTGGGGTTTTTTCAGAAAACTGAGTAAAGCATCTTCAGGTAAATTTGTCATAAAGCAGAAGTGACTGCTGCTATCCACCCATATCAGTATTAGAAGTAGTGAGTGAATAACCTGGTGCTTCCTTGCAGTTGCCCAAGGGCACCAGCTGAAGCCTCAGCAGGAGGGAAGGTAAATTACTGCTCTTAGCTATTGTCTCCTGCTTTGCTTCTGCTTACAGTGAGTGAAACTGGTGTCACCTTTCAGGTCAAACAGTCCTGGAAAGTTCACTCTGAGGCTCTCCAAGTCAAATTCCTATCTTATGAAAAAACAAATGGTCTTTTCAAAAGCTGCATTTCAAAATTAAACTCATTTTCAGAAAAAACCTACTTTTAAGTCAATAAAATTCAAAGCATATTCAATTAAAAGTATATTTGGAGAAGTTTACCCGTTTTCCTATTGGGTGGTTTCACTGACAGATTGCTGTCTAAGTAACTATTTTAAGCACTGATACTGCATGAGTTTAGTTCTACATGCTCCTGTCCATTTTTAAGGACTGCAGTATCTTCACAGGAAAAGCGTTCCACAGGAATAATGTGCATATTGTGCTTGTTCAACTGAATCATTTAGTAATTGCTCCCTAAATTTGACAAGATTTGTCCCAAAAATGTGTCCAATTTGAACACAATCCTTAACAATTTCTTTGAGACAGTTTGTGATACTTCATTTCATGATCTCCTGTGCTGATCTATAAATACTGCTTTTACCAAATGCTGTGTCTCATTCTCTGTTTTGTTCTGCTGAGGTTTTATTCCACACTGAACACAGTTTTGTCACTGAAGTAGATGAAGATTTTTATCTTTTCTTTTTCTCCTCAAGAATTGCTTTCTGCCTACTTTTTGAATCAACTCTATAGGAAGCAGTTTAGCTTGACTTTTAAATGGATATAAATTCTTTAAGCTCTTAATGATCTTTTTCAAAACATACAGAAAAAAGAACCCGCAACGATAAAATTGCTGCATTTTAATAATTATTAAACTTGGACTGTAGAAACAAACCTTTAATTTTTCAAGATACAGTTGTGGTTTTTTACTGTGTTGGGTTTATGACACTATTAACCAATTGTCAGCAGAGTGGTATGGGTCAGCTTTACTTACTTCAGTACACACAGGCTGTGAGTTTATGAAATGCTCTGTTGGGAAACTCCATCGAACACTGCTGTTGAGGGATCGAAGGCAAACGGGTCCAAGTACATGTAGTATTGTGCTGTTTCTCTCACAGCTGCCCATGATTCACTAATCTGAAGTAGATCAAAACAGGAAGAAATATTTTTTGGTTTGATACTGACTAAATACAGTCTGTGACTACTGAGTAGCCTTGCCCATGTTGATAAATCAGAAAAATTTCCTCCCTTAACTCGAGGGATTTATAATACACGTCAATGCCAGACCTATGCTTTCTTTTTCTCAGCAGGTGCTGCACGAAAAAGGAAGAAGATACCTGTTCAGCCACTGTGTATCCCCACATGTTCTGGCTGCTGCTTGAGTCCCAGTAGCTTGGAGAATATGGTATGTGTCGTTTGAGCCGTATGAATTGATTTGCTGATTCTTCTGTCAGAAAGGGTGCTCCAAGGACACTTGAAACCAAACCTGATAAATATTTGTAATATCAGAAAAATATGTTAGAATGTCCACTTCAAAAGTATGCTTATATCCACAGAATAAGGTTTTGATTCTGTAGTTTATTTAATAGAAATCAAAGGTGGTCCTACCTTTCTTTTTAGGCCTGAAATTAATAAAACAAATCCTCTAAATCATTATTTTGCTGTTGAATCTGAAATAAATAAAGTTACAATCCAATTAAGGCACTAATTTATTTTTACTGCAAAATTTTGTTACAAAAATCTACTTAGACTGCAATTGCACTAGTCTCAGGTGTGCTGAGACCCTAAAGTTTTTTAAAATAACATAAATCCTACCTATGCATTTATCTATGGTTTCTGAACCTCCTGGCTTATATGTGATATTTACTTGCATTAGTCTCAGCATGGAAATTGCATGCTTGGAAATTACTTTCTGAACAGAAGATATTGCACTTCTAATCTTATTATTCCATTGCTTCAGATAGCTTCTTAGGTCACCACAGATACAGATGAAGTCCTTGCAGATCTTGGAAAAAATATTCTTTACAAGAAAAAGGTCAGATATCTCTTTAGCTTCGTATGAAAGGCCCTAGCACAGAAAAAAAATTTTTTCATTTTAGTCTTGAGTGTTTGAGACATAAATTAATTTTGAGATATAAATTAATTTGGGGCTAAAAGAGTCCAAAATAGCATGTCAGTCCAAACCACACAATTTTTAATGAACCACTGATTAAGGTCAAGATCACATCCCTCAGTCGAGCTGAGGTCAGCTGTAAACAGATGTGCTCCAATTTAGTGAAGTGGGTTTAAATGGACACCTGAGGGTGACCTCCACATACTTGGAACAGACAGGCCAAGAGCTTGAACCCTTGTCTATTTTGTCTGAGAGTGGGATCTCAGCAGGGCAAGCTATCACCTCACTCACAGCTCTCCAATGTCTTCATTCCTGACTTTCTGGGGAGACAATCTAACTGGGAGTATCAAATGTTTGCTTTTATGCACAATGTTCACCTGAACCCAGTTCACTTGTACTTATTGCTGGCTTTCCTGATCATCCATAATATAGTTGCATTTTAGTTTTTAAACAGCAGAAAATGTTTACTGAATGCATATAGGAAGAAGATACATGAGCTAGAGTGTTTGCTGATCCCTTTCACTTTGTTTCTTTTCAGTGCCAAAAGTGCTTGAAAAGAAGATGAGAAAAAGATTGGTTATACATTAATGAACCAAAAAAAGTGAGGGTGGTTGTCATCTTTGCTCTTAATCTAGATGTCAGAGAGTACTTTAGAAAAGTAGCTTAGCAAGCAATCACAGTACTTCCTTCCTACTTCAGTTTCTTCATATTCCAAGTTACTATAATCATAAACTGGAGGATAGTTTTCAAGAAATGTTACCAACCCCATGGAAAAAAAGTAAGTTCAGACATTTGGTGGAAGGCTGGGAAAGTAGAAAATATATTTCCTGCATATGTCTATTAAGCTGCTATACTTGTATTCTAGAGCTGCACAAGAGAAAATTAAGCTTTTGCCAAATTTCAATATTTCTCTGGCAATCTACTATTTTCAAGTAGAAAAATCTATGAGCTGTTAATTTCTCTTTAGTGAACTTGGAGGATTTTTTTTAATATTTTTTAAGCTCATGATTACAATTCTGGACTGAGATAACTGAACTGGGATCAGAAATTGACTCATTAAAAGCTTCAGTTTTCTTTAAATGAACATACAGTTAGTAAGGGCCATTAAACATTACATTTTATCACCAATATGTGCTCTGGTCCTCCAGATTTTAAATAAACTGAAAAAAAAAAAAAAAAGAAGACCATTAAGTGCCTCTGCTTCCTGTGGGTTTTTTCCTTGTTTTTTAATAAATACCTTATTCTTTTAACACTATCTAGCCTCTGTTCTAGGTAGCCTCTCAAAGTATCACCAGCATCTTAAAAAGTGAGCTTGTCATTCCACTGGTGGGACAGTGAGGCTACTGTGGTGCAGAGAGCTGCATCTTTAGCAGCTCTTCATTATATGTAATTTTTTAATATACAGCTTGCTCTGGCTGCATCTCTATCCAGTAAGAAATGCCACCATTAACTATGCTAAGTATTCACATTGATTGAAGTGCACTTGCCTGCTCAGAGGAGAGGCAGGTATGCCAGCCCTGCTCTTGGCTTTTCTTGTTATTGTTGACAACCAGTTCTTATCCTTTCTAGCTGTTATTTCATGGAGCTGTCTCTGTGGGACTTGTCCCCAGCTGCTGGGCCACTCCAAAGGTGCATATGTACCAAAAGAAAATCAGGTAAGTGCCTTTATATATTGCCTAATCCTTCAGGCTTATCCTTCAGGTTCTCTTTGTCTTGCTGCGAAGATCACTATGTCTCTGAACATGGCAAACTTCATTCACCCCTGGAAAAACTCCAGTGAGATAATTTCTAGCATAACCAGAATTAGCCCTGCTGGTCCTTCACTGTGGCTGCACAGAAAAACAGGGTTGCACATTTGCTTGTGCTCTGTCAGAACTCAGAAAAAGCAAGGTTTTCACCTAGCTCTAATGTAGACCTGGGGTCATCAGACCAGGTATCTCCATCTGAGTAGCCCCTCTGAATACAGTGTAGAGTCTTCACCAAATGAATTAGGTCTTGCCTTAATTTGAGTTTCTTGGACTGGGTGTAATTTTCCCCCTGGTTTTGAACAGCTTAGCAAAAACTATGGAAGGGTTTGCTTTATAAACACAAAGTGTTCCTGAAGGAATGCATCTTATAGAAGATTATAATACAAACCAGGAGCCTGGAATTTCAGAGCATCTGATGTGAGACTAGAGGGAGTTAGGAGCAGGTGGGTGATGTTAATAAAATAGCTTATAGTGCATAAAGTTGAGCTGAAAAAAGATGAAGAACTTCAAGTTGTACTGAAACTTAACTCACCATGAAGAGCAACCAGACATAATGTATGGGTTTTTTCTTTTTTTATTCAATACTGTTTTCCTCTCTTAGAGAAATATGTGGTTTGAAAAGTGCTTTTACACATAAATGTCCCAGTGGGAAAAAAGGAAGAATGTGTGTGGAGGGTGAACTATTGCCAAGGTTGTATCAGCTGTTACCAGTTAGAGTGTTTCCCTTCAACGTCTCTTGAAGATTCACTCAGTGTTCTCATATGAAAAGCAAATTATAGAAAAAAATTGGCTGGTTTTAGCAAGCAGATGCTTAGGTCATGTAATTATTGTCTTCAGCAGATAGTCTATCCTGTGCACTTAAAGACATTGTCCAGAGGGAAAACTGTTAGTAGTCGTTATTACTACCATGCCTTCTTTACATCTAATTTTGGATTACTATGATCTAAGACTAAATTTGAGGAGAGATGATGGTACAACCTTGTCATCTTTGTCAAAAAAAGCAAAAGTGCACTTAATCAGAACGGAGTATATTAAAAAACCCCAAACCGATAATAAAAGTCTGATTATGAAAAACACATATTCAATATCTTGGAATGTCAAAGTAATAATAAAAAATATCACAGAATAGCAAGAAAACTGCACTCAAAATAGAAAATCAACCTGGATACATCTTACATTACTGTGCTTTAAAATCTCTTCATCCTAGACTTGAATGGAAGCATATCTCTCTTTACAAGGATAGATTTCTAGAAAGCAACATATTCAGCTGGGTGCAGCCACAGAATCTTCCTAGGAAGACATCTTTTTCAATCAGCTGAATGTGCAATAATCCACTTCATCACACAATCAAAAAGGTGATTATGGGATTAAGTTTTGACACATTTGCCTGCTAAAGGACCTATTTAATTGATATACATTCTCTTTTGTAAAAGTTAAATAGCAAGAGCCACTGTGTAGTAGTCTGGGAGTCTGGGTAGGCCACCATTTGCACATCTAATGGCAGAGTTTAATGATATGACAAATCTTCAAACTTGCCTGAGTTTACTTCTTCTTCCACCCCAAAGTCTGTTTTTATCCAGATTAGCAGTATTGTGTAAGTGGTAAGGAGCAGTCTCTAGGCTTAGGATCAATATTTATCCCTGGAGTGAACTACCACAGGGAAAAGTGATGTACCTCTGATTTGTTGTGATATTTACAAAAAATATCACACTATAGTTTCTAGTTTCTGACAACCTGAAAACATATTGCTTAAGTTAATATCAATGGAATTTAAATGTCAAATGTTTGCAGTTTCTCTGGCTCTTTTCTTTTAGTTCTAATAACTCTTCTTATTATCTTCTATGGTGACTCCCTGGTCAAAACCTCAGCTCATGGAGGTAAGGCTGCCAGTCTTATCAGCTCTTTAGGACAGAACTTGGACAGAGGCTAAGCTTGGAGAGAGCTAAACTTCAACCTTGCTGAGGTGGCAGGTTGCTGACGTGTTGGGAACTTTGAAAAAGTAAATTAAGTCTGCAGCTCAGGTGTGTTTCCTAAGACTAGAAATGAGCCAGAAGGGACCACATCCCCACCATGTTTCAGCTGACTTTCTAAAACTAAATTCACAAAGTCAGATCACAGGACACAGTCTGAAGACTCAGAATACCACAGAGCAACAGTGCAAATGCTGAAAAAAATGTGGCAGCAGCTGCTTCTCTCCTCACTCAAGTATTTAGATTATGTGGTGTTCCAATGGAAATCAAGATGTGGTTATGTCAGTATATTGCATAAATGGCTGTATTGCAACAAGAATAGACTTGTGGATTCTCCAGACCACCTTTGGCCCAGATATCAGCTTTTATCAGTTAAAAAGTGAAATTATATTAAAATCTAATACCTGTGCATTGGTCTTTTCAAATTCTTTTAAAAAATGTTTGTACGTGCATAGGCTTTGTATTCTGGAGTGTTTTGATGGTAACAAGCCTTAAAATAGAATTAAATCTGTCAGATTTGTTAATACTTGTTGACAGTATGATTTAAAGTCACTGATTATTAAGTGCTTCAACTCTTCCTATATCACCCAGTCTTTGAAATTTTGGCCTCATCTGTCTCTTTTTCAAGCTTGAAGTAAAATATATTTAATTCTTTGACAATTCTCAATTTTACATCACAGGAGACAAGAACTCTCTGGGTCAAGAGATGTCATTAACAATCCTTAGAGCTACAGCATCAGCCTCATTCCCTCATCAGCAAAGGCAGAAAAGTTAATGAACAGACACTTAATGAAGAATTAGGTTTTGAACATATTCAATATGTGTGATGATGCCAGGGCTCAGGACAGTTTTCAGGCAGGGATAAATAGCAAAGCAGTTTGGCAAAAATCCTGGAAAATCCTAGGGAAGGAGCTACTTTCACTGCAGCAAAGTGTTAGAAAAAGCACCAGGGTATTGGTCCACTCAGTGGGTCTCGTTGATATTTCCTTTCTACATCCATATGTGGCCTATCAGACACCTGACAGACTTCAGCTATTATCTCAGTGCCAAGACATCACACTCCTACCCCATCCCTTGCTGCTGCACTCTCCAGAGGCTAAAGCAAAAGGTCCAGAGAGACTATTCCCAGTGCTGTGACTGTGGTTTACTATGAGGATTGATTTATAGCAGCTGAATTAAGGGCATAAAGAATAAAGTTCTCATGAGAATCTTATAGTCTCTGTTTTACTTCACCACCTCCTTCATTGGTGCTGAAAGGATTCACAATTAGTGAAAAACTGAACTGATTGTGATCAATGAAACTTTTAAGAGCTCATTAAAAATCAATAATAAGTAGTTCTTCATGTATTTTGAAGAATAGAAACCTAGAAAAGAGGGTAAAGAAGACAAAAGACATAAAGGAGATTAAATTAAAGTCTACCAAAAGGAGAGGCTGCAAGTTGCTGTGCTCCTAGCTTGGCCTCAGGTGACACTATTTGTGTTATAAATGGCCCTCAGTGAAAAGGAGGTGAAGTTCAAGAAGATAGCAAGTACCCAGGAATTGTCCCAGTTCAACTGCAAGTCACAAAGGAAAATAAGGGGGAAAGGTTTATAGGTGAGCTCAAACTTGCAGAAGAGACAAAGTCCCTTTCCATTTCCTTATTTCCCTGCAGAGCCTCTCTGCAGCCAAAACTCAGGTTCCTATGGCACGGAAGTGAATTCAACCCATGAGAGAGATCATACCTGACTGTGGTCCCAATTTAAAAAGCCTTTTGCAATAATCCACAATTAATCATTGTCTCCCTCATTCTGCCTTAGCTATTCACATCATGTACTTCTGGCATGTGTATTGGAGCACTTAAATCTAAGAAATGCTTTTAATGCATGCATGTGGATAGACCATCTTGTCAAGATGCAGGCAATCACTTGGGAAGTCAGCGGTCACTTACTGCCTGCCTGGTTTATTTTAATTTTGTAAGAAACAAATTAATCTTGCAGCATGTGTATCACTGATCAGTGACTGTACCAGCATGTGCTGCTTTGGGAAGAGCATGTGGTAGCCCTGTCCCATCCATTTTCCCTCTGGTCCAAGTTTTACGGGCTGAGTCTTGATTGTAGATGCTCTGGTTACATAGTGCTGAGAAGGATCAGCATTCAGACAGCCTGAGTGCTTTAAAACAATCAGTCTCCTTAAGAAATTCAAGTCAGGCATTCCAGAAATCACTTGTGAAATAGGTTATTTTGTGTCGTTATAAATGCATGTGAAATTGTTTCCTACAAATAATAAATATTGCGATAAGAATAATATTTAGAGAAGATTTCATAGAAACAGCATCAAGCTCTTTTTACGGTTTTAACAGTTCAGGAAATCATCCTATAAGAATGCCTTACAGTCAGAAATGCATCCTTCCTCCTTATATAAGAGCAGTAAAAGGCTCAAAAGTTGTCACGAGGAGCAGAATCAAACGGTATTTCACATAATTTGCCATGCAATCTTGTGCTCACCCGCTCCCCCGAATGTCCCTGCTGTAGTGATTTCCAGTTAATTATCTTCCATCGCTGCTGTTCTGCTGGTAACACAGGGGTTTTCACCCGCTGACTATGTAACAAGCCTGAAGGGAATGGCATGAGATAGGATGCCAGGCACTTACCCGTAAACAGCAGAGCAGACACCAAAATTTGAAACATTTTCACAGACATGGCAAATGATTCAGAAAGGGTTTCCTTTGTGAAGACAGTGATACAGTTTTATACTTTGCTATCTTTAGGTTTATAAATCATTTACCAGATACGTGTAAAGGGTTGGTTCAGGCAGAGGGCAGGGTACAGTGCTTAGTTCAGATTTGTCCTATATGCCTCTGTTTGTACACTTTGAACTTTGCAAGCGGAGCCTCTAATGAGCCATAATGGCTCATTATTGTGTGGATGCATTTACGTCTTTATAAGTTTTATGATGCAAAATAGTGCATTGGGCTAGTTCTTTGACCATTTAACAGCTAAGCCTCAGTCAGTCAGTCTTTTGCATGACTATTTTCCCCTCATCCTGGTGACAGGCACAAGCAGTTCATAGTTTGGTGTGAATACAAAGAGTGCTTGAATCCACCCGCTCTAAGAGCAGTGTCAGATTATGCCAAATATTTCAGCTGCATACTGCTTTGGTTAAGGAAATAAACCAATGATAAAATTGACTGAAAAAGCACTAAGCAGGGAAGGAAGGAAGGAATTTGGTTTCTGACCTGAACCAGGCAGAGGTCTCAGGGTCTTGTTGCCTCCTGCTGGTGTTAGGACTCTGTAATGTGGGACACTATGAGTTCATGCTGCCTTACCTTTCCCACCTGTTGATTTAGCTCTTACCTGTTGGCAGCAGCAGTTGTACTGAAGAGCAGTTTATCTTCATAAGCTCACTTACACCGATGATAGCAGAGCAGAGAAGAGCTGAGCTCTGTCACACATTGTCACGCTTTGATATTCACTCCATCAGCATAAGCATGCTCCAAGGTCTTTAGGTGAGGCAATCAGACACTGCTGACGTTACAGGTCAGGGACCAGACTCCGTGCTGATGGGCAGTAGTAATTCATCCTCATATTCACACTGAGGACCATCCAGTCTAGAGAGTGCATGGAGTGAAGGTTGTTGGGAAGCAAAAGAGCATCTAGTTATGTAATTACAAAGCCTTTTATTACACACGGGTGGCTAGGAAGGGACACTACTGAGCAACAAGTCTAACACTGTAATCCTTAACCTTCCTGTAGGTCATGTCACAAATTTAATATTATTTTAGTATTGTTCTAAAAAAATAAAATCAATCCATTCACCCCAGGGAACAAATCAAATATGGAGGCAGGTGTTCTGCATTCTGGTGCCATATTAACAAATATGAATTATCCAAACTTATTATCAGTTTCCCCACCTCTGAGCTACTATATGAAATGTTAGCTGTCAGCTTTTTTGTGGACTAGGAAAAAAGGTGTAATGACTGGGATATTTGCTAATAGATGACAATCCAGAACTGTATATCCCCCAGAAATAAGAATAGATGACACTCCAGAACTCTATATCCCCCAGAAATAAGTTCCAGGAAAGCATAAAAGTTCTCTTTTGACCTCAAAAACTTTGTGGGCTGTTGCCTCTAACCTTTCCCACACTTTTCTCTTAAATGGGCCTGTATTTATATTGCGGCTTCCCTCCCACAGGTTTTTCCTCATAATTTCTGATATATGACTGGAAGAACATGTTGGTGTTCTATTTATTTTCTATTTATTGCAGTTATGTCTTCTTTAATGTGCAGCCTACTCAGAGAGACCGCTGCTAGTGATGTGGCAAGGGTAGAGAGACAAAAGCAGCCAGCAACAGATCACAGGGAGGCGTGTGTTGTGGGTTTAGAACTAGCTAAAATCACCAGTGCACTTACTCATTTTTTTGTTGTGAGATATGACTTTAGGAGAAAGGAAAACAGGCCCTAACTTAAAGACTATAAAGAAAGTTTTATTAACAAAACTAAAAGAATAGAAAAAAAGGAAAATCAGAATGAAACTTCCAGAAAACTTCCCTCCCCTGCCCACTTCTTTTCTTTCCCACCTGACAACATAAAAATAAACCTGAGATTTTTAAATCAGTTATCACTTCTACAATAATCTTTGCTCAGTTCTCATAGGGCAAGAAGTTTTCTTTCCCAACCCCATGGAGAAATCTCCACAAGAACACAGTCTTCTCGTGGCTTTGCATCTTCACAAAACAGCAG
>VWYI01028400.1:26677-40442 GCA_013399455.1 Anthoscopus minutus
TACACTCTGTTCACCATGCCGATCCCAGGCTCGGCACTATTTTCTTTTGGTGGTGGCTTTTTGCGTATTATTATTATAAATAAATTATTTTATAATTCCAATTTGGCTATCACATTTATAACATTCCTCCTCAATATTAACTAATATCAAACTAACACAGCGTGCTGGACTGGCAACAAAGACCCAAGTCATCTACTCTTCCTATTTCATCTTAGGAAGCAAGAGGAAGAGATAAGAAAGTTTTTTCAGGAACAAGAGTTGAAAAAGTGGTAAAACAGTTAGAGAACATAGATCCCGACTGATCCTGAGTAATCTAAGTCCAGGCCCTCCAAACCCAAAAACAGTCTTGCTCCCATGATATCCAGATAAAACCTGGAGAATATTACATTCTTTACTGATGAAGCCTTGAGTCTGTTATAGGAAAAGTCCTCTCAGAGGCACACAATGTAAGTTCTGGTAGGGTCACAAAACATGATGGGGATGTTGCAACTCCTGGATTTGGCTCTGAGTTCAGAACACAAGACTTTTTCTGCTGTAGGGTAGAATAGTGGTCAGCCAGGTTAGGCTATGATACAAAATCTGGGAAGCAGCTAAATTGCATGTCCCCTAGATAGAGATCCATGACACCTAAACATTCCTTCAGTTTGTTTTTTTTTTCCTTTGTTTCATCCTCTATCCTGCCATGTTTGCTTATTGTCTGATTCAGGCCTTGCTCTTGACTCACACTATGTCTTGTGTCAGCTGCCCAGCTCTGCGTTCTTCCCCAAAGACGTCTTCCCTCTTGTGTGCTTTGCAATTTCACATAGAATGATGCCCATAAAACCCAACATCATTAGATTGAAGAATTTACAGGTTTTTTATGAAGGGTGTGGCTTTCCAGGGCAATTTTGCTTTCCTCCTTCCTTCGGTTTCCTGTTTCCCACATTGTTCAGCTCTGAGATTCACTCCCTACCTTCTACCCTAGTCCTGCTCTTGCCAAGTCTCACTTCTGCTCACAATAGCCAATGTTTTTCCTGAAGCCTTGTAATGTATATGTACTTTGGGAATTGAATATGCCCTACTGGCTCATATACAAAAATTTTCACAAGACAGATGAGTTCTTAGCAGTTCTTTGAGGGCATTATATAGGCAATCTGGATATCACTAAAAACCCATGAAAAACATGAATTTATTCATTGAATGTAAAATTGTAGCTGTTAATCACTAACAGATATGCAGGCTGCAATTTTTTGAGAAGATTTGTAACTTGGCCCAATGGCTCAAAATTTCATATGGAGGAATGAATCATTGTATCATTCTCTTATGATGCCCTCCCTCTGCTGTCAGACTTCTATTCCCTTCTTTAAAGCATGGAGTGCTTAGTCAAAGGAGTTGTCATCAGAATATTCAGTGCAAATTAAACTTGCATACACACATCCTTATCTCATTTGCAGAAAGTATCAAGATATTGGCTAAAGTGGTTCAAAAAATTTCAGCTTGATGCAGATCCTGTCAGCACCTGACAGTGAAAAAAAACCAAAAAACCTCAGATCAAATTGTAAAAGTTTAAACAAATTATAGGTGAGTGAAGGGACTGAAGGGATATTTTAGGCAATCTACAGTGCTACCAAACTTACCAATAAGGTGTAAGACAGACTTCAAATGGCAGAATTCTGTTAGGGAAAGATCTGACCATTTTTCCTTTTACATTTCATAACCTTGGACAGTGAATCATCATTTCAGGCAAAAGATCTGTGTTCTTCCCCTAATGGTATCCATTATTTTTCTTTAAGGAAAATGAATAAACCCCCGAACCTTAGCTGACAATAAATGAACCTGTTTCAGCAAGAAAAGGATAAAAATAAGTTGGATTAATCTTATAAACATCCTGAGGAAGCTGATGGTGATTGGCTATACAATGAGGTCTCCAGCTCCTTGAATTATATCTTTTTCACAAGTGGAGTAGTAGTAAAATATTTGAGAGGGTAGTCAAATATCCTTAATATTACTTGTTTCTTTAAGTTGATTGATAACACAGTGTCAGTTGATAACATAGAAAATTATTGGGAAGGAGAAGGCAGGTAGGAAATCTTAGTTGGGTTGGGAATAAAAAGCTGAACAACTTGAGCTGGAAAATCTGTATTCTTTCTTTTCTTCGGCACCACCTACTCATCTGCCTAGGAAGGTTAATTCTTTTGGTTCAATTTCACCAGCTAATGTTAATCTATAAGATTTTGTAAACCACTATCAACTGTTGAAAAGTGTCATCTTCTGATGTATTTATTATGAAGTTCCTAAATTGTTTTAGCTTGTCTAACACTTATCAGTTCTCTTTGTTCATTGACGCAGTGCTGGAGTCCTTAGGGGCTAGCTCAGCTCCAGCTTGCACCAAGAGTGGGACAGATGGGGATAGCAAGGCGAATCCTGGTCCAGCTTAGAGCCCAAGTGCTCTACAACATGAGGTGGTGCTGTGCAAGTGTGGAGGCAGAGAAATAAGGAGGGAGCTCGCCACGGAGGAATGAAGGTCTTTGTTTGAGGGAATGGACAGCGAAGAGCAACTGAATGGGTTTGCAGGCAAATTTATACAGCGAAGAAACAGTGGGTGGATACGTGTAGGAATTGAATTACCTAGGAGGAATCATACCCTGGGCAAAACTTCAAACATAGAGGGAATAAACCTGAGGCCCTGGAATGTGGACATATAAGGTCAAAGTGCAGTAACTTGTGCAGTAACTGTGATTCGCTACTTCACCCCAGGTAACCCTAGGTATTGTGAAACCCACTCCAGCTCTTGGTATTTGGATTGCTGCTTCAGACCATGCGGTCTTGATGAACATTAAAGAACCATCTTAAGCTCTCCATCGTACCCGTCCCGTTATTATAGCCACAACACTTGCCTGGACTGGACTCCAGGTTGTGAGGCACTGACCACGATAGATACAAATCTCCAATCAGAAGTAACAAGGGAAGGCCCATGGGGTGGGATTAAATACTACGTAACCAATGACAAGAACTGGGGAGGAGGCATCACTTGACGGTCAGGGGAGACAACAATAGGAACACTGAGTTTCAGGGAAGGTTCTGGAAGGAAGGGGAGGGCTGACAATGATGGATAGGGGAGAGGGGCAGGGCTCAGGGTGACTGATAGGGAAAACACTAGAACAAGGAGTGGTGCAGGAGGGATTGACAGGAGAGGAGAGACACAACTTGGGACAAACTATTATAACATGGGGAAAACCATTACAACTGGGGGTGGCCGAGCAAACAACTTTTACAACATACAGCTTACACAAACCAAGAAAACTTGAACAAACATACACCACAATGTTCATCTCTAAGACATCTTTAAGTAGATGTGCCAGCACCAGTGTTTACCTTCAAGTTTTGTGTATCTGAAAATACCTGTTGTGTTGCTGTGGTATCTTTTTGGAGTAGAGATTAAAGAAGTGCTAGGTAGTATTTAAAGGAACATGAAATATATGGAAAAATCTCTCTCGAGAAAGAGGACTAGAGAGAAGGAGAAGAAAATAGTGGCCATTGCTTTTGTTACCAGAACACCATGACCTGTACAACCACTATGTTGTAGCTCAGGACTTGAAATCAGAGGCAGTAGCTTAGCGTTCAGTGTTTCTTCACTGATTCTCAACACCTTGGTTTTGTAACCACTTCTGACATCCACAGACGAACTAAGTGCACTGCTGAACCCTGCCTCTGATAATTATTTGGGCATTTCTTCTTTTAGTTTCGTCTCATGGGAAGACCTTGGCATAATTCTGCATCCTATTTCTTGCTTGGTGGAAAGGCAGGAATGCTAGTTTGACCTGTTTTCGGTGTGGAGGCTGCTGCAGTTCAGTAAGAAAATGATCCTTGGCAGGAGTTTTGAGAACGTACTCCGTGATTTTCAGCATTCTGGGTCAGTCACTGATTCCAGTGAATGTTATCTATATTCTGGCCCAGAGCCTCTGAGCAGTGCAAGTCTTGAAAGACACCTGCAATCATCCTGGCACTGAAGGCATGTATCCACACATGAACTTGGGGCAGCACTCTGGTTCCAGCTGTGGCAAGTAGTGCAGGAGAGGATGCCTCTCTGGAGTCCTCACTGCTGAGTGATCTAGCTTTAGAAAATATTCCTCCCTTACAGAAATTCATTATCTCAGACTTTTCCAGGGTGATGGCGTACAGGCAGTTTGTATAAATCTGTGTGCAGTGGAATTGAGCTATGACCCAAAGGGAGGTCTAATGTGAGCAAGTTAATGGATCTTTTATTAACCAGTACTTCAAATATCTGTCGTGTTTTGAAGTAAGCCTACTGGCACATGCTGAGGTATTTAGCACAGCAGGACTGTGCACTTTACACCTTCTGACTTGGAGGTGTGCTTTGCTCAGTTTTTTCTTCCAACTAGCTACAGCTCTTGATAAGCCTATGTCTGCCTGTGCTGAACAGCACCACCAGTCCCACCATGCTGCTCTTATGCTTAAGCACTTTTGTTACTCTTACAGTTACAACTCCCAAGGGCACAAGTAACTCTGTCTTCATGGTGGAAGACTGCTTTATATCAACTTGTCTTCTCAGAATTGCACTGTGCAAAACTCTTACCTTTCAATGGCACGTACTCCTCAGGTTAGTGCTTCCAGGACAGATTGTGCCTCAATATTTGTGCAGCACAGCTGTGTCTGAGGCAGAATCTCCACACTGGTCTGCACTCCCTCTGGGTTTCTGGTTGTAGATAATTGGTTACAGCCTTTTTCTTTCCATGACCACAGGCATTTCAAGCCCCCCAAAAGTATCACCCACAGGCTCAAATCTTGTAGTCTTTTTCTTAGCATGTGTTAACTGACCAGCAAGGACAGCTACTGATTGTGGTTTCCTTCCTCCAATTGGAGAAAAGTTTAAGAAAAGATGCCAACATCCAGATAAGTGGACTAGAAAGCTAATCACAACTTTAAATGGTTATCTAGTTCACTAAGTCATGACCTTCATACCTGACTGTTATGCCTAAGAAGTACATTTCTTGTTGCTGAGATTGTAATGACTGAATTTCTAACATTCTTTGCAGAACATTTCCTGTGGTACAAACAATGATTTTCTAGAATTTCAGCAACTTCATTATGCTGTACAATATGACTGATTTGGTACCTGTTGAGTGCCTTATTTGCATGAGATGTCTTCAATGCAGCTTGAAGATGGAGGAGTAACAAGTATGTGGATTGCCTCCATTTTTTTTAACAATTGAATTCTAGTATGGGTCCCAAGGTGTAACCAAGGGATCTGCTTAGTCACTCTCACTGATAATTGAGACACTGGCCTTGTTCTCAGTTCACCTGAATGCAGCTGTTCCAATGTAACAAAAAATATAGTGGCATCAGAGTGCCCAAGAAAGTAGAGCAGTCTGCAAAATCTTCAAGAGGCTGTCAGTGCTTTGTCATCTGAATGCTTTCTTCCTGTTCTGCAGAAGATTATGCAGTCTGGGTGCCTTTTAAAATTCAGGTTTTTACTTTAAAACCTCTCATGGAAGCATGACCTGCAGTTCTCATGGTAGCAGCCAGAAATTGTCACAGCATTCCAGAGTGGTTGCTACTGTCTGATCTTGCTGCAGTGTAGATATTAGCTGACAACTCTTGGAGCCATTCTAATCCATCACTCCTGATCCACAATGGAACAACTCTGGCTTGCAAAGACAAAACACACACCCCATGATCCTCTCAATACAGCTTAAAGCAACATCCAGAATCTTCTGTATGTTCTTCTTGCCTTTCTGCCAGCAGTGATGTAGGAACTGTGATAGCTGCAACTTGAAACAATTTTAAATACAGAATTTTTTAAGCCTCTCATCTTCTGGAAATTAATATATATTGCTTCCCCTGAACAGATTTGGGATGGTGTTTATGAAGTCAAGATAATCTAGGCAGGGCAGAACCTGAAAAATCTGCTCCCACTAACACGATCCCTTGGAGTCAAAGCATGTGGATACCATTAATCAGCTAAAACAATAAAGCTGTTGGGAGTGTCTTGTGCTGTCACCTCCTTTTTACTTATGTAGTGCAGCAATTCTAACAGCTATAAACAAACAAATGTTTTAGCTTGTCATAGAGTCCATTTTTATTATTTCTTAAAAGCTGAATAACATGCAGCCAGAAGAATTGACTTTGAGCATCAAACCATAGCTTGCATTCTCATAGTCCTGTCATACAACTGCAAAAATTATTGTGCAATGAGAAATAAGAAAAATTCTATAGCTAGAGCAATATAAGGAGCATTTTAGCATGGTCACAAACTACAGTAGGAATTAACTTCTATTGGTGTGACTGATGCCACAGGTGTATTTAACACAGTCAAGCTAAATCCTTCTTCTGTGAACTCCATCTGTTAATATGGCTCTGATCCTTCTGCCACCTACTGCTGCTGAACTGGGGATGGGTTTGAATCTCATTATGCTGGTAAAACAGAGATAGATGCCCTAACAGAGCTATACAGGTATAAAACATGGTTGGATCTCTCTAATTACAATAACACAAGTCTGCACAGCTCCAGCTCTTCATAGATCATTCTGTCACACTATCACAAAAGGAAGGTTGTGTTGTACTAGATCCAAACAAATACATATTACCCTCACAACTCAGTAGGGAACAGACCTGGTAATTTCAGCACTACTTAGAGGGTTGTAAATGAATGTACAGAGTGCAATATTAAAAATAAAACAGGTTAAAATGTAGTTTGAGATAGGGGATTAAATGCCTTAGTCTGCATTTTACTGCATTTAGAAATCCTTAACAGAGTCCTTTGAATTATGTGTTTGAATCACCAGAAAAAGCAGCTTTTACCCGACTCAATATATTTAAAACTGAGGATATTGCTCCTGTTCATTAACATAACACAGTTACTTAGTATTGTTAATTACTTTTAATTCTTAAAAACATTCAAATTGACTTATTTAAGCTCTACTCATTACTTCCATAGTGACTGTGGTAATGTTCAATAATTAGCTATTATTGTGTTTTAAGGATGATATATTTTTCATACTTGTGGGGTCTGAAGTGACCATCAGAGTGAGGAAAATATAACTGTCAGCTGGTTGATAAAAGCTGTGACAAAATCATCCATGCCTTACAGAAGTGATACAGGAAATGGTAATGATCTGAACGGAGTAATATAATTCAAATGTTTGGGGTTTCAGGTTTGGGGTTTTATTTTGTTGTTTCCTAAGAGAAAAAGGATTTTATTGGGTCACAACCTCCATTATTGTGTTTCCTTTGCTATTTCAGCAATGACTGGTGTCTGTGGCTACTCCACCTCAAGAAAGTATCTTGAGTACATTCTCTATTTCACAGGAAAAGTAACTGCTGCAATTTTTTTATTATTTGTCTGATTGTTTAAAATTACAGTAATTATTAGCACTAAATCTGGGAAGGTATAATCTACTTTGGCATGGTGGACACACAGGTTGAAGTCTCTGAGCCTCATATCTTAATTTCCTACACACGCACAACAAACGGGAACAGAGAAATCAAGGTTTATCTATAATCTCTTGCAATTGTTTCACTAAGAGGTGGCCACCAGTCATTTCAACTCATGTACAGGAGACACCATTGTTAGTTGCTAGTTCGTGTTGACTTGCCCTTTTAACACAGCTCCTTGAAGAAGCTGTTCTGTCTAGCATGTTTCCTGTCTCCAATGACCAAACAGCATACCTCTAAAATTCCTTTACTGTGCATGCCAATTTATTGTTTTCCATTTTGTTATTATGAGAGATTAATTCTTTAATACAACCACCAAGAATACATGAGAAATTGCACAGTGTTCAAGTTACTAGCATGTACTAACATGGAAGCACAATAACTCTGTTGCAGTACAGGGGGAAATAGTAATTTTTAAATCATTTTTAATGTAAGTTTAAAACCAACAAAAATAGTTTCCAATTTAATTATATCCATTTTCTTTTTAGAGAAGTAAAACAATATTTTTTAAGTCATAAGTTCTAGAAATTTGATCTTTATATTTCAAGCACTTTGAAAGTGCAAAGTGCCTGGATGAAAGACTGAAATATCATGTCCAGATAAAAGAAAGTAGAGAGTACTGTTTAACATTTGCAGTAGAGGATCCATATTTAAACAGGAGGTGGGAGAGAAATGTCTTATAACTATTTCCAGAAAGTCATTAAGTAAACGTGCCATGAAAACATGGTAAACAGAAAGAGTGTTTTGACAAGGTGTTAATTCATTCCTCAGTGTGTTCCATGAGCTCGAAGATTGAAAAATTTATTCAATCTTCTTAATGCCTTCCTTGTATTCTGGAGGCAGGGGAGGGAAACAAGGTTCATTTAAATGTACTTGTGAAATAAAGAGCAATATAAGTAATGTTATACTTGAATACCTCTCTGCTTTGTAGGAGGCTGATGTTCTTCAAGTTGCCCATTGTCAGGCTGTGTCTTGAAGTTCATGAGACTATCAAATAAAGCAGTTGGAGAGAGTTTCCTGCTGTGCCTTGCCTCTTGTCAAATCTACAGAAGACACCTGGACTTACCTCTGCTTTGTCCCTTTCCTAAGAAATAAATTTAATGCCTTGTAAAATTATTCTACTGTCCACTTTTCCCCCCAGACTGTGTGGTCTTGATTGTGGTGAGACATAAGGGAGATCTGTTAAAATATGTCATTAGAAGAAGAGATAGGAAAAGGTAACTGTGATGAGTCGATCTTTGTGAAATCTCTTCCCATTTGGATTTGACCAGACGTTTGCAGTTGGAAATGTGAAACTCCACCCACATCAGCAGCATTCAGGTGTTAATAAAAATGTTTAACAAAATGACAAAGTATCAGCCCTCAAAGGCACCCTCAAATGTCACATCATTCCTGTGAAGCTGTAGACACATCCTGGCAAATTCCCTTGGCAAGTGCTGGATGTTGCTGATACATATTTAGTGAAGCGCTCACCTTGGTAAGAAAATCCGATTGAAGTATCAGGATCCTAAAAGCTGCATAGCAACATCTGGGAAGCCTAAGGGCTATTTTATTATTTCTTAAGTGTCCCTGAGATGTTTAAGCTTTCTGACCTTCCTCTTGTGTCAGTGGCATTCTCCCCTTCATTTCTCGTGAAATATTCAGTAGCTTGCCTTCTAAAGCTTTCCACCTCTTAATCCTCTCATTGTCTCTCTTGATACCAACCTTAGCTGCTGATGTGACAGCTTTTTCGAATATATATATGTGAACTAAATTGTTTGGATAAAAGCCAAGAAACATCTTGCCTCTTGGAGAGTTGTAGTAAACAGATATTGCATTAAGATCTTGCTACTCAGAGTTTAAAAAAAAAGAACAACCTAGCAATCTACTGCCTGAACAGCACCTTACTTCTACAAACCTTGTGAAGGACACAGTACTCACAGCTCTTGGTCAGTCCCACTTGCTTAGGAAGTAGTCAGAATCCTTCATCTTCCCACAGATGGGTAGTAATGGCTTTAAAGTTTAAATTACATTCATTCCTTAGAGTGGCTTTATTTCATTCCTGCAGATAACTTGTTAAAATGAAAGCTAAACATTTTTTTTTGCCTTTTTGTTCTGCTTTTTTTATGCTTTTTTTCTTTTAATGAGGACTTTATTCAGGAATCCCTCCCCACCTTGAAGAGCCAGCCACAGAGCTTTCTGGCACTGCTGGCCTTGGTCAGTGGTCTCCAGGTCCTGACAGTGCCGTGTTGCAGGCTGGTTTGATGCACCAGACATCCATGTGCATCCCAGCTTCTCCCTCCTGCTATTGCCCCTGGAAAAAGCTAAGCCAGTCCCTGCTTGTATAAGCAATGCCATAAATTTACTGAGGACAGCCTCAAGATGATGCACTTGGAAGGAAGCCCAAGCTGTCTCCACTGCTGCTTCCCTCCTCCTCAAAGAGGAGCGACCCAATCATCAGTATGAGGATTGAAAGGAGGAAATAGCGCTCTTTCCCCCGCTGTTTGCATCTCAGGAGGAGGGAGTGAAAGGGGAAAGAGTTTGTTCTGATTACTACTGTGTGGGAGAGGCCTTCAGATCCAATTCACCTTGCTATCACTCTGTTGGTGTTGACATCTACACAACTCCTCAGAGGTGATGTTTTTCATAAGTCATAGAGGGATTTCAAAAAAATATAATAATTTTAAATAGTTCTCTGGATGGCTGAGAATTTTAAGACCTTTGAAGCCATGTACCAGCACTGGCTAGCAGCTCCCCCAGGCAGCCTGGTGTGGTACTCAGCCACTCTGAGGGCTGTGATGAAGAAGGGGCAATTCCTGACATCCTGCTGGCTGGGGCACCTCAGTGTTGGGTTGGTGCTTTCAGATTCCTCAGGGGAGGCCTCTAAGGCATGGTGCCTGTGTGTTTGTAGGAAGGGGAAACTTCTGCCCCTGCATCAAGAATCCAACTGTGCAAGAAAGGAGGGGATAGATTAGGCAGTCCAGAAGTTTCCTTGGGACAGGTTTTTAGTTAAATATGTTCTGGTTCTCTTCTCTGGGTGATGTCACAGGGGAGTGCAGAGAGCTTACTCTCACATGAATATTCAATAAAATTGTTTGGTGGTGTTTTGGTTTTGGTTTGGTTTTGGTTTTTGGGTTTCTTGAGGGTGTTTTTTGTTCCGTTTTTTTGGGGTTGTTCTGAGAATATATAAGTTGGCAGGATTCATTTTTTCAAACTGGAGGTCCTGTCAGTGACTTTGTAGTGTTTATTTTCAGAGTGACCAGACTTGACATATTCAGTGGTAAGCACAGTGAGGCCCTTCATAGGGGAAGTGACACTAATTACCCCAGGGAAATTTTCCATATGGAAAGCGTACTGGCCTGTGACCAGCTCTTCTGTGACCGGCTCTCCTGCCGGCACTCTGTGTCAGGAGTTGAAAGCTCAGCTTCAGAAATATCAGGTGATGACATTTTCATTTCTCTTTGAAATCTATCCAACAGTCACGTGGATCTTGCCTGTTAGAAAGCTTTTTTCCCCCTTTTTTTCCTCTAAACTGTTTTTAGGGTTCAAATAGAAGGAATGCAAAACTGCATGATTTGCATTTGTGTGCAAAGCCTATTTCTTGTTATTATGGATATCAGTGAGTCTGTGAAAGTACTATTTCCACATGGGCTGTTTTCCACTGACCTTTCTACTTTTTGTCATTGGTAGAAAGGAATGTCAGCTCCACAGAGCTGAGCATTCTCAAGCATGTTCTGCCAGTTATCTTGCTAGAAAATGGAGTTGAGTTGATCTGATTGATTCTCCTAACAGCATCAGTTTCTGACAATAAAGATACAACCATAATTTTTTATTACTTATTATTATTATCACTATTATTATACAATTATTACTACACAGGAGACTTATAAAACAACTCTTTTTATAGTTCTGTGATGTCTCAGAAACCAGCCTTCACTTGTGCTCCTCCCTTCTTCCACCATGTGTGTCATTTCCTTCGCATGCTGCCAGGAGCATCAGATGTGGCCTTGAATGGAAGCCAGCATTTGCGTAGCTCTCATCAGGTTTGAAAGGCATGCCATGAAAAGTTTCCTTTCTGCACAGCTTGCAGCAAAATGAAATATGCCCATATATAAAACACAACTGCAGTAAACTGCAAAAAATGGAACTATAATAGCACATCAGAACATTTTACCATCTCTGTTCTTTGGATGTAAGGGAAAGGTTTTAACCAATAGTGTTACTTTCCTGAATGTTTTTGGTCTTTTTTTCAAATGTGTAGAGGTGAGCTAAAAGCAGTATCTATCATGTGACCTCAAGTAAGGTAGCTGGTAAGGTAGCATAGGTAAATTTCTCTCTGCTGCTGAGAGGTAAATTTCTTTAAAATAATGGAATACCATTCACATAGAGTAATTTATTATAAAAGGAAAACTATTTCTAGATCAATAAATGCATGTACATTAATTTTATTAGAAGAAAAAAATAATATGAGACTGGGGGGATTGCTTTTTATTTTTTCTAAGATGACTGCTTTTTTTTAAAGGAATGAAAGGTCATATTGATCTTTAGAGAAGCCTCTCTGACTTGCTTTAAACAGTAGCACCACCATATGTCAGGAAGTGGTCAGAGGTGCAAAATACCATATTAACTCTTAATCCTCTGATTAGGAAATTAAAAAACCATTAAAGTACGCTATAAGGAAAATATTGAGTAGTTCTTGTTGATTCTATAAAAGCAGGATATTCGTCCCTCTTTGCAAGTCAGAATAATTTTCCATCTAAATATCTTTCCTATGATTCTTCTTCCTTCTTTGCTCAGTTTTAAGTAATTTCTTCTACTGTGGCTAAATTGTATAAAGTGGCAGAGAGTCCTCTCTGACTATTGCATTGCCCTCTCTCCAGAACCTGTATTTCATTACTTATTTGCTGCAGCCCTTGCTGTGTTGTCCTTTGGGTTTTTCTCTGCACGTTAAGATCCCCTGGCAGAGAGGTAAAGTGAAAATCTAGCCAAAACCCATAGGTGTGTAAGAATTAAGACTCTCATGCTCTCTTAAAGATGTAGCCACAGTGAGAAAAGGGCACTTGAGAGCCCTTTTTGCTCTGAATTCTCCAATTCTCTCATGCTGTGCAGATATTGCCGTGGAAAGCTGACCTGCAGAAGTGCAGTTAAAGCAGCAAAAACACAATTGTGGCATAAATGAATGTGTATGACCTTTTGCTTTGAAGTTAGTGAGGGAAGAAGCTTGCAAGGGTTTCTCATGTACTTTCTGAAAAGTATGTAGAACTTTATTGAAGTATGATTTGAGAATTAATTAGTGTGCTTAATTGTTACTGAGGTATGGCTGGCATCTGAATTCCAGTCCTTGTATTTTGCTTAAAGCAGGCAAAGTGTAACCATTGAAGGTCAGTTATATTGGCAAGGCTATATATGATCTAAATCATATATAAAGGAAACTGCCATCAACATTTTCTCTTTGTGAGAAGAGTCTACAAAAACTTGCATCACTGCATATTCTAATTTTCTACATGGTCCCACACAGTTTCCTAAAGTTCTTTATTACAAATGGCTGTAACAGTGGTAACTTCCATTTGTTTGGAGGCTCTGTGGTAAAAATGTGCATAATTTTGCCATTGTGTTTTGCAAGCTCACATGTGATTACCATTAAAGTATTCTGGTATGACAGTGCTCTCATTCACAGGTCTCTACTCTCTGGGGAAAAAGCTACACACTGTTGTCATGGGGAGTCCTTAGCCGTCTTAAAAATGTTTTCTGGCTTTCTCTTGCTTTATTTACATGTCTCTTTTTAAGATATTTGCCCTCTTTCTAGTAGCCAAATAGTGTTGTAATAAAAAGGTATCTATATTATTTGATATCTCTCTTGTTTTGTACCATTGTCAAGTAAATAATGCAAAATCTGTCTCCTATTATCTTTAAATTTGACACAGGCTGCAAATAAGCTGTTCCTAACATGGTGTTGCCAGGTATTCTCTCAAGCCAGCTCTTTGCAGTTAAGCCTTTAAAAAGACATCAAGTATGTGGATTTTCCTAAGAAGCAGAGTTCTTTGTTAGCTCCAGCAGATACCCAGAGCTCCTGAATCTGCATGTTCATTTTCCCTTTGCCACAGAACAACAAATCAGGCTGGTCTCTGTGATGCTGCTCAGCTCTCTGATCTCAAGTACAAGATGCTTGCTGTTAGCCATGTTTCTCCTTATGCTAGAAATGGGAATACTGCCTTTACCCCTTCTGAGTATAGAAGATCAATATATTCATGCTCCTGAAATATCCAGAACATTGTGTCAACTATAATGCAAATATTGACTAACTTGTAATTAAATATAATGTATAATGTAATGTAATGTAATGTAATCTAAT
>VWYI01028401.1:0-54288 GCA_013399455.1 Anthoscopus minutus
GTGCTCCACTTGCTAATGAAGAAAACCTCTACAATGTAAAAATATTAGTCACTAAGTGTCATACAAATGTGGCAGATATTTAGAGTTACCTGAGTCTTTGATTCTCTTGAAACACATGTGCTTACACGTAGAAAAAGTCAGTCCCAGAGCAACTGACTCAAAGCTTGGGAGTCTGTGTTGGACATTCACCACTTGCTTGGTGTAAGATTGCACTTGTGCTTTATGAAATAAAAACATGTCAGTTTGTTCTCTTAGAGTGCACTGGTAGAAAAATGGCCTAATTTTTCCATTAGAAAATATGTACCCATAGTCTCCTTGAAGCAACACCAGCACTATAAAGATGACTTCAATGCAGAGTATGAGGAATACCGAAATTTACATACTCAGACTGACAAGATCAAAGAGAACTTCAGACAGTATCATGAACAATGGAAGTCTCTGACTGCAGGCTCTGAAGCCTATCAGGTGAAAAAGGATAAACCCATGAAGGCTCTGCTTCATCACAGCAGTATTTTGGATTTCCTGGAGCTGCTCACTGAGATGCAGGGAAACTAGAGCTGGAATATATGCCCAGACACTGCTCGATCTGGGTCTGATATTTGCAAGACCCTATCAAAAAACCCCTTTTTGATCTTTCTGTGAATAAACAGTAATGTGAGAGGAGTCCCAAGCAGAGTCTTAGAGCATGTGTTCCTTCTATTGCCTGTTGAGAGGCTTAATTACAGATCTTGGGTGATGCTGAGATTTGGGGATTTGTTTTGCACACCTCCCAGAAGAGTGGTGGCTCACAGAGAAGAAAATCTCTGGAGCCAAAGTGAGTGTATTTTTAGTGTTTTTCAAAGTTTGCATTTTATGGTGGTAATGAAACATTCTTCATGTTTTTTTTGCTTGAAGATGCTGCTTCATCAAATCCTAGCAGATTATCAGCAGTTACAACAGGTGAGTTTGACACCAGACCTGCAGGGCATGGTTACTGCTGAGTCTGGCTCAAGGCTTTTTTAAAGCAAAGGACATCAGATTCTAAGCTTTGCAAAAATGCTGCATATCCTGATTTGCTTTTGATTTCTCCTTCACAGGGTAGCCCCTGCTACTCTGAGATGAAGACCAGGTGCCAGTATCTCCACAAAAAGCTGTCAAATATTCAGAGTGTCTTATCTGAATTTGACAAGCAGTAAATGGAGTCCTGGTACCAAGCATCTGCTTCAGCCTGAAATATCTATGAACCATGGATCTTTTACTTCAAATAGAAGATTAGGTTTTTAGGATTATTTAAGTTAGCATTGAACAGTAGGTTTTGTTAGCACTTAGAAGTAGATTACTTCCTAAAAAGTAGGATTAGTTCAAATAAATTTATTAGGTTTAAGAAGTTCAAAGATGATAGTATTGAACTTTAACAACAAAGAAGCTACATTACTGTTGACTCCTCTTATTGTTGCTGGTATCCTGTTTGGAGTGAGTGTCTTCCTTCTTGAAGGTCAATTCTTTCCTTCAAGACTTAGCTTTGTCTACTGAAATAAATTTATCAATACAGGGCGGAAGCCCAGTAATTCCACTATGAAGTTGCCCACATTTTAAGAAAATATTGTAGCAAATGGAAATTCTTTATGATAAGAATAAGTGTGTTTTCTGACCTTTCTTGTTCATTTAAGATCTTTGTCTTATGTGGTTGAAGGTGTAGGAGTTGGGACAACCCCATCCAGAAATCACCTGATTTTGGAGGGTTACAGAAAAATGCATATGGGCTGAAGCAGTTCCCAGGACAGCTTGGAGATCATGGCCTCACCTTGTCAGTGAGCCAATGAATATTCAGATCTTTTGCAAGTGTTCGGTAAAACACATAGAGAAGTGTTGGAGGCAAGGTACTTCAAAGGGTTTTAAAGAGAAATTGAGTTAAAGTGTCCCTATGGAAACTCTGTTTTGTAATTTTCTCAAAAATAATCTGTCATAACCAGTCTTTCTAGAGACACAGATGTTGATTCCTGCAAAGACCTATGAGGACTTTGAAGTCCAGTCCTTTTCCGAAGTTTACAGCTATCTATTTATTCAGCTGGCAGGGTAGAGATGTGGCCAGCAATGTCATAACCTTCTTTTGGGGAAGGATATGAAATTGACTGAGGGAGGACAATATCTGACAACATTAGAACAGAACTGTGAATGCCCCTTTCTTCCTTGGAGAGTATTTTAGAACTTCCCCAATGGTCTCCGTGCCAATGACGGTAAGTCCCCCTACCTGAGACCTCTTGAGGTGTTTTGTGATTCAATGCCTGATAAATCATCGTTTCCTTTCTGTTCTCCTTCAAGTGAAGTTCAAGAGAATGTCACTTTAGACCCTGAGACTTGGGTCCTTTCTTTGTCTGGGTCAGGGCTGCTCCCACACCTCTGCAGTGCAGCAGCACAAGGAATGCTGCTGTGGGAAGCACAGGGTGAATTCTGCTGGAGTGCCTTCTCTTGGCCTAGGGACTGCTGCTGAAAGCATGCAAGAGTGCTGCTGTCAAGAGTTGGCTGAGACTGAGGTTTTACAAGCACGTGCTTATTCTGGGTCACATTTCACTCTTTCTGTAAACTGCCTTTAGTGTGTGTAATGTCCACATACTTACTAGACTGGCCTTGTTTCTGGCTGTTATTGCTGTCTGGATCCCTAAAAACCAAATGAGAAATAAAAACCACTCTACTCCAAACAGGTAAAAAACAAAAAACAAAACACTGTTAAATGAGAAAGGACCTGAATTTTAGAAATAAAAGGACACCAATCCAGTAAATCACAGTTTCTAAATTAAAGCGGCTTTATATACCTGTTAGAAATGATGGTATGTGCTCAGGAGGCTCTGTTAGCTTGAATGTAATCCTACAAGTTCATAGCTGGGGAACAAAGTAGGAGCATCCCTGAAGACCAGAAGGCTGATTGAAACTGCCTGGAGTGGGGCAGGGCACAGTGTCCTTGGCAGAGGAATGGCACCCTGCTTTACCAGAAGCGTGTCATTACTCCTCTGTCCCATGCCTGCTCGCAGTTGGGATAACCCCTGGTGCAAAACAAATCTAAGCATCCCAGCTTGCAGTGCTGCTGGTGAGGCTGACCTTATGCATGGGGTAGTCCCCACATGCTGCTGCAGGCAAGAAGATTTTGGTATAGGAAAGAGCAGAACTCATCAGGTTAATGAATAAAAAGATGTCCCAGTCTTCTTCTTTGTATATGAACTAGAGTATCCTTGGCCTTCAAAAGGATGGGCCTGTCACGGCCCAGGCTTGTCCATCTGATTCCTGTGGTTAACTGAGCATGGCTGAACATATAAAAGAATGTAGGTAGTTGTTGATTGTACAATTACAGCCTATAGCTAGCCCCCAAATCTTTATCATTTTGAGCAAAGGATAGTGAGAATTTAATGTCTTCAGCTTGGAGATCCCAGGTGAATCTCCAGGTCACATGGAAAATCTTTCAGATTATAAACCTTAAATCACAGTCTTCACCCCGACAGACCCAAAAGTCAGAACCAGGGCTAGCTTTTCACTGACCAAGTCAGCCTCCCTGACCCACAGAGGACTTGACCAGCAGCCTGCACAAGATGAAGGTTGATAGAGTGATATTCTTGTTGGGCTCAGCTATAGTTTTCTGCTTTCCTTGAAGAAGAGGCTGGGAGCTGAGCAGAACTGAGAAAAGGGGTGGATCTCAGTACTGGAGGGTTGGGGGGGTTTTCCCAAACAACTTGGCCTGAACCTCCTCTTCCTTTCCAAATGTGACAGGCACAAATACAGGCTAAGAATCACTTCAAGACTTAATGAGATACATGCTTTCAGAAGAGCCATTTTTGTAATAATAGCATTGAATGTGAAGCACATGCAGTAAAAATTCTGTGAGTACGTCACTTTGTTGGAAAGTCAGAAGTACTGACCTGAAGAGGAAGGATAACTACAAACCTTTTAAAAATAAAACTTTAACCAGAATTCAGCCTTCCACCCCTAACCACCCTCTGTACTTGGATGAAGTGTTGCTGCCTAAGGTGTTTGACTTCTCTGTCTTCAACCTGAGGCTTCTGGAGCAGACCTGGAAAGACTGATTTATCTGTCTTTGTAATGACACCACTTTTTGCAGAGTTTTCTAAGAGACACCATGGACTTACAAGGACAGCAAATAGTGTGTTACTTGCTCTCCAACAGCAGAACTTCCCCTAATACCACTGCAGTGAAGTGGACACTAACAATCCCTGGTAACTCTCATTCACTGAATACTACGTCACATCCCTGGAAACAAGACGCTGTCTACAGCAAAGTTAGTGCCACTGCATGAAATCTAATTATCGCCCATCCATCCCTTCCCACAGTAAATTTCTGGCAGTCCTGCACTTGCCACAGGATGTCAAAAATTTCACCAGAAAAGCTTTTAGGAAAAACATTAGCAGATTTACAGCAGTGTCAGTGAAGATGGGATAAGAATCTTAATGGTGTCCTTGTTGCCTCTTGTTTTCAGAACATCTGGAAAAGTCTGACGGGGTGCAGGGAGGCCACATATACTTACCTATAAAAAGGTACTCCTACAGAGCCTGGGCGAGGAACTCACAATACTCTGAACACCCTTGGCTGTATCAATGCTGGATCCAAGACTGGTGCTTCTCTCCTATTTGATCTCTCCTTCCTTTTTCTCTTTCTTCCCTCTTTCTTCAATTCCTGATAAACCAAATGCCTCTTCCCTTCCTCCCAAATTCTCACACCATTGCCTGAACACACTCTGGCTTTTAGAACACTGCCGGCAGCTTCACACTGCCTGCAGCTTCCAGCACTGCTCAATGGTGCTGTTGTGGGGCTGTGGGTGCTCAGTTGAGGAGCTGAGTGTCCAAGGTGAGGCTGGGGCTCTGACCAGCCTGGTCTAGTGGAAGGCATCCCTATCCATGGCAAGAGTGATGGGACAATTCCCTTGCAACCCAAGCCAATGAATCTACCCAGGTCTGTGTGGTTCTATGATTCTAATAAGCTAGAAAAATATCTCCAGTGCAACACTCAAGTATGTTAATACATAGGCATTAGTAATCACATGAGACTGATAAGAGAACTTTTTATAATTTTGTACCAAAATATAACATATTCAATCTGAAAATGTGTAATTTTAGTCAGGGTACACTAAAACATACAAGTGTTTCAGGATATGCCTAATAGAATAGTTATTCTTTTTTTGAACAAGTTTTTTTTGTTCTCAAATCAAACACACCATGGCCTAAGGACAACAACAAAGGTTTTCTTACTATCATGAGGAAAACCTTACTAGTGAAGAAAGCATTTTGTTTAGACTTTATAAAGCTTAGCTCTAGTTTGGGAAAGAACACACATATGTAAGACAGCAAGAACATAATAATAATAGATTACATAGGGTAATCTATTATTCAAAAAATTATTTTCTAAAAGATAATTTTGAGAGTTAGTTCTAATGAAGGACTCAAGAGTTGCATCTCTACTAAAACTTAAGCCTAAATATATAATTTCAAATGCTATAAGTACTGTCTAGGGGTATCCAAATGCACCACTGACCTCTTCCTTTGGTCCCAATGCCAGTGCCAGAGGAGTTTGGGAGGTGTTGGAGCCAGTGGAAGCAATCCAGAAACATTTTATTTTGGCAAAATCATTTTCTTAAATAGCTTCGTATTTTTTCAAATTTGTTCCTGATTTTTACTTTATACCATATAAGGTGAAGGGTTTATATCATAGCAGTTTTTCCTTCATGCCATACAAAGTTATAAATACCACATTCATCAGAGCCCTAATTCCTGACTGTTTCTTATGAAGACAATCCTAAAGCCTGCACTAAAATCAGCTAAGAATAGCAACTCACAAAGCATCATTATCTACTTTCAGTCGTGTTTCTAAATGCTAAAAGTACCAGGTTTAAAAGTAAGCTTCAGACACATACATTTCTACAGAAAATCATCTTACAGAATGAAAATAAGAATTTCTAGTAAAATTTCTTCTAAGAATTAAAATTTATCAGATAGTCTATGTCTACAAGTACAGCACATCTGCACCTCATATAGGCAGAATTACAAGGATACTCAGTAAAATGGAAACATGTTTTATTGTCTGAATAGTATTAAGCATTAATCTCTGAATCCCTGAATAAATAATAAATATTTTTATATTGCCTGACTTATCTGTGTAAAACCTGTGCCTATCAATGACTAAAATGCATAATAGCAAAATATTTCTCTGGTTTGGATATAAAGTGTTTACATTTCCATTAAGTCTATTTTTAAATACTATTAAGTCTATTTTTAATACATATACAGAAAATTAAAACCAGTACTTTCTTATGTGTTATATGCACAAATCATTGGCAACAGACTAATTCCTAGTGAAAAAAATAGGAAAGCTTCTAAAATATTAAAAATGCAGAACTACATGAAGCTTAGAGTGACATTCACAAGCTTTTGTGTCTTATTTGCACAGGATGTCAGTATGAAGCATTTAATCCCCACGTTTGAAAACTGAGTTGGCTTCTGGTAGAAGCACAGAAGGATGATATTAAAAATCTAGACAAGCTGTAGTTTAGCTGTATGCACAAATTTTTCTGTGACTTTAAGCTTATAAAAACTTAGTTTTATTCATATCTATCCAGAAATTTAATTTTTGTTTAAATTTTCAGTAACTATATAATGATAAAAACTGTTTTTTTCATGTGTAAGTTCCATACATACTACTTTCCTACTAATTTTTTTTAATAATTCCTATTTTCTTTAATGATCCTGAAAAAGCAATGTAATCCTCTATATCTTAGACTCCCTATATGCAAGACATAGATTAGTATATTAATTTTTTTAAGACTTGGTATCTGTAGATGCATATTTTTTTTAAAAAATAAATCATCCTTGCATAAAACTAACCTAGAGTCATAAACTTTTTTTTATCTTGTGTGTACACAAATACCCATATTCATAACAATAACATTATTATATCCCTATTATTAATAGGGAAGGAAACACCCTCTCAAGCTCTACAAAATATCACCAGAAAAAAAATCTCTGTGGCTCTAGAACAGAATTTGAAAAGAACAATTTACCTATAAAACTATATTGAAAAATATAACATTCCTTATACCTTATTTAAAAAATAAATTCATCTCCAGCAATTTGTTTTTCCACTTTCTTCACACAAGAGCAGTTTCCAGTATATTTGATGTGGTAGAAATGCAGCAGTCTCTTGCTAGATACCAAATTACAAAGGCAGACGAAAAAGCAGAATTGAAAGTACAAGAATGATAACGAGGCATTTAGTTCCTTGATTAGATTCTGCTTCTAGAAAAGTATCTATGCTCTGGGGCAGGCTGGGTTCATTTTGACATTAGCACATACCATGTACAAACAAGTCAGTAGCATGACAAGTTATTTTGGTCAAGAAAATGCTAAATACCATCTGCAAGGATCATGCCAGTTATAATTTTCTGGGCTTTTCTCTTGTATGTCAGAAAGGATCTGCAGCTAGGTTTCTCTCACATGGTGTAGCTCTGAGCATACGACAATAACTAAACTTGAACTGAGTCCCCACTGGGGTGGTTTGAGCTCAAATTCCCACCACAAAAGCCAACATCCCTGGCAGCACTGGCAAACCTGTGAGAGTCATCTCCTCCATGACCAGCATATCTAATATTTATGCTGCCAGCTATTGTGGAGACCTATGATTAGAAGACACATTTTTCCCAAAAAAGTCACTTCTGCTAGTGAGTTTTTTTGCTCAAACCCCATGAAAGGCTGTCCACCCCTCTGCCTTTCTTCCCTGTCCATCTGTACCATATAGATATGTTCTAAGCATATGTAGTTTCCCGTCTCCTTATTCCTCATGGGAAAAAATATGATATGACCACACTAACAAAGGTGTTCTGCAGATGTTAAAACAGGCTTTCTACTCCTACTTATTGGCAGTAAAAATCATGTAATTTTTTAGGTATTTGGGAGGCACTAGAGAATATAGTGATGCATAGGAAATAAATTATCTGCTCATAAGGTTGTAACAGAACTATAGGTTTTCTCTGAATTAATAAATTAATAGTAACTACAGCGCTTCTTAACCCTACCCTTTATATTGTGAACTAACAAGTGCTGCAGAAAATTTTTGCATCCTGAAGCATATGAAGAACTTATGACCTGACTTCTCAGCTTCCCTGCACTGCTACTGTACTCTGATATTTCTATTATACACAGATTTACAAAACCAGACTATTTTCAACAGATTCAGGTTAGAAGCCACAAATAACCATGAAAAACAATAAAATAAACAAAAAGGAAATTAGAAGGGGGAACTGATGCCAGTCATGGCAGTGTCCTGTAATGCATTTAATCATGAATATGAAGTTCTTGTGCTTAAAATAAATATTCAACATACATTTCTCAATGCTTCAAGGTAAAAATTAGTGATTTGTTAGCAAAACAAAGAATGTCTGTGATTTCCAGAGGAGGTCAGGATCAGGTTTCACTCTTGGTTTTTATATTCTATATTCCCCAATACAAATTTTGCAGTTGAGATGCACTTTTTGTGTATTCAGACTCTTTACATTACTGTGCAGTGGCATTTCTGAGAGTGGATATAGTTCCTGTAATCAGCAAGCTGCTTCAGGTACAGGTTTGAAGGCCATCGGTGCACCTCTACAAAATTGCGCTCTTCCACTAGAAAAAGAAATAAAGGAATTAAATATCATATATAGACATTGAGCACACATACACAGGCATCAACAAGTGTTTTAAAATAGGTTTTAAAACATTATAAATGTAAATTCAGCTACAAAAGCAAAGATGAATGTTGCCTTTTTTGCATTGAGCTCTACTGTTGCATTGATGTAAGAGTTACCACATGTTCTCTAGTTAAGTTAGTAAACCAGTTCTTTTGAAAAAAAGGAATACAACACTCATTAAGGAGAGCAGAGATATATTCCTAAAGATAAGCATACTTTATCCCTAGAGGATAGCCAAATGTGGCATGCAAGGATTTTTCTACACTGCAGAAATATAAAGCAGGGTATATAATTCCTGCGCCAGTAGATTGCCTCAAGATCAGTACAGAAATCAAGGTGAGGACTGCAGCTAAGAATTCAGCAAGATGTTAATCTCCTATTGCATGTAGTTTTTATCACTTACTTATGAGTCTTTTACCCATATTATTCAGATGAATCCCTTCTGCTTTTGCAGAAAGATGCATTTTCATCCCTGTAATCCCAGATATTCCATAGTCAGTTTGCAGCCATTGTTCCTCATTCCTTGAGACCAAGGCACAACAGAGAGGCCCAGAGCCTGAGAAGCTTGAGGGCAGGCAAATTCCACTCAACTGGACACAAGGCAGGACTTCCTTTTTCAGGGGAGTATCCTGCTAATCAAATAGGATTTCCTCTATTTCAAAGTAACACACCTAGCTGATCAAGGGAAGCTGATGTAACATTTCTGGACGTAAAACTTTTGATATTGTTTCTCATAGGATCCTTCTTGACAAAATGGCCAGCTGATAGCTGGATAAAGACATCATGTGAAGGGTGAGCAACTGGCTCACAGGTCAGGCACAAAGGGTTACAGTGACTGGGTGACATCAGACTGGTGACCTGTTACCAAAGGCCTCCATCCTTGCCCCTTTGCTCTTCAACATCTTCATAAATAAATGACCTGGATGGAGGACTGAAAAGGAAACGGAGCAAGTTTGCAGATGCTACAAATCTGGGATGAGGTTTGACTTCCTCAAAGGCATGGAGGCGCTGCACAGAAGCCTCAATGAATTAGAAGACTGGGTGATTACCAACAATAGGAAGGTCAGAAAGGGAAAGTGCTGGACTATGCAACTGGGATGGGAAAACCCTGAATGTATTGGCAGACTGAGGAATGAGATGTTGAAGAGCAGTGCTCTGGAAAGAGATTTGTGGGTCCTGGTCAATGACAAGTTGGACGTGAGTCAGCAGCGTTACAGCAGCCAGGAGGGCCATCCTTCTTGTGGGGGGCACCAGGCCCAGCATCGCCAGCCAGGCAAGGAAGGGGATTGTCCTGGTCTGCTGTCCACTGGGATGGCCCCGCCACTGGGGCACTTTGGGGAACTACATTATAAGAATGATATTAAAACTATTAGAGAGTGTCCTAAGGAGGGCAGCAAAGGGCCTTGAGGGGAAGCTGTGTGAGGAGTGTCTCAGAGCACTTAGTCTGTTCAGCATGGAGGAAATTCAGGGGAGAAGTGGGGTCTGCAACTTCCTTGTGAGGGGAAGAAGAGGTGCAGAGGGGAAAAGGAGGGGCAAACACTAATCTTTTCCTGGTAGTGATCAGTGACAGGATTGAAGGTTATGGCCTGAAGTTGTATCAGGGAGGTTTAGGCTGGATTAGAAAAAGGATTAGAAAATCCTTTCTAACACACCAGTGTGTGTTTGGGCACTGGAACAGGTTCCCCAGGGTACTCAGCATCAGTCTGACAGAGTTCATGTCATATCTCTTGGGGACAGTGCTGTGCAAGGCCAGGAGCAGCACTCAGAAATCTTTTTATGTTCTTCCAACCCAGCTGATTCTGTGATTCTGTGTAAGTCTCAGGTTTTGGAAAGCCCTTGGAGAGCTACTGCCTGTTGCTGTGTTGCTGTTTTGAACCTCAAGGTGATGAGATGTCACAGGTCAAAGAGATGTATCCAAGTCAAAGAGATGCATCCCTCATCAGGGTGAAGGAAAATCACACAGGAAATGAGCAAAACTTTTTTACACCACCAGAAGCAAATACAAATGCTTGGAAAAATAAATATCAGGTCCCTAGAAGAAGCTTCATACTTGAATGGACCATGGTTTTTTCATTTTATGAGATCTGCTGGAGCATACTATAATATTTTCTTCAAGAAAAACCCTAGTACCTTAAAAAGAAATATCAAAAATGACCCATTACCTTGTTTTAAATTATCAAGATAAAATGAAGGAGTTGGCATACAATGACTAAACTGTTCCAGCAAATTCCCAGGGTGGGAACCTGGCCATCCCAATGGGGATCAAAAAAATGGTGATGCAGTGCTGGCAGTGTCATGTTGTGTGCTGATCCCACAAGTAGGGTGGTGAAACATACAGCTGGAATATCCTAAAGAAACTCTAATTTTTTCTTATGCAAAAACAGTATTATCCAGAACATCACTTTTCATCTCAGCAAAACAGAAAAACATTTTTCTCTTCAAAATTAATGGAAAAATACCTGACAGATCTTGAAATTCAGGCTTTTGACTGAAGATGAGGTAATTAGTGGCAATAAAATGAAGAAGCCAAGTTGAAAGGCAATCAGAATTGTGAAACTGTGAGAAGAAAAGACAAAAACCATTTAATGTTATCATATCTAAAACATAACCACATCTCACATGTCAAAATATTTCAGGTTTCCACTGTTAAAACAATTTATTAAATAAAGTTTTGGCTGTGGAAGATAATTTAAAGTTCAAAGGAAATATGGACACAGGTGAACACCCAAGAACAAATTATGGAAATCCCTGTCCCAGAGGTAGAAAAAAACCCTGAGGAATCATGAATCTTGGAAATTTTTTCATCTGCACAGAGAAAAAGCTTCACAGAAATGGAAGGAAGGAATGTGGCATGTTGGTTTTGTGGTCTCATCTTTCTGCAGAAAATCCTATTTTTTCTAGAAGAAGCCGTAGTTAAGCTGAATTACTTTAGTGTGTCCATGATAAAGGAAATACCACAGATGAGGATGTCACTAGAGGGTCTGGGGCCAAGATCCTTTGGGGAGCATCTGAAAGAGATGGGGCTTGTTATCCTGGAAAAAAAAAAAAAAAAAAAAAAANCTAAAAAAAAAAAAAAAAAAAAAAAAAAAAAAGAGGCTCTGGGGGAACCTTACCACTCTCTACAACTCCCTGAAAGGAGGTTGTGGGCAGGTGGAGGTCAGTCTCTGCTCCCAGTTAAAAAGTGATAGGACTAGAGGAAATGGCCTCAGGTTGGGCCAGGGAGGTTTAGGTTGAATAGTAGTAAAAATTTCTTCATGGGAAGTGTTGTTAAACTCTGGAGTATGCTGCCCTGGGTGCAAGGGTAAAGGCAATGCTATGATTCTGTGACTGCACATTCAGCAAGTAAGGCTGAAGTGTATAGGGTTTTATACCAACGTGTTTCCTTGCGACCAGAAACTGCTGTTAAGATTTTGAAAATCTTAAAAAGCAAACAACCTATTAAAGTCAACATATATGTTCTCATTTGGTATATACAATGAGTACCTTAGCTTTTCTGAGCAGGCTAACAATACTGAGGTTTGTGGAAGCCAGTTCCCTGCTAGGCATGCTCTGAAGCTGCGTGATGATGTAAAGTTCGCAAATATGCCGGAGTCTCATTACTTGGTACATCTCTGCACAGATCAGCAGAGACATTGCTTGGAGAACACTGGCTAAAAATCCAAGAAGACACAAGTTATATGTATTTTACTTCCTTGACAAAATGATTAAAGCTACTTTTCACCAAGCTGTCTTTTAAATACCCAACAAACACAAAATCAGACTGCAGTGATCATCTTGTTTTATTTTTCATTATTATAAATTTTTGTTTGCTTTATCACTTTATTTTTCCAGATAAGCTATTCAAATAACAAGCAAAAAGTGTTTAGAACTTTTTGGTAGATGAATGTAAAGAATTGCTGACAATATCGTGGATCTTGAAGATGATGAGTCAAGTGCTACTGATCTGTTTAGAGAAAGTGATAATAAGTGGATTTGGCTAGGTTCTTTTTCAGAAAAGCACTTTTATGATACAAAAATATTGCCAAAAGTCCAAAGGAAAAAGAGAATGACCTTTTTTTCTAAAATATAGCACAGTGGTTGAATTTTTAAACTGATAAACAAGGAAATGCTAGGTGGAGGGAAAAGAGAAACATGGAATATCTAACAATAATGTAGAATAATTATTTCAAAAAAACCCAAAAGCAAAAATACATATCACATCATCATTTATTCATTATTATCAAGGAAAAATTAGCTGCATTTAAATAATGTTTTAGATTAAGTATGCAGATTTTCTTCTCATAAAAAGATAAAGGTCGAGACATAAACAATACTTTAGCTCATTTTTTCTTGCCAAACACTCCCACTGACATATTTTATTTGGCTTACAGACACATAAGATAACCATGTGTATAAATAAGGTATTCCTGCAATTTAATCTTGTTTATAATAAACTCAGCTATAGGCATATGCAAGAAATGACGACTTTTAAATAAAACACAGAATCTGGACTAGAAAGCAGTATTACCACAATGTAAAAAGAAAATTCCAAATATTATAATGGATCAGAAATTAAATTGCAACTTCTTTGAGTCTTTTTATGTGAGCACAAAGCAAATAATTTTATTAGAAATATTCCTTCTATTTTACTTGTATAGAACAGATTTCTTTTTTTTATTGCACAATACAAAAGAAATTTATTTCTTGAGACATTGCATGTTCAAATATTGGCATTTTTCAATTAAATAGATGCTGCTACATTACAATCTATCAATGCCCTGCTGTTGAAAAATGAGTCACAACTATAGAACTTTATTTTAGTTTCCTTACCTGGGCAGCAAGAGTCAGTGTAAAGGTACTCTAGGAAGGACAGGAAAGTGTCTTTGGAAACCCCATACACTGGAACTAGAATGCTATTTGCTTCTACATAATTACCATTAAACATAGCTGCCATAACCTCACAGCGGGCCACCAGAACTGCCCTGTGGGCTGGTACAGTTGCACCTGCAGGATGCAAGATAAAAATAAATATACAATGACTTTATATAACACAAAAAGATCTTCATTTTAAAGTTTGTGTATTCTTAGGAGGTCTTCACTCCACTGAACATGATTTAAGTCTTGAAAGTTGATAATAACTAACACACTCACTGCATACCAGTTAAGATGAAGAATGACTAGTAAAATAAAGCCAAATCAACAAAGAATTAATTAAACTAAAATTGAATAGATGAAACTAGCAGAGAATAGACAGAATAACTGAATCTCCATTGCATAAATATGCAGTGCTATGAATTGTTATGCAAATGGTTAATGGTTGGACTTCACAATTTTAGGGGTCTTATCCAGCCTGAATGATTCTTTGAAGAGTCAGTTATTTTCACCAGAAACCCTACTAGTAATTAATATTTGTACCAGAATAACCACACAAAACAGAGAAAGACAAATTTTTCTAGATGAAATTCTATTCACTTCAGTAATCAAATATAAATTTAACTAGATTAATAGTGTGCCTAAGTGAATTTCCTGAATGGCTGTCTTATGAAAAAACCACTGATGATTTTTTCCAGAAATTTATTAATTTTCTATTATTTGCAAGTGAATCCTTTGCTTTGCTACAGCATTTGGAATACCTGGAGAGCCCAGGGTGGTAGAGGCCTTTCAGGCTGCAGAGTCCAGTTGGACTGAGCAGTCCAGGTCTGTGCACAAGGAAATGCCAAGTAAGTGCAGGACAGCAACCAAAACCAAAATGAACATTTAGAGTTGGATGAAAATATTTTCATCAAAATTATAATAAACAGATCATCTGACATGCAAGATAAATATGCTGTATATACTTACAAATAAGTTACTGTTTTAATTATTATTTAATAATTTTATTAATTCAATTTAATTTAATTACTGTTTCTTTAATTAAACAGAACATTTGCCTTTTGTTCTATTCCTACCCCCTGTACTTCTATTTTCAAAATGTCTAAGCTTCATGCCTTATGTCCTGTATGTGCTTGTGAATGGACACTTATCTACTAATTAAGAAGTTCAGTCACATTCTTTGTCTTTACACAAACATAATTGACTCTTATTTTTCCTGGCTCCCGTACTTCTGTAAGCTAGAAAGCTCAAAGCAATGTTAAGTACCAAGGAATTGCTCAAAAACTTACAGATTTGTTTGTCTGGTTAAGATCGGGACCTTCAATTTCTCGTGGTAGTTATTTAATTTTGATAGTTATTCTGATTGATGAATTAGAGAAAAAAGTTTGAAAGATATATCAATTATTATGAAAAACAGTTGCCATTTTATTAGCGGATAAGCAAGCTTTCTTAAAATACTTGTCAGCCCATTCAGAGATTTGAGCTTTATTTCTGTAAATTATATAGTGTTCTGATTTTACCAGCTTCTGACAAAGACTCTATCAGGAGTGTGAAACTGAGGTGAATTGCTCATGTAATTGAGCTCAAAATCAGTATTTCCCTATTCTTTTCAAAGATATTTTTGTGGAGGTTTTTTTCTGTATCTTAAACAGAATATCTAGAAATAATCTGCTTGTCCCGTGTTTATGTTTGAGGAGTTAATGCTTCATATTTGTCCTTGAAATTTACATCTGAAAATTATTTTAAAACTATTAAATTCTAGAAGGAAGGGTGAGTATGGACAAACTGAGAATAGTGTTAGCTTTTAAAAACCTCCTCATTCTTATTCTTACAAAAGACTGCAGCACATTTCTCTCACTGCATCTTTTACTGTAAGGATTAAGACATTTAGTTTCCTGACCAAATATTGAGTCCTGACACTGCAGCACATCAGGCAGTAAAATGTGGTGGGTGTCAGTGGCACCCAATCTGCAGGTCACCAAACCCTGGTGCCAAGGACGGCGAAGACAGTCCCTGTTAGCTTCTGGGGGGACAAGACTGCACCTGCCTGAGATGGAAAGAGGGATGTTGGCCAGGAGCCAATAATCACCATCTCTCATCTTTTCACGGAGGGCCACAAGCACGGAGGCCAATGCCTCTCCAAGGTATGATGTTGGTCAGAGGCCTTGAGTATGCAGTATGTCCTAGTGCTTGTGCAGCTGGGAACAGGAGTGAGATTAAAATACAATACAATACAATACAAAACTATACAATGCAATGCAATGCAATACAATACAATAAACAAAGTAAAACAAAATGAAAGAATGCAAAACAAAATAGAATAAACAAAAATAGAATAAAATACAATAAAAAGTAACATCAATCAGGGAGGCACAGTGTACCATGACAGGGAGAGAACATTCCTATAAACTCAGACTAGACAAACCATGCTGGGAACGGACACTGCTACAGGGCATCCACAGGGACAAATTTTCCCAGCTTTCCACAGTGACAGCAAAGAACTTGTATTTTCTCAGTTTTGCTGCCATGGAACATGGTTACATCTATGTCCCACATTCCTGAAGAGGGGAAAAAGGATAAAGGCTGGAGGCCAAGGGAGGAGAGGTAGGTTACCTTCTACTTTGAAGATTACATCAGCGAGCACAGATGTGTTAAAGAATAGCTTGAGAGAAGTATTATAGAGAAGTTTTATCTGGTGAGACTTGCAGTTCTCTAGAGTGTTTAGCTGAAAAATAAATTGGTAATAAAGCGCTGTCATGTATAACTGCCTACAGCACTAAATATTATAGGATATCATTTATATGAGAAAATAAACAGCAGCTTCTCACATTTGCATTCCTCTGTAATCACATTTTATCTTCTAACTTCCTACTCCCTAAAGTGCAGAAATTCTGAGGGGTCTCTTGTCCATCACTGTCACACCTCAGCTATCTCCCTGGTATTCTTGACCTTCGATGAAACTCCCTCATCCAGCCCCTGCAGGCAGGTTGGGCTTCATCAGTTTTCTGGACTCCAAACTTTTTCATATATTCCCTGTCCAGACCCAATGCTGCAGCAAAACGAGGTTTGAGGGATATGGGGACAGCTGGGCTGGGACACACAACCTTCCCCAAGTGTGATGCTGTGTACAGAGGCTAGGCAGCTGAAAGTTCTGTTTCTTTATACTGCCCTGGAACTACCTCCACAGAGGCAGGGGGAGATCACAGGCTGAAGCATAGACTCCTCTTACAATAACTTGGCAGTGTCAAGACCCTCCAAAACCCAGTACTCCCAGTTAGTTTTCAGTTTTGGTTTTCTTACCTTAAAAATGTAATCTAAAACTGCCAAAATGAACAACACCAAAATCATGTTGCTAGATTGTGACAAGTGAAATTCAGATGAGGTTGAGTTTATTGTCAAAATCTTAAATTTATAATTTTTTTAGTTTTGCTATGAAAAATAACAAGTCCTTCTTTTTGACCTCCAAAGAAGAATGCTTAAATGGGAAATAAGAGTAACCTGAAGGCATAAAAAAAGAATAAAAGAAATTACAACAGCTAAGGCTCGCTGTCTTAAAAGTCTTCAGGCTCTCCAAGGCCAAACCTATAAATATATTAGAAGTGGGTAAACTGAAGACAGACCAGTCAAAAGCTGAAAAGAGCTCGGTAACTTATTGATCTTCATATTGCATTGTTTGAAGACAATCTGAGAGGTTTTCCCATCTAAATTAACAGAAATCATTAGAGCAAGTTCTGTATTATCAGGGAATGTATAATCTCCAAGAGCAAATTTCTGTAAAAACTAATTCTACATTAAAACTAATTCTACATTGTAACTTTTTACTACCTTAATAATATGACATCTGTTACATTTTTGTTGGGTCTTCTATTGAATTAAATATATTGAGTTACAGACAGCTTTCCACATCATAACATTTATATGAGAAACCAACCCTCTGGATCCATTGCAGAAGCCCTACTTCCAGCATATGTTCGGGAGCAAATCTTTCCTGGACAGCCTTTATTACATGGGAATTAGCAACCCATAATCATATTGCCAGACAATGTTCAAAGCTGTGAATATGAGTAATCATTTTAGAATACCTGCTTGAGTGCTTTTTTCCAGTTACAGTAATTCTGCATATTACATCAGGATCTCTATGTATGTGCCTGCAAATAACCCTCTGAAAACATGAAAAAGTACAAGCTATGGAAGCCAAAGTGACTTTAAAATAAAGATTGACTTTGTTTTGACAAAGAAAACTTTGCCTACAAAGCAATTTCTCAAAAACTTAAGTAACTAATGGTGACTCAAGGGAGATATATGTACCTTCCCTGGAGTTTTCAAGATGCATTTTACTTTCTCAATCACATGTTCTGATTTATCTGGATCTTTCAACTTCTGTTTTATGTCCTCTTCTAATCGTTCCCACTGGAAAGCACCTATCACAAAACCAGGGAGAGATGGATTATAAATCAGCAAGGCACAGGCCTCAGTAGGCAAAGGAAAGATGACGTCAACATCAAACACATGCTGCAGAAATGGTAGGAGGTTTGTACATAAATCAGCCAGGTCTTTGCTTTTAGGTAGGGAAAGATGCAATTTTTGCACATTAAATTTCCATGGTAGTTTTTATAGTGCAGCCATGTACTAGACTAGACTAGACTAGAGCATCTCACTTGCTTTCACACTCAAACTCCAAGTTCAGTCACTACATATTTCAGGGAGAGATTTAAAAAAAAAATCCTTAATGTTTCAACATTTGTGGAATTTTTTAAACTTCTTCCCATGCTACTGGCTTCATTGTTCTACAGGCGTCTGAACCTGAAAAATTTCATGCAGTTACACTCGCAGTCTTCATAGCTAAAACCATCACAAAGTTTGCAGTAGAATTTCTGTTATTATTTTCACAGTCAAATTCTGTTATTCTTGCTTTCGCATCCGTGACATCCACTGAGGTGTCTCAATAGCTTTCTTGAAAAAATGACGAGAGTATAAACAAGATACTTTATCTTCAGGCACTTTGCTGGATTTAGTCTCAGAGGCACCATGAGGTTTGCAGTAACTTTCAGTTCCAACCCAGGACAAGAAGGAGACAGAAACAGATCAAGCTCAGCGACAAGCCCAACTTAACACAGCCCTGAAGATGCTCTGCTGTTGAGAGGCTGAATCAGCACTTACAGCACACAGCATCCTCAGCTCAATTAGCTCCTATCTATATCACACTGGCTAAGTGTTCATAACTTCATGGGCATCATGTCACAGTCCTGAGAAGATGAAAACTCATAATTTGTTCTCTTCTCAGCCTGTACCTCCAGCACCTTCAAGAGACATGGTCACCTCTCAGAGGCACCAAAAGGCATAATGACGTTTGGACAGAATCCTCAGGCCAGGAGCTGGGACTTAAAGCAGAGCTCTGCCTGCAACAGTACTGTCACAGCTCCTTCGATGACATAAAGGAAAGTAAAAAAGGAAAATTAGTGCACACAAGGCAGTAGACACAAGTTGTAGATGATAACAGATGAAGGAGTTTACAAAGATATTTCAGCTAGAGGAAAGGAGGCTCAGGGGTGAACTTGGTCTCTTGAACTGCCTGGAACAGCCAGGTTGGGGACAGTCTCTTCTTCGAGGTAACAAATGACAAAACAAGAAACACCTTAGTTTGCACCAGGGGAGGCTTATATTCAATAACAGGAAAATTTCTTCTTCTAAAGGGTTGTCAAGCACTGGAACAAGGCAATCAAGGCAGTGGTGGGGTCATCATCTACTTCAAAGGTTTGTACCTGGGGACATGGTTTAAGTGATGGGCTTCGCAGTGACAGTTTGGTGGCTGGGTTTGATAATCTTGAAGGTCTTTTCCAACCCAAATTATTAAACTATTATATGAAGTTAAAATACTGAATTTATCTGTCACCTGTTGAAAATCCAGTTTTAATCCCCTATCCTTGACTCAAATAAATAAGAACAAAAAAAACCATTTGAAGATTTCTTTCAGTGAAAAACTTTTTCATCTGTTCTTTATGTTTGTCTCTATTTTTGGGAAGAACTGCCTTTGATGTACAAACTCCAACTGAAGGCTGAACAATTCTCTGACAGGTTGAAAAATATTTTATAAAGAACAAACAGGCATTGGCTACTTCCAGAAAAAAACCCTAAATCTTTCTGCTGAGAATTTCTAAGCAACATCTGAAAAGTTAAAAAAAATATCAGTGCCATTTGAATAGCTGGCATTAGGAAGTTGAGGTCACAGTCTGTACCAATGCAGCACCTCAGAGGTCTCCATACACCAGCCACTTTTAACTGTTTTCAGCTGCAACATACTCAGAATAAAAATAACTTGAATTTTCTTAAGTAACTGCATTCTTGCCCTTGTGTTTAGAACATGTAACCATTTACAATATTTTACAAGCCTAAGATCTGAAACTGAATCAAACTCCAAATTTTAGGGGAAAATTTTGAATGTTATTGATGTTAGCCTATAGACTAATTTAATTTAGACCCATTAAATCTGGAATGACAATTAAATTTTTGTTAAATACAAATGATGGTCTTTTTTCATTGTGCATAGTAATCACAAGGGATAAAATATGTGTGGAACCATGGTGAGACATCATCTTGCAACAGCAAAGCCATGTTTCTTAGGGTGATGGATGAATTTCTTCATGAGACAATAGGAAATGATAGCCAGATCTGCTCCTAGCAGGTACCTGAATAAATGAAGTGGAGGATGTCTGGGAGACAAGAGCAGAAGACAGAATCCTTTACCACCACCCTGACTGGTAGTACATAGGGTGGGACACCACAGGGGTATGAGGGGAAGAGATTCCCCTCCTCCACCGCAAAGAGACTTTGTGCCAGCTGCACAGTGGAGACGTCGTGAGCATTGGATGGACTCTTCACCCTGAACAGTAGCATGAAGAGGTGGCTGACAGAGCAGAGGATGATCTTGTGAGCCTCCATTGCTGTGCTGAGGTCCTCAGGATAGAAGGCCACGTCTGCACACTGGCAGCAGCAGAGCAGGTTGTGCAGGTCTGAATTGTAGTGTGAAGCTTCGCCCTTCAGGATTGGCATCTTTTCTGCAAAAGTCAGGCTGTAAAACTTAGGCAAGTGCTAACCACAGGACAACTGATCTTACCATATCAGTTTAATTTTTAAAAGAGTTATTCAGTAAGAATATTTCTTATATACTCTTTGAATATCTTGAGTAAAATACTCTAAAAATGGAAATACTTAGTACAGTAAGTTAAGAAATACTTAGTTTAATACTGTCTGTCATGAACTCTCTATAGAAAGTTACACTATAAAGAAATGTTGTGTATTCCAAATCAATGAGGTCTGATCAAATTTTTAGAACATGGAAGAGACAACTACAGTTTTAGAGGTAACTATTTTTCAGTAATTTTTTTCCACTGAACAAATGCATCAGATGCTCAGAAATCACATAAAAGTATGTACTTGTCTCCCTTGCCGTATCTGCAGCAAACAAAAACATTATTTGATGATACTGTAGAATAACAATTCATGCTCTAAGAACTTTCTTTTGTAATCTATCTGTTAAGATTTTATGAAGTTTTTCTCATGTTTTCATTACTTCATAAGCCCACCAGAAACCATCTCCTATTAGTTATATCTAAAATAAACTAGATATCCATTGCAATGTTATTTATTGCCATACAATTCTTCCCAAGTAAATTAAACCATCCCTAAAAGATGATACAACATAACCAGAATAGCTGACAACAGATAGCACAGCTCATGGTAAAAATTGTAAAAAATGTAATGAAAAAATATTAATTGTGCAAAGAAAATTACACACATAAGGAATTATACTAGAGACCAGGTATCAATGAGCACCTGGCTGTTCAAGCTGAGGTGGCTGGACTCGATGGCACTTCTGCATCTTTTTTCTTTTCTTCCTTTTTTCAGATGACTTCTGATTCAAACTTTGGATCATAAAATATTCCAGCTAAAACAAGAAATATTTTATTTAAAGCCCTTGTTATTTAATAACAACCTAGACATCAAATTAAGGGGTATAACAGGTTCTGTATGCAAGACTAAAGCTACTGACACTATCAACCAGTCATCCAGGAGAGTCCCAAAACTCCTTTAAGAGAAGCTACCATATTTAGATAGAACTGGCACAATTTAAAAGTCTATTTATTCAAATGATTATAGTTAATTTTTGTGTATTTAATCTTCCTAGAATTGGCAGACACAAAGACACTCAATTTTCCAACCCCTTTAGATGCTGATTGGATCTTCAGGAGTGGCCTCATTCAGCTGGGTGTTATCCAGCAAGATAAAAGGACAAGAATACAAGTGGAAAACTTACTGCAGAGTGTCATATGGCTCTCCTAAATCTTCCTACTTAAAATCAGAGCAACCTAGGTACTGCTAATTCAGATAGTATCATAGAGTCATAGAATCCTAGAGTGGTTTGGCTTGGAAAGTACCTTGACAACCACTGAATTCTAACCCCTCTGCCATGGCAGGGACACTTTCCACTAGACCAGGTTGCTCCAAGCCCCATCCAACCCAGCCAAGAACACTACCAAGGATGGGACACTCACAGCTTCCCTGATCATTCTGTTCCAGTGTCTTACTACCCTCACACACATTTCTTTCTAATATCTAACTTGAATCTTGCGTTGGTGGGAACTTGGCACTTGATGGGAGGGCCCATGGTGTGCCTCCCCCGGCTCTCTGAGCCCTCACATCAGTCATGCACCACATGNCGTCCTGCATATTCTACCCTGTTTCCAAAACAGCAGATACTCACTCACCACTCCTCCAAAGCATTTCTGTATGTAGAAGTCATTAAGAGTGTGCAGCTCAAGGTAAGTGGCTCCAAGTTCCTTAGCAAGCTGAACTCCTTCAGAGGCTGTGACACAGCTCCTCCTGTCTGAAGTGCATAGGGGACAGGTGCAAGGCATTCCTGGGGTAAAAAGTAATGAAGAAAACCATTTTGACCAAATGATGGAGAATTGTTAGATTCTTAAATAATTGTAAAGATAACTTACTTAGAGGACAACTGTAGGGTGCCTTGCCCAGGGGAAACAAAGATTTAGTTAAGAGGCATGGCATTGAGTCTTGGGAAGGGTGGACCTCATCCCTCTGCCTTGGGGGAGGTACCTTCCAAGCCTAGGAATAGTAAAACTCCACTCTTCCCCTATAAATCCCACCACTCTTCCCGTGTTTGGAGTTCTCTGCCTATGGGTTAAGCTGAGTGTGTTCCTGTATTGGTGTCGCCCCAAATGAATGGATCTTTGGACTTAAACAAGCAAAGACCGATCTCACTGTGTCTCATGCTGCCTACCAGACCTCCCTAGACTTGATCTTGCAGCCACAGAATGCAACAGAGAACAAAGACGGAAATTAACACATAGCAATTTTATAGTAAGAAATCTTTAATTCCAGGAGAAATCCAACTTTTTATTAATCAATTCAAAATACTAGTCACTCTACAAACCTCTGTACCTATTACATTAGGATTATTTTATTGGTTTTGTTAAGGTGTAAAAGTCCAGCCAGACTTCCAGATGCCAGATTTGGCTTTGGCTCAACACTTTGCATGCCTAGGTCTTGCCCTGGCCTGCACATGTTATCATTTATGAATGTCACTCTTAAATCTGTCGAATTACTGTGGCCTGTTGTTGTGGTGGGGAGCAGTGGTAGAGTGCCATGACCTTCCCAGGAGGTGTCTTGAATAGGACAGCCCTTGGGCACACAGGCACACCTGCCTTGCCCCAGTGATTTCAGTTCTAGCCTTTAGATGGGCTGTTAAGGCTGCTGCTACTCCTCGGGCAACACGGAGGAAAGAGACGGGGTCTTCATCAGGAGTTCCACAGGGAGCCTTCATTCAGCTGCTTCTCTGGAGAGATCCAGGCATGAAAAGCCAGGGAGTCAGAGGGAGCAGGGGTTTATCTTGAAAAGGCAGGGGGCAGGACAGAGCAACAGCGCCTGTGGTCTGAGGACTCAGGGGTGGAGCAAGGGGAAAGGGCCAATGGGGTACAAATAATATACATATGGAGGGAAAGGTATGTTGGGAGCAACTTAACATATCACCATAACAAAAGGCTCACCATCGAGATCTGGCCCTCTGGAAGAAAGTGGTAAGTGAAAATATATGAGCTCTCCCTCCAAGGCAGAGCAGCTGCAGTACTGGCTGTCTTGTCAGCCTTCAGGAAACATACACAGTAATGCAAGAAGAAAATTTCCACTCCAAAAGAGCCTTTGATGTGTTTGTACATACTGCAGGATCTGATACATTTACTTTTATTTTACATGCATTTTTTTAAAAACAAAATAGATACTTTTAAGATTATGCCATTGAAATGTTCAAAATATTTTAGACACACTGGGTCAGCTTTGCTTAATGACGATAAGAACCTGCCAGCCATGGATGTGCTTTCAAATGTGCAGTGCATGCTCCATATTAATGTCCTCTGCCTAGACCTATGGATAGTTTAATAAAACAGCTTTTTCTGGGTTTTTTAATCATTTCTTTTGGCAGCAATATTTACTGCTACAGAGGATTAAGATCCTAGTAATGTGTATAAGCAAACTGCTGTGTTCACAAATACTGCCTGGAAACAAAAGGGTTCTGTATGTGCACAGCAGTTTGCTCTGACAGGTCTCAGGGTAAACCCAAAGGTTCAGCCTGATGTGTCCTAAGGCCACATTATTTATGGAGGAAGACAGAAAAAAACTAAGTAGAAAAGAGAAAAAAAACCACTAGAGGAGTCAGTTTGGTGATATCGTGTTCTTAAATACAAGATGTAAGAAAATGGGTGAGGAAGACAGTTGACCGTGTCTTTAGCTTGGGAGATTTATTGCTCTTGTATAAGCCTGAGCATAAAAGCTTTCGGTCATGATCAGTGAATAAATGGAAGAAAATAAATATTTAACAGTTATGGAGCTCTTTAACTGTCCTTTATCAGTCAATGTGCTGAAAGATTTATAAGTAGAACCTTGGCAACACTGAGCATTCTATCCACAGAGGATAAACTTCATACGGATTTATATTTCTATATACATTACAAAATAAATGTTTACATCTATAACCTTCATGTCTCTTGCTCATTAAAAGGAGGGATGCTCAGAAAAACTTGTTACAGTCAAGTGTCATGAAGTAAAAGACAAGCCAGGGTTGTGTTTTTCATTCATTGTCTTAGGAAAAAATCCCAGAGAATTTCAAGGCTTTTTCCACCCACTCTCCAGTGTTTTCAGACTGCTGGATATAATTTTAATCTCATACACTAGAGATACTTTATATCCAAATATATGTTGCTTAATCCAAATTACTGGATTTAATCCCCATATGCGATGGCTCCCTAAGCAGAGTCATTGCAGAGATTAAAAGATAGGTTGCCTTTCATCACTGGGATCAATTAAAACAATGTTATTGCAGTACATCAGTCTAGAGAGGCAAAATACATGTGCATATTATTGACATCCTGACAAACTAATTGCTTCTATTAGTAGCTTGGAAAAACATCCAGCTTGTACTGAAATTACCCTATACACAACTTCCAAATCATATTCTTTCTGTTGTTACAGAAGACTGGTTACGTACCATTTTTTCTTGCACCAATAGCAGAAATTATTACTGGAACTGAGCAGTGGTTTAATGCTTTTTTTACCATTGGCACATAGTTGTTCTTTAGTTCTTGAAATGAAGCCTCGTCATTGACAGAGTATTTAATCACAATAATATCAGCTCCTCCAATGAGCCTGCAGGAAGTGTACCGGTCACTGTCAAATATATCCTAAAAACAAAAAAAAACCACAGTGATCAAGAATTTTCTATCTATAAAAAAAAGACACTTATTTTACATAAGTGTTTTTGTCTGATTAGGTCTTATTTGAAGACATGTAAGAATGAGCAGACTTCCCGCTTTGAAATTTCCTTGATTGGAGAGCAAGTTATTTGTTGTAATAAATCATAAATATTTTCCATTAATTCAGGAATTTTTCCAGAAGAATTAAAAATAGGGTTTATCAGGGAATATTCTTTTCAGGAAGAAGCTTTGCTGGTATAATTACTTAATTTTAAAATTGTTTCCTTTACGTAATAAAAGCTCCTTCAGTGATAGAGATCTTCAGCAATTCATACAAACCATTTTAGGGAAAGGGTTACACAGAACTATCTTAAGTACCTATGAACTTTTAAATACAAACTTAATAGTTCAATGTGATTTTTATCTGCCTCGCAAGAGCTTCCACATAGCTTTACCAGGTGTTAATGACTTCAGGATAAGGACCTCAATCACATACCTAAAGTTTCCTTTTCAACTTCACATTCAAATTTTCATTGCTCTGTGCTGAGGACTTAACCTCTGTTAATTTACAGCTGTGGTGTATCCACATGCAATATACAGTTATTACTTGTGTATTTTTCATGGAACTGTGATTCTGCAATTTCTGCTTCACCTGAGGATTGCTCATAAATACTAGGGGAAACCTTGGCTTTGAATATATGCTGAACTGAAAACTTGAGAGAAGTCTGGAAGTGGTCCAGAGAACTGAAAAAACCCCTCTGATAACCCTAAATACTATCACCTCTTAGAACAAAGACTTGTTTAGCCCTTTATGTATTTAAAAGGGATTCATAAGAAGATGGGGATGAGCTCTTTGGCAGAGCCTTTTGTGACAGAGCAAGGGACAATTGTTTTAAACTAAAAGAGGGTAGATTTTGGTTGGACATAAGGCAGACATTTTTTTACACAGAGGACAGTGAGTCTCTGGTGCAGTTTGCCCCAAGAAAATATGGGTGTGCCAGGTGTGCCCTGGCAGTGTTCAGGACAAAGCTGGATGAGGCTCTGAGCAATCTGGTCTAGGGGAAGGTGTTCCTCCCCATGGCAGGAAAGAAATAACAATTCTCAAGCACATGTTTGTGCAACCTCCCCATGGCAGGGGGGTTGGAATGAGATGATCTCTAAAGTTCCTTCCAAACCAAATCATTCAGGGATTCTGTGATTCTATGGCAGCCCTGCACAGCATGATGCAAAACTAGAACTTGGGATTTGAGGATAAAAAAAAATGGAAATCAGCAATAATGAAATAAAGACAATGAGAAAACAGAAATAAATGAGCACAGAAGTGACAACAGAGCAGAACTCAAAGTTTGGGTTGGCGGCATCAATGTGAGTTTTGAAGAGCAAGTCACAGAAATAAGAGCGTCACAAATGAGAGTCAAATACAAAAAGATTAGTAATATCAACAAGTGGTGTGGTTGCATTGTAGACATAACTATTTTTGATCACTTCAAAAGGGTCATTGTTTGAAATCTGGTGAGGTAGCTGCATTGCTCATAACTACAAGAAGTAGCATGAACTTGGTGGAAGTCAAAGTCAGCAAGTATTTGCCTAAACTGTCATTGCACATCATTCTCAATACAGGTCTTGACCTTACAAGGAAATAAGTCAGAAGAAATAACTTATAACAGGTATTCCCCATTGATCTCTGTAATAGAAGCTTTTGTTCTGCAACAAGTAAACCACTATTAACAATTTATCAGGAATAGCTCTCACATGATAAACCATGTTGACAAGAGAGGAGGTCAAGTGTACTCTTCTTGATATTTATTTTTTTGAGACAACTCAGGGACTATTATATTCCCAGGCTAAGGACAATCTCAATTAGCACTTAATCACTTAGGCCGAGTTAATAATATAGCATCTACACCTAAATGCGCATTTAGTACCTCTAACTGTAAGACTACCATCTACAGTGCTTTGAGACAGCCATCTAGATGGACATGTGGAGAACTTAATCATACAAGAAGTTTCAAGGGACTTCTTTAGTCGATGAAGATCTCAATGGAGAATTTTTAACAGAGTTGTATACAACAATTCAATACAACAAATGTTTAAAGGAAAAATACAATACAACCCGAAAAATAATATGGAATATTTATTCTGTTCTGTTCTGTTCTGTTCTGTTCTGCTCTGTTCTGTTCTGTTCTGTTCTGTTCTGTTCTGTTCTGTTCGCAGACAGAAAGCACACCTGGTGCTTTGCAATTTCCGTCCAGCTGACTTTCTTTAAGATCAGCCCAGATTTGCACCTGCCTATCTCTACAAGATTGGAGACAATGAGTGGTATCATAAGCAAAGTGTAGAGCACAGATGAACAAATACACTGTAACTGCACAACTTTAAGCATGAACAATAAAAATACTTAAGAAACTTCTTATGGTATTTACTATTGCATTTTTATATTGTTTGTATATTAGTTTTGTATATGTTTGCATATTGTTTTTCACTCATTCCAGTGTACAACAGAGCTAAATCTCATGTGCCAGGAAAATCCTCCAAAAATATCTCTGACAATGGGTTATTTGCACAACACACCTCTGAGACAGAGCAACTAGAGCCTCCTTCATTATTGCTTTTGGAGAACCTTTCATGCAAAAATGACAGAGCAAATTTCTTCAGATGATAAACAGCTGTTCAGATTCAGTAATAACCTTAATTTCAGGTTCCATAAATGAAATTTTTGTAACAGCTACTCCTCATCATGCTTCCTGCTCTATCTCACAAGTCAACCTTTGGCAAAAGGAAGAAGTATCTGCACAGCTAAGGTTATTTTAATATGATCTTATTAATTATAATTATGATTGTAAATATGATTACAATTATAATGATACTTCTGATGCTGTTCCACTCAGGACATACTAGGAAAAACCTTCATTCTTTCCCTGTATTCCTTCTAACTGTCTCATAATTTATTCTTGCCATTAGTAAATTATACTTCTCAATATTCAACATTGAAAATAAAGCTTTCAGAGGCATTAAAGACTTGATTTTCCTACAAAATCACATGATCCCTCAAGACAACAATACTTGCTTTGCTAAAAATAATTTATGAATGCCTTTCTGAATGGCAGTGAATTTTCTCATAAAACTGCCCTTACAATGTCCACGCTCTTTCTGAAAATTGGTCATAAGCTTCTCCACGTCCAATCAGCCCAGGCCTGGATCTAATGAAGCAGCAATGCCAACAACTCTTTGTGGGGAAAAGGACGCCTGGACATCCTGTAGGAGGAATGTTCCCCTGGGATTTCCCCAGGATCCAGAGAGCTGCATTGGGAATATTGTAATTATCCCTCTCTATGATCAATTTTCAGACTGGTCTCTACTACCAAAGCCTTTTTCACACTAATGTTCTCCACATCACATGCTTCCCCACTTTTTTTTCAAGATTTTTCAGGTCTGCAGCTGGGCAAATTTTATAAGTGTGCTCTCCATAATTTATTAGTCCCCTTAACTTACTCAGGTAAGTAATCTGCAGCACAGATGGAAGTATCTCCTTCAGAAATCTCCCTAAGCATTCCCCCACAAAACAAAGCAAGGTCATGTCAGCCTGTGTCATCCTCTCATAAATGAATTTAATATACTTTTTACCAGGATATGATAATTTGTTGTAAATTGCCCCTTCAGGCATTCCAGCTTAAAAATGAGAAGAGGTGACATACTGAAAAATTAAAAGTTACAAGCTTTCATTTTTTGCTGAAGCAGTAATATGTCTAGATTTCTAAAATTTGCAAAAAAAATTTCAAAGGGGCTTCCTTTAGACATAATAAGGGCTGGCCAGCCTTGGCAGCACAAGGAGCACAAGAATTCTTATTAAGATTAAGAGGAAAAGGTCAGAGAACTACACTATGGACAACACTGCTGGCATAAGAAAGCTCACAGTGTTCAAGGGACTACTCCTGTTGGTGCAGTAAATAACAAAGAAAAAATACAAAAATACCCAGAGAATGAAATTGTTGTAAGGGAGAATTAGAAAAAAAATCACAGAATAGCTTCTCAAAATTGCAGTCAACATATTTAAGTCGCAGTTAATGTATTTGTGTACTAGTGAGTCCCATGGAGGTTGCAGCTCTGTGCAAGGCACTGAGCAGACACAGTGGAACATTCATCCCTCTGCAAGTATCTAATCCTGCACAAGAAAATCTCTAACACCAAGATGCTCTATTTTCCCTTTTGTAACATTTACTTGATGATATGAATAGTTCTCCAAAAATTAAGCAGTTTTTATAAAATAGGGGAGAGCAAAAAATTCCGAGGTTCTGATTCCCATGGGGAAAAATAAACCCATACAAACAAACAGCACAAAAACAAAACAACAACAAAAAAACAACCAAAAAACCCAACCAAAACTAGGTGCTTCTTAGTATAAAAAGTTAAAAACAGCAGCAAGACCCCCAGGCCAGGACAGAAACACTCTCATATCCTTAGGGTATTGTTCAAGTAAGAGAGGGGAGAACAAGAGTTACTTCAAGTAGGGGACACTTACAAGGGACTTTTTATTTTACCATTTATTTTCAAGAACTGTAATTAACTGAATAAGAACATGAATTACAGCTTCTATGCTATGCTAAATTCTGGACTTGAGGAAGATTCATCTGTCTTTAGATATGAAAATTCTGCCTGCATTTCTTCTGCAGAAACGTGAAAAAATTCAAAGTGGAACTGCAAAATATATGCAAGTCAATCGAATAGCATCTCAGTCCATCAAATCCCACACAGAGTTTATTTAAAGCAGTCTTTTTCAAAGCAAATCTTAAAATTCATCTTGCAAATCACTCTTTATGAGTTACTAGCTACAGATAGAGGTTTACCCCTTCAAAATTAGAAAAACTGGGACATTCTTATTCAATATGCCTTACTATAGAACAGCTCAAGCATGCATTAGCAACTGATCAGCTATTAAAATCACAATATTCAGCAGAGATGTTAGCACACGTGTGTTATCCCTAGTTCTTTATGTCTTCTCTTATTCTAGGTTTGCATTTTTTGAGAAAATGTTTTGAAGCCACATGATTTATAAGGATGCCAGTACATTGTGCATGTGTCCCCTGCATACAGCACACAGCTCTGCCAGAGCAGTGCCACACAGAGCATGCCACAGTGGTATACCCAGAGTGGTACACAAGTAGCAACCTGTCCTTGGAAACTCTGACATTTTGCCCCCAGATTTTGAAAAGTGTGGTGTTCCACTACTGCCTCAGCAGCCTTGTGACATCTGCATGAATCATAAGGTACTCAAAGTCAGCATTTCCATCCTGCAGCTACCAGGGGAAGGAGAGCTCCTCACAACATGCTAGTTTGCACATTGGCAATTTCATCTTTGTAATTTCCCAAAGACACCTGACTTGCTGACCCTCCTGCATACTCAAAAGGCTGAGCAGCATCCTGGGCTGACAGACAGCTGCAGCAGCAGACTGGAACTCAAGAAAATTAAACTGCACAATCTCCCATGCTTAAAGGATCTCCCCACTCACTATGGGGCTCTGTTTAGTGAGAGGAATGATGGATTTGTCTTTACAAACAAGCTGTGAGTCTGCTGGTAGGAAAAAATGAGCACTGAGAGATAAAAGAAACAATAGGAAGGATTCCACTGATTGATGAATGGGAAAAAGATATTTGCCTTTACAAACAAAGTGTAGGATTGCTGATAAATAAAATTGGGTATTGAAAGATGAAAGAAGCAATGGGCAAAAAACACAGATGCCATAAGAATTAAAAATTAAACAAGAGGGTTTAATTTTTAGAGGGGAATCTTAGGTATCAGGCATTCCGGGAAGTCTGTACCTCTCAAGTACCTCAGCCAATGGAGAAAGAGAGAGGGAAATGTGGCCAGAAAATTGGGATAAAAAGGAGGCTGCATCCTCTGAAAATTCAAGAAACCCCAAGGGGAATGCCCCATGGCCTGCCCCTTTATTTGAATAAAGTAAAAAGACTCGTCTGTCTCCTTTTTGGACATAAACCTCTGGTGTCTGTGCATTAATTTTCCTAACATTAGTAAACCCATATCAATGCTGCTTTTCCAGACTGATGGCTGTAGAAGACAAAGAGCAGCTGGGCACCCTTGAGTTTTGAGATCCACAACTATTAGTGTACTCAGTCGACAAGTTCATGTCTAAAACTGTCTTGCCTTAATCATATGGGTTTAATCTAGATGAGGTACAAATCCCAGGTAAAATACAAATCTGCCTCATGCTCAGATGGTAGAGCCTGAAATACTGCGAGACTCACCATACCACCACCTTTATATGGTAACGTGAGACAGGGATCCTTTTCCATGCAGAATATAACTTGAAGCAACATCAGTCAACATTGTGAATTGTTCTGCATTGTTTCTCAAGACTAGTAGAGCAGAAGTCTTGAACCACTATGACATAGAGTAAACCCCAAGCACCCAGACTGTCATAAATAGTCCTGTTCTGCCTTACCCTAGCAAGGATACTACTTTCTGTATGACAAATAACCTCCTGCAGAGTCCAGTCCTGCTATCTGATATGTTTTCTATAAAGAGAAAAATGCTAATTTGCCCTCAACATTCTCAGTTATATATCTCCTGCCTCCTTTAGCTGATAGAGGGGAAAAAACCTGAGGCGTCAGAAATGCAATGACTCGGACAATAACAAGCTAGCTTTTGAAGGGCAGAAATTTTAAGGTGCCCAGAACTGAACAACTTTGTTTTGCAGAAGGATAAATACAATTAAAACAACACAAAACCACATCAACCCTATCTCCAATCTATGTCCTTTATTCCTCTTCTCTGGCTACCCCCACTATCCTTTCAACCTCTCCTACCATCCTCCATCCCTCTGAAATAGCTTTTGAAGTCCCACAGACTTCATTTATATTCAATTTTACTCTTTCCTGTGCTCCAGAGACTCCAGTAACCTGCACATGCAGGTTACATGCAGCTTCACAGATAAGAAACAGGATCCTCAAGTCCATCTGAACTGCTGTCTGTAAGCACAGCTGGCAAAAGGAAATAAAGAACAGAAGGACAGCAAAAGTGGATTGTTTAGTTTCAAGATTTTGTCTTCTGGTCACGTATTTCATAGAGCTGTTATGGTTCCTGCAGATTCTCCAAAAGGTTTCCTTTACAGGAGTAGAAGAATCATCCAAAGGATAGAATTATAGACCTGAAAGTGATTATTGTTTTAATTTCCAAAAGCTGGTAAGCTGAGGCGTTTTTTTTAAGGCTACTAAGTAGACATTAAATATGCTTTAGTTTAGATTATCAGTATCATTTCTTACATAATCATTGATCTGCTCACACTCAAAACTAAGTTTTCTCACTTACTAACAAAGTGCTGACAACTCACAACAGTGCCAAAATCTTTTTGATTTACCCTCAGATAAAGGTAATAGTGTTAAGATGTGATTATTCTTTCTAGGAGTAAAATTGCATTTTGCAAGCTATTAGATCTTTTAATCTGTCATTTTTCACAGCTAGAAAACTTACTGCTTTTTTTTTTTACAGAAAAATAAAATTTCATTTTATTGTTAAAAGATATTTGGAGAAAGAGCTTATTATGCAGTGTCACAAAGAATACATTCTTGTTTACCTCTGGATTATGCTTCACAAAATTTCCACCAAGCAACACAGTTACAAAAACCACCTTCTTATTGTGGAGGCCAGCAGGGGCTTGTTTATGAGAACCTTTTTGTAGAACCTTTGAGATTTCCCAGCATTTGTCTGGTTATATTTTGTCAGTTTTCACTATATGCAATAATAAGACTACAAATAAAATCCCACACTAGTGAAGACCATTTTAAATTAGGATATGTTTTCATTTTACTAAAACGCCTCACACCGTTAAGTGCAGTTAAAAAGACTGAGAGATCTCTTACCCAGACAGCACAGTCGTGTACCACCAGTCTGACATTTCCAAATATGCAGGCTTGATACTCAGCAAAAACTGGGCTTCCAACATGACTGGCAGACAAGCTGCTGTTGATCTTGGAAATGAGAGCACTTCTCCCAAGATAGCTCCAGATCAAGCTGGGCTGCTGATTGTCCTCAGAAAAACTATCTCTCTCATTCCCAAAAGCTACAATATTAACCGACCTAAAATAAAAATAATAAATACAAAATTGTGTTAGCAAAAACGAAGAGCACGGATAAGGGGATACAAAATAAAATCCCCTTAAATCAAAACTAACATATTAGTCTTTCTGAATCCTCTTCCCTCCCAAGATTTTAACACCCTCCTGGTAATCAACAGCAAAACACGTACATGATCTCAAATCCAACAGCAAGATGGGAGCAAAGCGGAAAAGAAACCTGGAAAGGCTGCTTGCATTGCAAATCCCCCCCAGGTTTGGCTTGTTATTCCTTGGTGTCCACGCTCAGCCTCGCTGCGGTGACTTCGGTGGCTCTTGCCGCATTCCCTCGGCTGTGGTCAGGCTAGATAACTTTGTGTTGGCTCTTCCGGGCGATGGACTGCAGCCGTACGTCGGAGCTGCAGCAGCAGCAGCAGCAGGAACAGCAGCAGTGGCAGCAGCAGGATCAGGATCTACAGCAGCAGCGGGATCAGCAGCAGCAGGATGAGGACCAGCAGCGGCAGCAGCACGATGAGCAGCAATGGCAAAAGCCCAGGCTGTGGCGGCAGCGTCGCTCAGCCGCTCTCGCTGCTTCCGCTGAAGGCGAAGCAGAGTTCGGCCGGGCGGTCACGGCCATCACATCCTGATGTCAGCGAGCACAGCAGACGCGATGGGCAGAGCGAGATGACGTCCCAATAGCAGATGCAGCCAGGAGAGCAGGGCTTAGGGAAAGGCGTTGGAGCACAGTCGTGTCCCACCCCGCACGGCTTCTGCTGCCTCCCCGCAGGAACAGAACCAACATTCCCGCACCAGGGGACGGTGCCACTACTTCTCTGCACCGAGGGAGGAACCAGGCAGGGACTGTTACAGACGAAGGAGAGAGCGGTGTAAATATCCTCTTTTAAAGTATTTAATCTTTTTTTATTACTACTTAAATAATATTTATCGTTTCAGTATTAGGCTCATAATTACTTAAATGCCATGTAGGCTTTTTACCGTTCATGTAATGTTTAAACCACAATTTTCCAAAAGGATGATCTCACATTATGCAATAACAAACACAAATCACAGAATCACAGAATAGTTTAGGTTGCAAGGGACCTTGGAACATCACTTAGTCCAACCTCCAATGCAGGGTCACCTACAGAGGTTACACAGGAAATATATCAAATCTGTTCTAAAAATACCATTTGCCATCACATGCCACTGTATACACTAAAATAAAAAAAATAATAAAAAAACAGATTAAAAATATTTTAGGCATACCAGATGATACACAATACTTTCTGTAATGTGAACACATGCTGCTGTTAATCCCACAGGCAAAAACCCATTTAAAACAGGATTTGATACGATTATCAACAGAATAATGAATAGAGCTTTCCTTGCAACAATCCATACCTTGTAAAAAGTACTATTGACTATCTGCAAATGTAGGAGATACTATTTGATGCTGCTACCGAAGTTTTATACCCATATAGTATCAAATGGCATGACAACACCATTTTAATAAAATGTAAGTACTAGTATCTGCTAATGAATGCTAATAATTATTTTTATTATAAAAGCTACAAGGACTACTGAAAAAAAAACCCAAAGAACAGAACAGATAATTTACCAATATGTTTGTTTTCACACATTTTATCCCATTCTAGCTTCCGCTTTTCAATCTAGCTTTGCTCTAGAAAAATAAAAAACAAATGACAAGCGGAGGCTGTGGTTTTGTTTCCTCGTGCAAAAAAAAACTTAGACGACATTTTCAGGTAGGTTTTTAAAAGTATCACAGGAAAGCACTTTTTTCTCCAGATGATCCTCTGACTGTGATGTATCACCCTCCACATCCAAAATCTCAGTGCTGTCTAAAGACTGGGTAAATGATGATATGAGTCAACAGAGCACTCAAAAATTTGCAACTGTGACAATTCATGTATTTTTTAAAGGTCACTGAAGATCGCTTGGAATTCTTAAATTTGCACTTGAAGGGACCTACTCATTGAAAATGAGGAAACCTTTTCGAGAAAAGTTCTTCACATCACTAATGAGCCTGACCTTAGCATAAATAGCTAAATACATAAATAAATGTGCATATGCATGTACAGACAATTTGAATACACAGATTTATATAAGCATATATTTAAAATACATGAATGCAAATTATAAATACAACACACACATGCAGAAGTGGACACACATATATATGTAACACCAAGAAATACAGCACTAGTAAATGAGGCAGTACTAATGAGGAGTGATACAATTAACCCAAACTCCAGTTAAAATAACTTATTCATTGCTGCAGACCCAGTCTTGCCCAGGGACGTCAAGGGTAAGCCAACTGAGATACAGGGTGACAGAAAACACTTTCACTTCTGTTTTCCACGTATTTCTTCCTTCAACCACCTGGGAAACTACTTGAGTCTGAGAGAAGTAGCAGCTTTGGCAAAGTGTGCAAATGGTGGGTGGGAGGTTCATCTCTGCTGATGAGCAGCACTTAAAGCTTACATACTAATATATACTGAACTGTTTTAATAACTGTTTTCAAGGAATCAGACTGAAAGCAATATTTTAAAAGCAAGCATTAGAATTGGATGAGAATGCTACCTGTTCTCCTGTCAAAGTAGGTCCACAACTCCATTTTTGCTTGCATTGCTCAGGGATAGTGCAACACATTTCAAATAAACAAACAAACAAAATAGGAAAGGAAATTAGTTCATTTTGGCAGGATAATACATACTACAAATAGGGAAGTTGCTTGGCACCCCTACTATAGATGCATTCTTCAAGTTACATGGATACTGCAAGGGAAAGCTGTAAAAGATTGCTTAACTGAGAGGATTACAGAGGATTGCTTGACTGTTCTCTGTTTGGCAATTGGAAGGTTGAATACCCTGAGATCAGCAAACCTTTCAGCCACCAGGCATTTGCCATTGCTGCTGACAAAGAAAGACTAAACTGCAAAAATGTAGTCTTTGAAAAGGGTCCAGGATACAATCGCATATCTGGTCTTGTGTAGTTTGAGCTGGAGCACTATTTTTTTTTCTAACCATTTCCATTTTAGCTTTCTAGTGAGTATCTCAGATGGAGCACTGAAAACAAATACACAATCATTACTGACAAAGGAGAATTATTTGCCAGTGCAAGGAGGTAAATGCAGGCAAATCAAGGAGGAGGATTTTTCCCAGGTGGAAGCTGTAGCCTTACTTGCGCTGATCCATGCAGAATTTTCCAGACTATATTTTCAGACAGTGAAGAGGTTTAATGCTTGAAATCAAAGTCATTGCCACACATGCTCATTACGTGAACCTGCACACTGCACGAATCTGCTGCTGCTGATGCTGGCATAGTCAGCTTCAGCTGTAAGAGAAAGTCTGTTGTTCTAGGAGAGGTGAATTTCCAGGGCTTTTTGATTGGTTATTTTTTTCCAAAGCTAGAATATATTTCCAAATAACAGCAATACACTTTACTGTATAGAGCTGTATCTTCCTAATACTGCAAAATATATCCAATGTAGGCTTGGCTATATTGGTGCTTGTCCAGACTAGATTCAGCTGTTGCAGGATCTGCCAGAGAAGACCCCCTGCTTATACAAAGCACCAGCAAACAAAAAGGAGGTTTTCTGTTGTTTTAGCCATCTGCCACATCCCCATCAACAGAAGCCATCTGTGTGTGGGAAATGAATGGAGGGACAGTGTTCATGACCAGTAGTATTTTTCAACATAACCATGCCAGAAAAATCATGTAATATTGCTCAAACTTGGAGGCAAATTTTTTTTTAATCTCCACACATAACTCACGGAATGGTTTGAGTTGAAATGACCTTCAGGACCACCAACTTCGACCCCAAACTGCATATTCAAGTCTGTTTCAAGGATGGCACAAGCACTCACAGCCAGAGCCTAATGTCTCTCCAGACCAACAGGTTTCACTATTGACTGCTTTCTAGAGGTTACAGGGTCATCTCATCAAGTAAAAATGGCTCAGATTCTAAGGCTTTTGTATCAAGTAGCAGAATGGCTATCCTTGGACATATTCAAGTTTCACTGAACAAGTCCTTGCATAACCTTAGCCATTTAGACATGCTTGGACAGGAGGCTGGGTTAAATGATCTCCAGAGGTCCCTTCTGACCTGAATTATCCCCTGACTGCATAAATCTCCTCCTTCCTGGAGAGTGACCACTAAACCCTGTCCCTCACTTCCTCTTCTTATATCAGCTTTCAACTCCAAAACCAACCTCTCATACAATCTTGTGGCAACTTATTTTCTTTGCAGAGTTTAATAAGCTTTGCAAAAAGCTCCTCAAAGGCTTTTTAAAGTGCAAGAGGATTATTATGCCCACATGACCCACTTTATTGGTATACTTACCATCCTTCCTTCAAAAGCCAGTGATGCTGGACTTCACTGGAGACACTCCAACAGCTTTCCAACAGCCTGTGTTCATCCCTGGATCTCTTTTTCTGTCACAAACTGTCATCTCACCAGGAGTGGTGGCTTCTCCCGCTGCTTTGGCATTAGCCAGGCCCTACTAAAAGAGTTTTTGAATGTATTTGTGGCCTCTTATTATACACAGACACCAGACATTCTTTTTTCTCGCCACAGTTTCTGATGACTGTTCTCAAAAATTTTATCTAATCCTGTCCATTTATCAACATTTGTTTTTACTACTTCTTTTTTCTAGTCTTAGTGAATCAGGTCAAGTAATACCAGTGCTGATGCCCTGATGGTTTTTTGCCTTTTCTTTTATATACCTTTTCTGTATTCTCAGTGTCCTTAGCATGCATGCTTATAATTTCTTAAGTCTGATAACTTAGCATAGTCCTGGAATTCTGTTAGGCCAGAAGACCAAACATCCTAAAGGCCTTGAAGCTGGAGGCCAGAAAGTCCTACACCATCTTGAGAAACCAACATATCTCCTAGAATACATACTGTAAGTTAGCTTTAGGTTCATCTAAGAGGGAATAGTTCAGGATAAGGAGATACAATGCTATTTGTTCAAACTTCTCACTAGAGCATCTTTGTTAGATATGCTAATTTGCAAGGTCTATAAAATTGTATATGAGATCTACCGTGTGTGTGCATTTCAGTGTATTCTACCTTGGCAAAGTGTTGCACCATAAAAATCCTTATTAAATACTGAAGTTAAAAGTCCTTATTAAATACTGAAATAAAAACTCTTTATCTCTTAACCATGTCTGGCTCTTAATTTTAGAATCAAGGAAAAGGAATCAGTGCAATATTGAAACAAAAAAATGAAGGGGGTAGGAAGCTATCTGATGAGAGAAGGAGAAAGAAAAATGCCACTTTTAAATTTAAAACTAGATCCAGTTTGTGGCATAACAGAGCTGTGCAAGCAACTAGCAAGCTGTGGAAAGCTGCTAACCCTGTGAGGGTGAGTTGTGGAAAACAAGAGCCAGGTCTGCTGCTCCAGATGTCCCACACAAGAACTGCTGTCTTTGGCAGTGAGCGAAACAAGGTCCTGTGCCATGAGGAGGGGATCTATCTTGTGCCTAAATGCCCAAACCTACTCCAGAGGTGAAGGGCTGAAAGCACAATATGCTGCAGAAAAAGAAACCCCACTCACACTGGTGAAAATCCCCACCTGTAGATGCAGAGTTGCACCCTGCAATTCTCACGCTGCCGTTTAACGAGTGTTACAAATTGCATTATGCTGAAGGTCAAAGGATCCAAAAAAAGTAGTTTATATGTTATTTCTACTGTTTTAGAAGGGGAAGCCATTACCCCAAGGTGGACACAGACCATTATGTCATGCAGAGGAGCATAATCTGCACTCCAGCCTGCCCTGGTTCCCCTCCCCAAGTGTTGTTTACTTGGGCTTGTGCTGAGGTTGAGCTGCAGGGGGAGCTGAGAATGGAGCAAGCACCACAAAGAATAAGGAAGCAGTGTGTGATCCTCAGTATACACCAGGGAAAGATCCCTTCTGCGACTGCCTGGCTACACATAGTGATCAAACCCCTTCAGCAAATCTCTGCTACCTGACTGTTATTTCACACAAGGCACTCAGAAAAGTACCATCCTGGCCAGAGATGCTGCTATTTGGGGCTAGGGAAGGGATGGCATACACTCAACAGGTTTTGAAAGTTCTGAGCTATTTTAATCCACTTTATTATCCCCCGGATAAGTGCTTAAGACTGAACGACTCAGCATGTGAATTTTTCAGAGAGAAGTGCCTCAAACTACTTAATGTGCTCCTGTAGAAGCTCAGCTCATTCACTGCCCACACTTTTTTCAGTAATGTATATGTTTCCACTTTTTCTGACTAAAAATATACAACAGCGGTGCAGATAAAGTTCATTAGCTATGGTAAATGAAAATTATCTAATAATGTCAGCAAAACATACAAGTTAATATCCATTTCAAGAAGAGAAAATTAAAAAACAAAGATTATACCTAGATATGCAAATATCTGCCATAGCCTCTATGCATAAAAAACCCCAGTTATTCACTTCTCAAAGTTGCAAGGTTGCAATGAATCATAAATAGATCTTCATCAGAAGTAAGCTTCCTGCTTGAAGTTTCTAACCATTTTTATACAACTGCACTTTTCCACAATCAAAAGACAGCACATTGCTAATTAACTTCCATTGTACAGGTATAAAAGTATATTTAGTATTTAATATTTTTTAAAATAAAAAAATATTTAAGAAAACCCTTCTATTTACTAAGATTCACAGATCCAGTTCATAGTCTTCCAATCAGTTGTTTCCTTTTAAATTTACTTTCCTGATATCTATTTTCTTGGGTTTTTTTCTGTTATGATTTCACCGCTAGTTTTTAGTTTTCAGCCTTCTTTTCTGTCTGCATACCTGTAAATACAGAAGCAATTATCAAGGCAGCAAGAAAGAATGAAGAGTGTGTGATAACTGAATATTTTTCACGGATTTAAATGTTGTCCTTACTACTTTGAGAAATTAACTTAATTTTAGCCTTGTAGCCTCTTGCGTTATCCTGCACCCTCATATTACTTACTCCAGAGGGGCAGCCTCTCTCAGAGGTGTTTGGCTGCTTAAAGCCTTTGCTGTATCATAACTCTTTATGTGTGAAAAATAGCTTTTTTGTATTGCGTCTGTTTATTATCTGTACTGTCCAGCATTCAATGTTGCACAATAAATTAAGGACCCCTTCAATGTAAAATGTGTTATTAAGTTGGGACTTAATAAAGAAGTACATTATAGAGCATATTACTCGGGGGAGAACAGTTGGCAAGATGGCAGAACACAGGGAGAGAAAAATGTTCATTCTGTAGGAAAAAAATTTAAAAAACAGTCTTTCACCACTGAAGCCCCTTTCAAAAGATTTGTGCAGTTCCTAATTTTATACTTAATATTGGAATGAAATCAGTTCTGAATTTTGTATCTCTGGTTTCTGAAATGATCAGAAGTATCTCATGTGGTTTGCCCTTGCTGGTGGTACCAACATGGACAGCAAGAGCCAGCATTCTCTGACCCACATCACTCTGCCCCACTGTCTTGGCAGCTGCTTTCCAAGGTTACTGGGGGAAGGAGAGGATGGAGAATGGAAATAATATCAGCAGAGATGTACTTCAGCCTGTATGTGTGTGTGGGGAGACTGCCTTTTGCTGGCAAAGCTGTGCAAGAGCTGCTGCCGCAGCAGACCCAGCCACTGGGGTCTTCCCCACCAGCTGCACCTGAGGTGATAGGGGTCCGTGGTTTTCTGCTGGGCCAGGAAATTCAGCCAGCTCCATCAGCAGGTGAGCAGGCATCATGTTGAGAGAGGCAGGAGGAGTCAGTGAGGCTTAAGAGGGCGTGATAAATTGGGTCAGTTCTTCAAACTCTATTCTGCAAACTCCGGTTTTGATGTGGCATCTATTCTTGCAAATGCATGAACTTCATTAAGTGTATTTTTTAGCTGAATGAAGAATTGAGCACAGTTTTCAGCCTCTGCCATCTGTAAACTACTGAAGTAGATGAAAAATGAAAGTGACAGTTTTGCCTGTAGGTAAAAAGACTGGAAAATCAGTGCAGATGTCCTAATTAGCCCATTTGTGACTCTTCCTCCATGAGATGAAAAGGGTTCCCTGACAAGCTGTAGTTGTGCTTGAACAATGGAATTGTTCTCCAGAGATATGTTAGAGAAGTATGGTGTATTGTTGCAAACCACAGTAGTTAGGAATCCGAGGCTTATGAAGAAAGGTGACTCCAGAAATAATTGTTCTACTTGAAAGTAAAATATGTGTTATCTTGTTAAAACAAACAAATAAAAATATTCTATTCATTTAACTGTTCAGATTACAGTTATTTTTTGCTGCAGTTGTGGTTGACTAAAGACACAGCTAATGCAGAGATTACCTCTATATTAAGGCAGTCACTACAGTGGAAAAAATAATAATGTTTTTGCTCCTACTTGAAGTAGGTCTCATGCAACTGAAGGCTTTCTGATTTTGTTTTAATACATATATATATGTGAGTTGTTTAATGACAGGTTTCACCTCTTCACATATATGTCCTTCTTTGATTTCAATTAAGATCCAAGATTCGTATTCAAAAGAAAACTGTATATTACAGTGTGTGCTGAACATCCCACTCCCTTCCCCCCAATTACATGTTTATTCGGCACAGATTTCTCCAGGAAAAACGGAATACTTTTGTAGCTTTGTTTTGGAACAGGGAAGCACACAAGAGCAGTGAAGTGATGGTGATTTATTAAAATATGAATATTGATCTAATATCGATATTCGACTGGGACAGACAAAAGGCTCTCTAACAGTTGAAGTTAGAAAGTGAATGTTTATTACGGCCAGACAGTGCATGGGATAATTCCCTAATAGGCACTGTAAAGTTCACAGGTGAGTCCAAAGCCTTTTATTCACAAAAGTGTTGAATACCCAAAGTACAAATGCATATTCATTTCCCTGTCACCTCCTCCTCTCCGCTTTGTATGCTAATTGGCAGAAAGGCTATTATGCATGCTCATTTTGTTCTTCAAAATGAGTCTGGGGTCTGTTCTGGGGTGGGTTCACTAGAAATGAGGATGTAAAATGATTCTTCCTCATTCTGACCTTTGCACCTTTTCAATGCATGTATGAGAAATGAATCTTTGGAAAACTTCTGGTTTCTCGTGCCTCAACAGACAGGATGTCTGCAGTTATCTTGTGTCCTTGGGATATTTACCGCATGTTGTTTTTCATTTACAAGCACAGCTTACATAGACACAAAATTGACAAGCAAGTGAGTTATTGGGTCTGAGATAGCTTATCTAAGATCGCCTTCTCTTAACTTACTTCAGCAACTACAGTCTTTAATTTTCCTAAAAAATCTGTAGTTTTACTAAATTGATGTATCAATGGCTTCCCTCATATTCATTATAAAGCCTTGAGTATTCCTGGCATAGTTCTGGCTTAGCACCCAGGAGACCCCAGCATGCCAACACCTGAATTTGAAAATCCAAGGATGCTCAGGATCAACAGCACTTCCCTACAGGCTGTCACCCTTCAGCGCTCATAGTATTCTTCATGAGACTCAGCACTGAAAGAATACCTGATGTTAACAGTAAGTTTGGAGGTACAGGTGTTCACATCAATTTTCCTTATCAATTTTCCCGTGCTAAGCAGAATGGAGGTGTGGGAGTCAGCCTGACTAAGACACAGGATGAACCAGATTTCACCCCTGATAAGGTGAACCTCAGTTTTAAGCCCTGGGAAACACTCATTAACTCAGGACAATCCTGGGTTCTCCTCCAAGGAGCTTTTAAGGTTGTTATGTTAAGTGGTCTAAGTTCTGTTCTCCTATTGGTTAGCTGTGTTCCTTATATGGTTTTATTTCCAGAATGTTCCTCTCCTAAGGTTGTATATTGTTTTACCCTCCTTTGTTTCTGTCTTTGGTTGATTGGCCCTATAGAGTATCCTTGGTTACTTTGTTCAGCTTTTGGGCATCATCTCTATTTTCTTTTATTCCTTATTAAATTGTTCTTTTCCTGGTGCCAAGCATTGTTCCTGCTCCTAAATATTTTCTTGCTGTCCTCTGCCCTGAGGACAGGGGACCTAAAGGTTTGTTGCAGCCACACTCATTGTGACACGGAGGTTTGATGTTAACTAGATGGATATGCAAGGTCCTGCACCTTCATCAGAGCAATGCCAGGCACAAATACAGGCAGGCAGAGAATGGGTGGACAGCAGCCCTGAGGAGAAGGACTTGAGGTGTTGGCAGACGAGAAGCTGAGGATGAGCTCAGGATGAGCTCAGACAGCCCAGAAAGCCAAAAATGTCCTGGAGCTGAAAAAGCAGTGTGTGCAGCAGGTTGAAGGAGGTGATTCCACACCTCCACTCAGGTGAGATCTTACCTGCAGTGCTGCATGCAGCTCTGAGGTCCAGCTGCAGAGGGATGTGGACCTGTTGGAGCAAGTCCAGAGAAGGGCATGAAGATGATCTGAGGCTGATAAACCTCTGCTATGGAGACAGGTTGAAAGAGTTGGGGTTGTTTAGCCTGGAGAAGAGAAGGTTCTGGGGAGATCTTAAGAGTCCAGTCTGTAAAGGTACTCCAAGAGCGCTGGAGAGGGGTTTATAACAAGCACCTGGAGTGGCAGAACAAGAGAGAATTGTTTCCAACTGACAGGGGGCAGATTTAGATTGGGCATTGGGAAGAAATTCTTCCCTGTGAGGGATGAAGCCCAGACACAGGTTGCGCAGAGAAACTATGTCTGCTCTATCCCTGGAAATGTTCAAGACCAGCATGGATGGGGCTTTGTATGAGCAGGTCTTTTGGGTGACATCCCTGCCCATTGCAGGGGTGTTGAAATTAGACACCCTTTAAGTGTCCCTTCTGAGAGGAACGATGAATTTGTCTTTACAAACAATCTGTGGGTCTGCTGGTAAATGAAATTAGCAGTGAGAGATAGAAGAAACAATGGGAAGGATTCACTGATGGATGAAAGGAAAAGATATTTGCCTTTACAAACTGTAGGATTGCTGATAAATGAAATTGGGTATTGAAAGACAAAAGAAACAATGGGGGAAAACCATAAATTTCATAAGAATTAAAAATTAAACAGGAGGGTTATACATTAGAGGGGAATCTTAGGCATTCCAGGAAGTCTGTACCTCTCAAGTACCTCAGCCAGTGGGGAAAGGGAGAGGGAAATGCAGCCAGGAAATTGGGATAAAAAGAAGGCTGCGTCCTCCAAAAATTTGAGAGACCCAGAAGAAGGCCCCATGGCCTCTCCCTTTATTCGAATAAAGTAAAAGGACTCCTCTGCCTCATTTTTGGACATAAACCTCTAGTGTTTTTGATTAATTTTCCTGACACTTCTAACCCAAACCATTCTGTGATTTTTTGATATTATGTGATGTAATACACTGGCTACTTTTTCATTTTTTATTTTAATAGCTAATAGATGTGAAACTGAAGCAGAAATCGGAATGCTTCCTGGTTTTGGTATAGAATATTATTCTTCTATTAAAAAGGTGCAAATACTCTAAATGAAACAATAAAAGTACAAAATGTGGTTTTGGCATTTAGCCAAATAATCTCCCCATACCTCCCTCCTGCAAAATGGAAACAAGAAGGAACTCAGAATTTTCTTCAGGCTAAAGAAAATAAATCTTGACTTCTTTTCAAATGGGACAAAACCAGCGCTGCTATAAATTCCCTTCCTAAGATGACAGATGAACGAGGCAGCACATGGTGGTTGCCCCATACTCAGGGCAGCCGTTTTGCTCTCCCACACTGGGGACAGGCTGTCCTGTTACTGTACCTGTGACATATTTACAATCTCCTTAACTGCGTAAGACAGATTGTCAGAAAGCTCCCCAGCCCTCCCCGTCCCTGGCTCCGCAGAACTCACCCTGGAGCAGGTGAGGCTTGGTCCACTGTCTCAGATTTGCTTAACAGCCTTTGCCTAAAGGGTTCTTATATCAGCAGGTTCAGCTGGAAACACATGAAGTGCGGAGAAAAAACTCTGTAACTCACAGAGTAGTTATGAGAGTAGCTATGAATTTATTCAGCGCTGAGGTGCATGGGGATAACTCCTCAAAGACATGCACCCCTTGGAGGCTTATTTCTTCCCTTTTTATCCTCTACAAACTAGGGTTACATGGTACTCCTAATACATATTCATTTTCTAACCCCGCCTAGCCCCGCTTCGTATTAAAATCAGTTCCAAGCCTATTTGCAGCTGCGCACTGTTCTTTATTGATCACTCTGGTGGTCCTCTGCGGGTCTTTGGGGATGAAGCACATAGTCATCCTCTCAGTTGAACTTTACACCTTGTCTCCTTGCGCATGCTCTCTTGTTCTTTTGGGCATATCCTACAATTTGATACCCTGTTTTCCAGCTTTGGGGCCCGAAGAATGCGAAGATAATTAGTACCAGGTGAGGATAACAGTGACCGGAGCCCCAAAGAAGGATATTAGGAGGCTCACTAATGTGTAACAGACTGGGTGCTTTGACCCTTGCTTTATTTTCTCTGCCTCACACAAGTTTATAGTCTTCGACCTTGTGGAATGCACAGTAACAAAGGAACAAAGCACCCTTAGAGACACTTTATAGGCTGTCCAGAAGTGAGTGTTCCCCAGACTTCCAGTTAGTGTACCCTTCAGGCATTCCTGTAGGGGGCATGGCCGTGTGTATGTGTTCTATTCAGAAGCTGCCCGCAACTTCATGAGACCAGTTGGCCCAGTCTCCAATTGCATTTTATGCCCTTTTGCAGACCAATGTGCGCCAAAACCAAACATCCAGGCTCCCTCATCTTCAGAACTGCATTTATTATGCGAGTGCACAGGCAGTTCCTCCTGCAATTCCCATCTGCTGTTCGAGTCTTAAGACAAACCACATGGCCCATCAGAGATGGTGGGGGAAAGGAGGAAGAAATATATTTTGTCCCTGTAATGGGGGTTAGGTGGCCTTCCTTTTGTTCCTCCTCCCCCACTGGAATTTTTCCCCCATTACCTGAGGGGAAAACTGATAGCTGGTACTTACTGGGTGCTTAAGAAAGACAAAGAGTTTGGCTGATCCCAGGGAGGAAGTGGGGCAGGGAAAAGGGAGGGCAGGGGCAGATGCAGGCTAGCTGTTTTTTCTTTGGCTGGGGAGCAGGACACTTTCTCGGAGCTTTTTTTGCTGGGGGAGAGAATTTTGCCGTCACCCAGATGGGGCTGCTGCTTGTTCTTCTTCATTTGTGGGTCTTGCACCTCCTGTCCTGTCAAGAACGTGCTGCAGCACCAGCCACCCCCGTGGAGCTTCTGATAAACCTCGTCCACCGGCCTAGGATTTTCTGCTCATTCCTGCCATTCCAGCTGGGTGTTCCGCAGAGCCCTGCTGGAGCACCGGGACAGATGGGTTAGGGGGCTAGTGAAGCAGAGCTTCTCCTCCACCCTTCCCATTTTGCGCAAGAAGGCTGCCACGGGTCCTCTGTTTGTTTTTTTGTTAATGCTGTGGTTATTACTGTTTGTTTGCCTTGTTATTACATACTAGTAAAGAATTGTTATTCCCATCCCCATATCTTTATCTGAGAGGCCCTTGTTTTCAAAATTATAATAATTTCGAGGGAGGTGGTTTACATTTTTCATTTCCATGGAGGTTCCTGCCTTCCTTAGCAGACAACTGTCAAACCAGAACACCAGAACACAATCTACCACATTCCTCTGAGACATCAGTTTTGAAAAACTAAGGATTTTTTAGGAAAATTAAAGACTGTAGTTGCTGAAGTAAGTAAAGAGAAGGCGATCTTAGATAAGCTATCTCAGACCAAATAACTCACTTGCTTGTCAATTTTGTGTCTATGTAAGCTGTGCTTGTAAATGAAAAACAAAATGTGGTAAATATCCCAAGGACACAAGATAATTGCAGACATTCTGTCTATTGAGGCACGAGGTAGCAGAAGTTTTCCAAAGATTCATTTCTCACGCGTGCATTGAAAAGGTGCAAAGGTCAGAATGAGGAAGAGTCATTTTACTTCCTCATTTCTAGTGACCCCACCCCAGAACAGACCCCAGACTCATTTTGAAGAACAAAATGCGCATGCTTAATAGCCTTTCTGCCAATTAGCATACAAAGCGGAGAGGAGGAGGTGACAGGGAAATGAATATGCATTTGTACTTGGGGTATTCAACACTTTTGTGAATAAAAGGCTTTGGACTCACCTGTGAACTTTACAGTGCCTATTAGGGAATTATCCCATGCACTGTCCGGTGCATGGGATAATTCCCTAATTATCATAATAATTAATTCATTCACTTTCTAACTTCAACTGTTAGAGAGTCTTTTGTCCATCCCAGTTGAATATCGATATTAGATCGATATTAATATTTTAATAAATCACCTCCAAGTCCCTTTCTATAGAATTGCAGGTGGGAAGAATATAATTTTATTTAGACATCGTTTTTTCACAGCTGACATAAAAAGAAAAAAAATAAATTCAACTTCACCTTGACAAACTCCTGGTGTTTAGTTTTAAGCACCTGTATTACAGGCTCTGCAATATCAAGTCTGTTAAAAATAGCTTAGAAACGGTTGTAAAATTCTTTGAGAAGCTAAGATTGAGAAAACCTGTATGAATGCTTGTCATGGGTTACAGTACAAAATGTAATCAAAAGTGTGTTATTCTATCACCATCTGCTGGAACTGGAATGAGGGGAAGTGATGCAATCTTGTGTTGATAAGCCAGCTGATAAGAAATCAGCAGGACAATTTCCCTATTTCTTCCACGACCCATCCTCCCTCTAGGGAGGGGTTNACAAATCCCTTTTACTGATAGAGAAACCAAAGGTCGAAATAGAAATGGAAGTCAGTTTTGAGATATAGGTCATATGACTTTGACATAAGACGTATGACATATGATGTTGATTGGCAAAAGCCTGGCCAGACAAGGAGGAATCTGAAGAATGTGAATTCAGATAGGACAATAGTCACTCCTATAGGCTGTATGTAAAACCACTTTCATTTCATGTTATGTGTTGGTTAGTTAGTGTAAACTAGAATATTCATTATAGAAAGAGATATAATGTATTGTAAGAACCTCGCTCTCTTAACGCTTAATTCTTAGCTCTTAACTCTTAAACTTAACTCTTAATTCTCCGCTCTCTTAACTTACTTGATCTCTTAATTCTTCCCCGTTTTGCTGGCCCTCTCTGGCCTGCTCCTACCTCTCTTCTCCCTCCTATCACCTCTATCCCCATGCCCTCATGCTCAGTTCTCTCTCTGCCTCTGAGCAGGCTTTAGGCTGAGACTTGCAGCCTTAAATGGAGCCCTATCCCGCTTAAAAATAAACCATCTATCCCCTGAGCAGCCTGGCATGTTTAAAGACCCTGCAGAGTTCCTACTACAACATAAAATAATTGTTAAGCATGTACTGTTAGTTTGGTTGTTATATTGTAAAAGGGGTAAAAAGGGTAGTTATAAGAAATATGGTATTCAACGTACCATATTACACCTACGAAAAATACATCACCACCCCCCCCAGTGTGAAACGAGCCAGTCTCAACAAAAACTATAATAGGCCAATCAAGCGCATTAAACCTTCATGCAAATGAAAGGATCCAAGTAATAAACCAATCCAGAAGGACAAAAAAACAGGATAAAAAGGGGCATCTGACCCAAGGAAGCTATTCCATATGGAATATCGGGGACAAGTCATCACTGCTCGAGAGGACCTAAGCACCGCTGTTGCAGCATCCTAGAGTGCAACGCTCCTGCCTGGCCTGCGCTTTAGGCCTTTTTTTTTTATTATAATACATTGAAATAACTTTTAGTACCAGGAGTCTGGTCCTGTTTTTAACAATCTCTATACCTCAGGAGCGGTATAAACATTACTTAAGAATGAAAACTGCTAACAAAAATCGCTGTTGAGATCTTTGACGCATCACCCATCTTCAAGTTTCCTTGCAGCCAGGGAAATGAAATAGTGAACGGCAAGCTGCCCAACAACCGGCAGAATTCAGGCCTTTATTTCAAAGGGGAGGAATTGAGTTTCCAAAACAAGCTTCCTTCACTCCTTGTAATATCTTTTCTAGCCCAGCAGTGCTTGACTGCTTGTACATCTGAGTTGACTGTATCTGTGTCCAATCCTGCTGAGTGTGGGCATGTGTGATGTTTACTGCTGGGATGAGATCTTGGCATGGCACTCTGTTGTACCTGGGAATGCACCCCAGTCACAGGCTTATTTTATTTAGGATATAAGGGGAGCTATGGTATGTGGTTATGCATATATATGCAAATTAGGCAAGGTTTCTGAATATATAAAGCTCTGTCTGACAAGAGGTGGCAAATGGTGAATTGCAAATGAGGTATCTGATTCTATCTTCATTCAGATGTTCATGCTTTTCAGAGCTTGATAATCCCAGTTCCAAGAGTAAAAATAGAAGCCTTAGAATTAGGAGCTTTGTAGCACCTGTAAATAAGTAGCTCAGCAGAGCTTCTACCTTGCCTTCTGGCATTTTTGAATAAACAGTCGCTTATGGGCAACTTCTTGTTGACTGTGTTCTTTTTCCCTCCAGTTGGCTAAGGAGCTGCTTGTGGCCAATCTCCTCCTACTCAAGGGCTGCCAGCCCTTGTCCAGCACATTGGCCACAATACAGACACCAGCAGGGAGACCTCCAGCAATCCGGCTACCTGTATGGGGTCAAACCTCCTGAGCCCAGCCAGCAGGATGAGGCCTACTATTGAAAACCATGATGGAGTTGATGGAGAGGGTGTGTCTGGACCAATCAGTTGCAACCTTCCTGTCCCACTAGAGTTTGGGTGTTCAGAAGTCCCTGGAAGCATCTTCAACAAATTCTGGTGGGGAAGCTGCTGGAAGAGCTGCTCCACATCCTCAGCCTTCTGTGCAGGGGGTAGCTTCACAACTTTTCAGGCATTTGGGCTGAGACCAAGGTTTTGATGTGGGCAGGTGAAAGTGCTGGTGGAGTTTGTGGTTGAAAATCATGCAGGGAGGTGATGGCTGACCTCTCCTGTCCATCAGCTGAGCAGATCCCCAAGGTCAGTGGCACGTATAAGGTGGAACTAGAGTGTTGACAGAGCCTGAGGCTTGGGATTCCAGAAGCCTCAAAGTCAAGGAGACAGCAAGACAACAAGGGAAGGGGTCTGGGTGGGTTTTACTTCAGGGTTCTTGACTTTCAAGAAGACACTGCTGCACACACTTGTGCTCTGCAGACAAGCATTTGGAATAGTGAAGCAGGACAGCAGAACAGATGGGATTACCACGCAAAAGCCTGGATGGACACACTGTCTTTGCCAGACATCCTTAAAGAAGATGGGGAAGACACAGGAGTGGAATCCAAAAGGCGGGTGTATGACAGTTCCACAAATACTAGAATAAGGCGTCTTGGGCAGTGAGGTACTTTCTGCAGCGCCTCCTGAAAGTAGCCTGTCTTTTATGGATTATAATAGGATTCCTCCTGCCACTTCAATAGTACATTGTAATCCAAAATGGGAGTTTTTTAATCAAATATATTAGGAATGTGTTTAATTAAATTCCAAAATTTTCTCTGGAAAATTAGAGTAGCTGCCAGCTTCAGAGGCGTTTTGCTCAGCTCCTACTTCATCACAGCTTGATCCAGTCTGTTTTGGGGTGAGTGGACTGTGCAAAATGTGAAAGATGAAAACAAACACCATTTCTGCAGAACTGAGGTGGTTATTTGGCAATTGGTCACTTACACCTCCAATATAAGTGTTAATGCTAAACTGCCCGGTTTAGGCAGCTCCAACTTTGCTTCCAAATGCCCTTGAGAATGTGGCAGAATCCCTGGTAGGTGTGGATTGGCAGATTACCCTTTCAGAGGAAAGGAAGTAAATTGAGGTCTCTGGCTAAAAACAAGAACCGACTCCAGTGAATACTGGCTTTCCCCGCCTAATTGCACTGTGGGGTGGACAGGTTTGCAGAGCCTCTGCAGGAAGAAGAAAATCAAAGATAAACAAAAAGATTGGAGGCCAGGGAAAATAAGACAGAATATTGGCCAGGAAATGAAGAAGAGAGAAGGGATCAGAAAAAATGCAGCAGAATCCAGAAGGCCAAGAAGTCCAGGTATATCCCATGCTCTGTTGCCCATCTTTCCCAATTCTAAATGCTGCTCTAAATCAGAATGACATGGAGCTGTGTCAGGGGGTTTAGGCTGTATATCAGGAAAAGGTTTTTCATCCATGTTATAGATACACTTAATGGTACTGGCTTTTCGCAAATATTAAAATGATTGCTATGTGTGTGGTGTTGAAATAACTGCTGTAAGGATATAGAGTTTATGGGTTTAGTTATGCTTGCAGTATTGTATGGGTTTTTTGCTTAGTCATGGTGAATACCTATGCTTGCAACATTGTATGTTTTTGCTTGTGCTTGCAATATTGTATGGCTTTTTGCTTAGTAATGGTGAATAGTTATTGATATCAGCACTAGCCACTTGAAGAAAGAATGGACCACAACCCAAACTGAAGGTGATAATGAAGGTGCACCCGAGGAGAAGCCGTACAAGACAATACCTGAAGAAAGAATATTTAAAGAAACGTTTCTGAAATAGCAGGTGGGCACTTGGCAATGTGCCAAGTCACCTGCCTGTTAATCCTCAGCTTGGCTTATGTCTCCTAATTGTCTATTTTTTATTTTATTCTATTAAATCTGTTTTTAAATGTAACAGGAAAGTAAACCTCTTTTTTCACAATTTGGGGCTTCGTCCGGGATATATACCTAGTTTTCAGAGATCCCCAGAGATCCTGAGTGAGGGGGCACCCCGCCTAGTTTTCGGCAGCCTCACTTCGCTTCTTCTGGCAGGGACTGGAGATCGCAGGTAAAAAAACACCCAAGGACAAGAAGGAGACATACAAGCAAGGAAAAGGGAAAAGCTCCCTAAGAAATGGCAGTATTTTTGCTCCGTAAAAATCTTGTGTACGAAGAACCTGAGAACAAAAAAGGATTGTGAGTAATTCCCAGGGGAGCAGGGTACAGGGAGGGGTTTGTGAGATGTGTGAATGAGACACTGGCTGGCTAAACCCCGGACTGGTGAAGTGAGTGTGGAGTCTCCTAAGTTACGGTTCAGTTCTTTCGCGAGAAAGTTGGCTAGCACAGAGACAAAGTGCAAGAAAAAAGAGTGAAAGAGACCCCTCTGGTGGCTAGGACGGGGTCCCAGGGGAAAGGGGTTGGACCCCTTTTAAGGAAGGGAGCAAAGTGTTTCTCGGTACAATCCACTGGGAAAACAGGCTAAAAGAGGGGCCAAAATATTGTCAAGTTGAGGGTCAGGTGAGATCCAAGATCATCTGAATTTGCTGGGTTGAGGATTTGAAAAAAAAAAATTTCAAGAAATTTGGGCTTTGGATAGCTGCTGGGTTGAGGTTTTTTTAGGGCGGCCCAAGAGAACCTGGACTTTGAAAAGCTGCTGAATTGAGAATTTGGACAAATTCAAGAAACCTACAAGGAAAAAGGTGTCTTATTTTTGTGTTGTCCTGCTGTGAAAGAGAGTGAATAAGAAAGGCATATTGAAATAAAAAAATTGAGCAAATGTGAATGAGTGAAAGTACATGTGATATAAATAGTTGAATTAAGGGGATGTATTGTATTGTGTTGTTGGGAGAAATAGTTTTCAGTATCTTTTGGAAAGGAGAAGGTGGTGTTCAGGCTGTTACAGAAAATGGGACAAAAAACCAGTAAAAATCAGGGATCAAAAAGAAGAAGGAATAAAAAGGTACCAGCAAAAATACCCCAAGATAGCCCTTTGGGGATTATGTTAGCAAATTGGGAAACAGATCCTTGTACAAGAACAAAGGATAAAGATGATCCATTTCTGTATGACAGAATGGGAAAAAAAGGAAATAAGATCTGACCAGGTTTATTAGCCAAATTATGGTTCTTTTGAATTATGCATCTGTCAGGCCTTAAACCTATTTGTAGATTCAAGAGAACCGTTTAATCCTGAGGAAAAAAAATATGCAGCATGCTGGGTGAGCAATGCAGACCTGATGGGGATAAAAATTTTTAAAATATCAGAAGCGTCAGAGACAGAGCAGGGAGAGAAAAAGTTCGGATTCCTTGAAAATGTTGCCTCCCCCACTCCTACCCAAGGCCCCGCCTGCCCCTGCTTCTGTGCCAGCTTCTCCTCCGCTCCTGCCAGCGGCTCCGCTCGCCCCAAGCCCCGTACCGACCTCTGCTCAGCTGGAGGTCTCGCCTGCCTCACAATTTGAGGGTGCCCCAGGGGTCCCATCCGCTTTGGCTGCCCTATCCCAAATCGCTTCCTCAGCGGCGGGTCCAACTGTCCCATTCCCAGCTGCTCTGGGCACCGCCGTTCCAGCCGTCCCTGTCCCGCCCGCTTTGTCTGTACCGGCCATGCTAAACANCTTTGTCTGTACCGGAAATGCTAAACACTGCCGATCCAGCCGCCATAAAGCACGCGTGGACCATCTCCACCCCGGTCTGGTTTCCGCCGGAAGACCCTGCTTCTTCGGCGGCTCCGGCGGCGGGCCCCACCTACGCCTCCCCTCCTTGGAGTACCTGGACTCGGTGCGGACCCCTGCCCCCACCGCCGTTCCCTTGGTAACGACAGCTACTGCTGCTCAAAAGGACTTTCTGAAAGAAGATGCACCGTATCGAAATACTAGAAACTCAGTTAAAAAACGACGCTCCCTAGATCTTTCTTCAAAACAAGGGAAAATAGTTATAAAGGATAAGGAACATGCAAAGTGGGACGAAGAGATTAGTTCATTCCCACTACGAGAAGTCCCAGTGGGAGGTGGAGGAACGGGGTTCGTCAATCATCCTTTAACTGCTTCAGAAGTTAGGAATTTTAAAAAGGAGATGAAAGGATTTTTAGAAGATCCCATAGATGCAGCTGAACAGTAAGACCAGTTCTTAGGTCCGAATATTTTTACTTGGGAAGAAATGCAATCTATACTTAGTTTTTTCACAAGAGGAATGGCAAATGATTAGGGCTGCTGGAATAAGAATTTGGGAAAGGGAAAACCAAC
>VWYI01028404.1:0-38699 GCA_013399455.1 Anthoscopus minutus
GGACCCAGTAAGGTAAGGGAACAGTTTATTCTGGGTGTCATTGTGCAGCACATACGGGATGGCCAGGGTATCAGGCTCAGGAATCATGGGTTTAGGAGGGATAGAGGGGTTATGTTTAACCAACCTGATCTCCTTGTATGACCAGGTGACCTGCCTGGTTGGATGTGGGAAGAGCTGTGGATGTTGTGTACCTAGACTTCAGCAAGGCCTTTGACACTGTGTCTCACAGAATGCTCCTGGAAAAGGTGGCAGCCCACGACTTGGACAGGAGCACTCTATGCTGGGTTAAGAACTACCACAGTGGTGGTAAATGATGCTGCATCCAGCTGGCAGCCAGTCACCAGTGGTGTTCCTAAGGGGTCTGTGCTGGACCAGTTCTGTTCAGTATTTTTATTGATGACATGGATGAGGGTATTGAGTCTTTCATTAGTAAATTCACAGACCCCACTAAGCTGGGAGCGTGTGTTGATCTATTGGAAGGGAGGAGGGATGGGCAGAGTCCAATAGGATGAAGTTTAATAAGTCCAAGTGCCGAGTCCTGCATTTGGACCACAAAACCCCTACAATGTTATAGACTGGGGACAGAGTGGCTGGACATTGCCTAGGCAGAAAGAGACCTAAGGGTACTGGTGACAGCTGGCTGGATAGGAGCCAGCAGTGTGCCCTTGTGGCCAAGAAGGCCAACGGCATCTTTGCCTGTATCAGGAGTAGTGTGGCCAGCAGGAGCAGGGAGGTCATTCTTCCCCAGTACTCTGCACTGGTGAGGCCACACCTTGAGTGCTGTGTGCAGTTCTGGGCCCTTCAGTTTGGGAAGGTTGTTGAGAGGCTTGAGCATGTCCAGAAGAGGGCAACAAGTCTGGTGAGGGGAACACAAGCCCTTTGAGGAATGGCTGAGGGAGCTGAGGTTGTTTAGCTTGGAGAAAAGGAGACTCAGAGGTGACCTTATGACTCTCTACAATTTCCTGAAAGGAGGTTGTAGTCAGGTGGAGGTTAGTCTCTTTCAGCAGGCAGCAACTGACAGAACGAGAGGACATAGCCTCAAGATGCACGAAGGGAAATGCAGGTTGAATATTAGGAAAAAGTTTTTCACAGAAAGAATAATAAAGTACTGGAATGGTCTGCCAGAGGAGGTCGTGGAGTCACCGTCCCTGGATGTGTTTAAAAAAAGACTGGATGTGGCACTGTGTGCCATAGTCTAGTTGTGTTGTTAGGGCATAGGTTGTGTTCGATGTTCTTGGAGGTCTCTTCCAGCCTAGTCATTCTGTTGAGATATTCTGTATTTGTATTTTCTGAAAATACAAGAAGTAGGTTATGTCTGCCAATACATTATATCAACAGCAGTCTTTGGAAAACAGAAATTAATAGGGTAGGATCATAAATTTTTTGTTGCAGTTTTGGATGCCTTAGCAGCATTCAGTTAGGCTTGATTTTTAAAATGGCAAAATGATCCCAGTATCAACTAAAAATATCGTCATCACTGACTTTTGACCTTACTATTTCCATTTCTTTTTTATGTTTACTTTTGTTTTCCCACAAAGGAAGTATTTGGGTACAGGAGAAAAATACAGATCTAAAATATCTGAAGGCAACATATGTTTAAAAAGAAAAGAAGTGTTTTCTGGCTTATTTTGGAAGGAAATGTCCTGGCTCAGTTGCAGCAGGGAGACAAGGATTTAAAGAATTTATTGATGTTGTTCTTCAAATCCTATGCACATGTTTAGTATTATTATTGGTCAGGAATACCTGTTGTATTTTTTTTTCTATTTGCTATCAAATATTTTCTCTCATAGAGTACAAAATTAAGGTTATGACAAAGTTGTATTTCAGTCACTCCAAAGATGAACTTCTTTACCTATTTAAAAAGCACATGTCAGATTTTTTTAATACAATCTTTTTGAAGGATTTTGGGTTTTATTCATTACTTTAGAAGCAAGCTTGAGTGTTTATTATTATTTCTCTTTGCATTTTGCATTCAAATGGTGGCATAGTTATTTTTTTTTAATTGGCCTCTGTGCATATCGTCTCAGCTTTTCTGTCGCATCATCTGCTTCTTGTTTCCCTCTCACAAGCAGTTATATCCTCTTGCTTAGAACAATGCATGATGGGGGGAAAGAGGAAACTAATTTAAGTACTTAAACCAGGAAAGAGTCTGCTTACACAATCCCTTCTTGTTTTGATGTTGTCCCTGGAAGCCAGAGCACAGTTAGTCATTCCTACACACACAGGCAAACAGCCACCTTGCATAGTGAATATTTAAAATCCAGGCTGTTAACAGAGTACCTATGGTGGGTTTTGTTGCAAGTGATGGATCACTAATAGTTTAAAACTCAGAGACTGGGAACTTCCTTTGTAAATGGAAAGGGATTATTTCATGCTTTTGAGTATCCCTGTCAGAATAGAAAAGTCTATTAGGAGACATGGGTTTGTGCATGCAGGGTTGCTTGCAATATATAATTTCAGTAAAAACTGAAAATGTACACATATAGCAAAAATCAAGCCAAGCAGTCAAAACTTAAATTCTGAGGTGCTACTCTCAGATCAAGCACCTGAAAAGGAAACACCACATAATACTCACCTGGAAAATGTGGCCTGATCAGGTTTTTGCCTTGTGAAATATGGTTTGTCTCAGCAACTAATAAAGTTGCTTGTAATACAGAGGGCTTGCTCAGTAATGGTATTGTGAAAATTCTTTTAATTATTACACATAATTGCTCCTGAACTTCATGGTAATTCTATTTTGGAGTACTAAAGATTAAGTTAGTGGAATTATAATAACTGAGCCAGTCTGCCTGTTCTTGTTCCATTCTCTTGGCAGCAGGCGCAGTGTTTCGATTCACACAACTGTGTTCTTCACATACAAAGGGAGGTTTTCAAAAAGGCAGTGATTCTCCCAAATCCCACAAAAACTGAGTGCAGTTAGGTTGTTGAGTCTCTAATTCTCATTTCTTCTTTTAAAAACTTCTGTCTGTATCTTTGTTATTTTGATTTGACTAGACAAGAATACTCAAACATCTTCCACAGCTGGTAAATTTTATTAGAAACACTGACAGATAAATATAATCCCTGCTATCTTTCCCATATTCCTTTCACAAGCATAGGCTGTTAGCCCTTAAGAACTGGGAAACAAAATGTAATAAATCTTTCATTTCACCTCTTTGTCACCCTATTCCTACCAGAGCTGTCCTAAAGGGGGTTTTGGTCCCCATGACACCTCTCCATAGCCCGTGTCAGGGATGATATAGCATCGGCACTTTGGAAAATCCCTGTAGTTCTGGGACTTAAATATTGGGCCCTTTACAGGAGTCAGTGATCTTACTAGAGAAACCTCCTAGAAGTAAGGTTTTTTTGAAGAAAGATGGACGACCAGGTGCAGAACGTGTTTTTTCCCTAGAACCTATGAGCACCTCTTTGTCATCAGAGTAAAGCAGAAGACTCCAGAGTGGCAATGCTGTCTTGGCAAATGCCTTTTTCATTGCAGAGCTGAACTGCTCAGAGTCCCTCCAAAATAGTTCTTGTTAGCAACTCAGTCTTTGACATACTCAAATCTTATCCTACTGTGCATCTGTACTCCTATATCCTACTGTCCATCTGTACTATCTTTAGACATCCCACTGTTCCTTTGAAACCTGGAAAGGGCAAATACTAATTTTTACTTTCTGTTGAATGATGCCATTGAGAGGCATCATTCAACAGAATGATGAATTCTTATTATCTCTGAGAGAGAAAGCACTTCTCAGGCTAATCGCCTTTTTGGTATGGAAAATCCATTTTTTCCATGGATTTTCATGGGAGGTATGAGTGTCCTTGGATCCCTTGCCTTGAAGCTTGGGATAAGCCTTTGCTCTCTTTCTCTGACAAAAGCACAGTGAATGGAAGGAGACTGAGGCATTCACAGCTGGCATAGAAACCTTGTGAAATATGGAAGCTTCCTTGACAATGGAGTAGCTGGGATGTCCAGAGCTCATCCACGGATGTAGAGAGGAGGCCAAGTCCCTCCTGTTGAGCAGGTGGGCAGTTACTGAGACGTGTGCCTTGCTGCAGTTCTCCTTGGGTTCCTCAGCCCTCGCTCCCAACACAGCTGCTAAGAACTATTCTAAAACCAGAAATTTCTTCCCCTCTGCACACTAAGGTCACTTTGCCAAAGAATTAAACAAAGGTGAAATAGAGAGAGGGACTCAGACATCATCTTGCAACACAAATGTTGCAGTACTCATCAAACTCCAGCAGAGAAAGAAGGTGCCTTTTTCTGCCTCATCTATGGATGTGCAAGGTGCAATACATACAGTCTACTTGACCTTTTATATGATTAGGGCACATCTCTGTAATTTCCAGGATTGTCTCACTTTAGGAGATTTGGTCCTGACTAGGCAAATAGCAGACAGTATATAAGTGGTGCAGATACAGACCTACTTCTAGGCTTTCTGATTTGTGAGCTAGAATAATGTGGAGCAATAGTTACAACTTCATCCAAAAATGTACTAAAATACAGAGCTTCCTATTTGGATTGCCTTGAACCACACCTCCTCGAAATCCAGTCACCCACAGATGAAGTACCAACAGCTTCAGCTTGACACTTTTAAATATAATAAAAAGCTCTTGAGAAGACTTCCAGGACAGCATAGGTTTTTCGGGACATGTAGATCAATTTTTCTCTGTAAGAAGGAAAGGCTGCTCTGTGCAGCATGAAAAGGAGTGTGAAGGAGCAATTGGAATTGGAGTGAATTTTTCTCCATCACTCTAGAGAGCAATCACTCTAGAGTTCCACCTTGTTAAATGGCTGGCTTGCTAGCGTGGTCTGGGAACCACGGACTGAACATTATAAAGCCCTGGAAAATTGTTTTGGACTTGCTGGGCTGGTTGGAAGCCGAGCGGGACACGGGGATGGCAGTAGAGATGCCACAGACACTGCCCGCTGAAATGCCCGCCAAGAACACAGAGTGGGGCAGAGTGGCAGATGAAAAACTGAGCAGGGAGCGACCATTATTCACCAGAGTTACCCCGCTGGTGCTGCTGGCACTGAGTCCATCCTTGGAAGGCCTGGGGCCCCCCATGTCCTAGCTACAGGGATCATCTTTAGGCTCCATGCCCCGCAACATGCCACAGAGACAGCCTGCCAAAAAGCCCCAACATGGTGGATGCCATGTGCTTCAGACATGGGTCACCCAAAGTGGCGAAGAGCACATGTAGTGAAAGTCACTCACCCAAGATGGCGGAGGGCACATGGAGCAAAAGTCAGTCATCCAGGGTAGTGGATGGAGCGCAGGAGACAGCCTGTGGGGGAAAAGATGCCATGCCAGCCAAGTGGAGGCAGCAGCCGGAGTCGCCCCTGTCGCGGAGCCTAGGACACCATCCAGTTCAACCACCAAATCCCAGAACATCTAAGCGCCAAAAACTGGAAAAGAAACCGGTAGCCCAGCCACCAGAGCCATGCTTGCCTGTGCCATACATGGAGCTGCTGGTGCCCAGGGCTGCAGGCTGCCACATAGCATCATCCACAGCTGGGACTCAAGAAATATGGGAAAAAGTGAGACAGCGAGTGCCACAGTCAGTGCCCAAGAGAATGGGAGACCTGGCTGGTGCATGCAGCACCCAGGACTGCAGGACATCACATCATGCTAGCTGTGAATGGCCCTGGATTCCAGCAGAGTGGAGGTGCCCACCACCACTAACAAACTGCATTGCCTAGCAACCACAGCAGCAAACAATATCAACCCTTTCTATGTCTCCAGCCAACAACAGTAAGTTTACCAGGGCTGTGGGAGGAGAACTAAAAGATGGCCCCCAATCTCCCGATTCGGTTAGTATAGAGGGAAGCCCTAACAGTGTCACAGAAGAGCCCACACTGCTTTGTGCCATGTGGCATTGGCTGGAGTTGGGGGGATCCTTTCCAGCAGTACATCCCCTCTCAGCCTGCCCTCTGAAAAAGTGGGACAACAGCAGCAGCAGCAGTGGCAGGAGAGGGGTGTGCAGATCTGCAAAAACACGATGCCTGCAACCGCATGGCATCTAAGCCAGCCCCAGTCACTCAAAAAGCTGCCACCCCAGGGGAGAGAGCCCTCAGGCACCCGCTCCTACGCCAGGACTGAGGATCAGGGCATGGGCAAAGCCCCTGTGGGGAGCCCGGTGAGTGAAAAGCAGCAGTAGAGGCAGTGGGGAGCGGCATGGAGGGACATGGTGCCATGGAGGTGGTAGCAATTGGGCCATCCCAAAATAATGGCACTGGCCAAATGGCTGTGCTGTGGGACAGCAGCAAGTGGTGGGCCACTTTCTCAGTGGATCTGGTGAGATGCCCACATCTTTTTGCATGTGGGCAGTGAAAAAGTGAATCAGGGAGCCCAACAGCCCCAGCAGGAGGAGTGCCATGTTCCCTGCTCCCCCCACCGCTATGGCAGGCTCTCCCTGGGAAGGCACAGGTGCCATTTTGCACACCAGCAGAACCCTGCAGGCTGTCCCAGAGCAGCCCCCACCATGCTGAGACTAAGGAGTGGAGCCCATCTGCCAAGGTTCTCATACTCTGCAGAACCTAATAAGTTGATACTAAATGGAAGAAAAGATCGGGCTGGTTCCATAGCCCGTTCCTTGAGAGAGAGGACTGCATCATTTGCATCTTTGTTAGCTAATTCTTTTGCGGTTATTATGAAGGTGTCACGCCAGTGTTATGAATATAGACAACAGTTTGCCAGATATGTCCGGAAGTTTATAGTACACTTACTGATTTTGCTTTTGTGCACTCTGCAGGCATCATGCTTACTCCATCAACAAGCAAAACAAAACCCACTGTTTTGAATTTAAATTATCAAAATACTGTCAAGAGTGTTTGCAGCTGCGAGCTAAACTTGTTTCCTACAGCTAATTCATAAATTTTTTCTTTACTATTCAAATAGTGATCCCTACATGATATAAGGAGTCTGTGTTGATATTATTGCCTTTTATGAATAGAAGCTCCTGTATTAATTCTAATTAATAAGATATCCTTTCAGGTAGAAATTAACTGAAAGGTTTTTTCAAGGTACCCTTTTCTGGAAGATCACCTTCTACTTTGCTGCTTCCCTGATGTGAAAAAGTTATCACTAGCATTAAAAACCTAATCTGAACTACCTTTCATATTTAAAATACTAATAATATTTTCCTATTTTTAAACCAATTTCTAACCTTGGCTCTTAATGTTAAGTTTTTGCAAATATGTATGCAGATACTATTCACAGAACCCAAGTAATCTGAGACAGCAAAAAAATCAAAACTATATATGAGAAAGTTTGACATATATTGACAAGAACTTCTAATTAAAAAAATAGTTTATCTTACAGCCTTGAAGTCATGTCCTAATAAGTGGACATGTCTTTATAGTTTTCCTAACGAAAACATATTAATTAAAGATGTGTAATCATTGCAAAAACATGTTTAAATTAACTGAAGTTATTGATTAGCCTAGAAGTAAAACCAGTCCCTGGATGGGACAGGGATTGGCTGGATTCAAATCCAAGCAGGGACCTCAGCCAATCATGTTCAATCCAGAAAGCAGACATATCACTGTTCAAAGAGCTGGGCGGTGCTAAAACCTGTACCAATCAGTTGTCTAGACCTGGGAGTTTTGAGCCGACTTTATAAGTAGGTTCTGAACAATAAAACTTGCTATTTGTTGAAGACCCTTGGGAGTTTGTGTTGTTTATGTCTCCAAGCAATGATCCATAATGTAATAATGAAACAAATGCCAAACTTTCAGGCTGCCTGTCAGTAGGCACCACATATGCCAATCATATGGAACTGAATCCTCTGGGGAATTTGGTTTCTCTGTGCAGCTGCACTCAGGAGGTGACCCGTGGTTCAGACACAGTCAAGCTATTGGAACAGATGCTTTCCCCTTTATGGAAGAAAGTTTTAGTGTGTTGCCCATCTATGAACTCCTGTTTGGGCTATAAATTTGAAGATATGAGGGAAATGAAGGCAGAGGGAAATCAGTGCTTGCCTACAGGCTTGGGGCTCTTTGGCAATTTTGACATCTTTCAGTGCTGTCTTGTGATAAGAGCATGCATCTCCACCCACTCAGGGGCACTTGCATGTGTGGAGGCACCAGGAGCCTATTTTCATTTAATGCCTCTGTCTGCAATATCAGAAAGCAAAGGTTTTCCATTCCACTTACAGACTGCTATGACAGAACAAAATGTGTCTTTCTGTGCCCTCTACAACTTAGTTCTTTGAAGGAAAAATGCACATATAAATCCTATATTCACTTTAAATAGCTAAAAATCAATGTGTTACATGATTTGCTACCCCAATAACCTCAATGGGTAGGTTAACACACAGCGAGTATAGTATTAGACTGCATGAAATTGTTTATTTCCCCCTTTTTTCCATGTGCAGCCATTGGCCTTGGGGACTCAGCATTAGGATTTCATTTGAAGAGACCAAAACTCCCGTGTGACTCTTGCCTTTTCCTGTGTCTTGGAAGGGTTGATGAATGAGAACCATGCTTTCAGAAGACAATCCATGTTCTCCATCTTACATTTTAACACAGAGTTTTTATTTTGTGTCTTCTCTGGAAGGTCTCAGATCCTGTGAAAGTCTTAATTTTTGTGTTTTAGAAATCACATCTTCTAAGAAAGGAAACCTTGAACCTGGCACCTGCCAAAATGGGCATAGGAAAAAAAGTCAAAACATGATACTAAGATGAAATAGTGAGATCTGATCTCTTCTCTCTGGTGACCAGTGAAAGGACCTGAGGGAATGGCCTGAAGCTGAGTCAGGGAGATTCGCTATCAGAAGAAAGTTTTTCATGCCAAATGTGGTTGAGCCTGGAACAGACTCCTCAGGGCAGTGGTCACAGCACCAAGCCTGACAGAGTTCAAGTGTTTAGACAGTGTTCTCAGACACAGGGTGTGAGTCTAGGATGTTCTGTGCAGGGCCAAGGAGTTGGACTCTATGATCCTTGTGCTCCCTTCCAACTCAGGATATTCCATTATTTTAGGGATTTACTTCCTGATTTTTCAAAGTTCAGGGTTGGCTGATCTGTGATGGTCTTTTAATCTCCCTTGCATAAGAATAACAAAAATACTATAAGAAACTTCAGCATTTCCTTTGGGAGTCACTAGCTAGGTCATGGTATTGCTGCTGTGGAGTTACATAAAGTTTCCTTTAAATTGTTCTAAAAATCAGAGGCTTAAAGGAAGAGAAGATGGTTCTGAGCAGAAGCTCTATTTTAGGGTTGGCATGGTTTTCCATCCTTTAAGCAACTTGTCCAGATTCCAGTCTTCTTTTGTTGTCACTTGAGTTATCAGAGTTAGGCAGTACAAAATGGAGGTGGCTAATGATAACAGTAACAAGGACTTCACGTGACTCTGCGCCTAGCATTGCATGGTTCTCAACAGGTTGGTTTGGCCACTTTCTACCTAAAGCCTTCTGCTGTTCTACTGGCCTACAGCAGGAGATCCCATCTCCATGGCATCTTGCTGCAGGGGCATGCTGAGGAGGCCAAAACACGGTGAACCTTTGTTCTTTGTCTCATTCATGCCTTCTTTTTTTTTTCTGACTTGCATGTCACAATTCTCTGTGCCTATCCTGTCATCTTCTAATGGTTTCTTTTGTAAAGGGGAGCCCTCTGTCATCTCTGCTAGGGCTGTCTGTTGCTACTGACAGAAGTGACCCACCTCTGAAAATCATAGTAGGAGACCAAGCACTGTAGCTTTTATCTGGAGTTGCTCATCAAGGTCAGTCTGGTCCCTGAGAAATCTCTCTGTCTCATGTTTCTGCTACAGTTCTACAGTGATCTTGTGATTCATCTTTCAGTTTGCTCCCTGTAAAAGTCATCCTCTTGTTTGAAGGAAGAGGTAGAGCCTTTGAGATTTGCAGAAAACATCTTTCATGAGATTTTTGAAGCCCCTTTGTAGAGGCTATTATGAAGTCCATTGACTCAAATGCCTCAAACAGCAAGTTAAAGACCATGTTCTTTTAGAGTGTAGATGGTCGTGATACATGTCCAAGAGTTGAATACATGTATATTGAACATACGTTTCTACTCAGGTATTTTGACCAGTCAGCTAATAGCTGCAAATAAGATTTTCTGCCCTCTTCTATCGGTTCATCTGCCAGTCTCACTTGCTTAGTAAGATGTATGCTGCTTTTCACGCATATAACTCTTATTAATGCTAAGGATCATTATGAGTGTAGTTTGAGAGGTATCCTTGCTTCATCCTTTCAAGATATTATCCCTGAGGAGAAGGAGTTACTGTTTTATATGACATGGCTGTCCTAAAATGCTTGCAAATCAAATGCTTTCATTTGCTGTTTATGCAGGGAGCATAAGGGAAGGAGGGGAGTTGCACACCTTAAAAAAATCCTCTCACCCAGTATCTTGCTTTAAAGAACAAAGTCTTTTTAGCTTTGCAGAAGCACAAAAAGGCATTCAGTCACGCCCACTTTGAATAATTTTATATGAACTTGTATTGTTACTTAAATATCTGTCTGCAAAGTCTGTTTTTAAAAAAATTGTTTTGGTTTAGTGCCATTCCTGTCTAAGCAGGGAGTGGGTGTCAGGAAACCCTGAGTTTGTTTCCAGCCTCTAACACAGCTGTCCATAGAACAGTGAGTCACTTAACTTCTCTTTTTCTTCATCTCTTACTGTTAGATCAGTTTCCCAACGTATCTTTTCTTTCAAGTTGCCCATCTGTTCAGTTCTGTGCTTTTTTTTTTTTTGGCCCTGGATTTCCATTATTCCTCCAGCAAGGCGTGTAGTCAACGTCATTTTTGTACCAGCTGATAGCATAAAGGCTGAATAGATTTACTTCATGTTAAATGTATCCCTCTTCAAAGGAATGTACATGTTGAGAAGGTTCTCCATGATGTAATTAGTTGTCTATAAGGCACGGTATCATTGTGCAGGGTAATTAGCTGTGTTTATTTAAAGGAGCCCCAGAAAGCTATTAGCAGCTCTGTGTCCAGTGCACCAACAGGAGGGAAAAGAAGAAATCCCATGTGTGGTGGTTATTAGTCCCTTCATCATACTAAGGGACAGCTCGTAAGAAATTGGACTTGCTGTTAGTAGCCTCAAGTACCAGTAATCATGCAGGAGTGTTGTTTCTCCTTGCCAATGATAAGGGCGACTTGTGATGGCTTGGATAGGATGCTGACTTTTATCTGCTATGTGTGTGATGCTTGTAAAAACAGAAGTGGCCTTGTTACCACTTGATGTGACTCTAGTTTTGGCTGTTTATGCTGACACACTACTGCAGTCTTTTAAAGCTCCAACTGGGTCTCAGATTCATTAGAGAACTTCCAAAATAATAGTGATAAAGCATCTGGGCTGATTTCTTTTATGCTGCCTCCTGCAAGCAAGAGGGAGAAAGACAGTGTAGCCCAGTGGATGATCTTCACTTGCTTGTCAGATTTATTTTCTCTGGTGAAATAGAGGCTTTTGGAAAAGCAAATGAGCTACTTCATGACTTACACAGGAGATAGGGAAGGGAAAGCTGTATGCAACCCTTGAGAGATGAAAAGGAAACAGGCTCCAGCACAGGTTGTATGCAGCTGACTCGTGGCCCCAGATCCCAGCACTGATGTTTCTGAGGGAAGAGCTGTGACAGTGGCTGCACTCAAACAAATCTTGAATATATCTAGGCCTCCTGAAGTCAAAAGTCTTAAAAAGAGTGTCACCTACAGCATTTTTTTCTGAAACCTGTGGCTTTTAATATATTGGAGTTTTTTTCCTGTAAGATTTCTAAACCATCTTATATAGGCTATTAGTGAATTATTTCCCTATTCTGTAATTGGCTTATAAATTTTACAGAGGGGTTATTAGCTATATAAGGTTGTGACAAATTACCTGTGTGAAGGAGGAAAACTTAGTTAAACTTTTCTTCCTTCCCCCTACTCACAGATATAGTAGCTCTCCTAAGTCTATGCAGGCTTTCCATCTTTGTAAAGATTACCTGTGAGGACATCAATGAGTGATCCTAAGCTCCAAGGAAAGGGCATCTCCCAAGATGGGGAGAAAACCTTCTGGAGTTCCCCACTGAGACCACAGTATTAGCAAAGAGCTGTGTGAGTCAGATGAAATAGAGACTATAGGTAATTGTAGGAGCCCTGATCTGAGCTTCTACACTGAGAGTATTCCCATTTACTACTCTAAATCCACACACAAGTTGGAACAGTTTTGGTGAAAAGAAAGCTGCATCTCCCAAATTCGGTCAGGTCAGGCAAGAGGATGTTGCTGCCTGCAAAAAAGGGACAGTCTTCACAAAGTTCTAGGAAACCTCTGGAAGTGGCATGTGACTAGAATCCATTTAATATCTGTCAAGGCTCCTTTGTCTGAGCTTCTGCTGAAGGTCATTTTCAGATCTCTGCTCTCCAAGGTGTCCTGAGTAATTTTTGTGTATAAACCAAGCCATTAAATAAATGAGTTAGGCCCATCCTCTCAGTACCCTTAATCACATTTGTATCAAGGCTGTTCCCTATATATCTTTTACTTCTAAGTGCTATCACTTCTACATACCAAATGATATAAATAATACTGCTAGGAATCTGAAAGCTGCAGCTTTTTATGGCCAAACTATGATATTATTCTCTGAATTCACATTACTAATTTTTCTGCTTGTGGCTGGCATCCAGCCCTCCTTTACATGTGGCCATCCTGCTCTGTTCTACCATCAGTTGTCCTGGGACTGCTGCATGTGTAATGCATCTGTAATCATTCAACCTGAAAGTGTGGGGGAAGGTAGCCAACCAAACATACGAGTAAGATTTTTGCAAGCGTATTTGAGTCATTTGTCAGGAGTTTCTTGTTTCCATGGGAATTAGTGGGTGAGAGAAGATATAAGTGAATCTTATTTCTTGCTTTAGCCTCAAGTCTGGCTGCATCAACCTGCTGGCTCTATAATTTAGACCCATGGGGGACTGAGAGAGCTCATTTTCCTTTTTAATTATTATTGCAGTGAGTAGATGATGACCTATCATGGGAGGAGAGGAATTGTGTGTCTCCTTGTTAGAATAGCCCAGCATTGCAGTACAAATTTCCTTGTGTAGCTGTAAATATACCAGGCCTGCCATTGTGGTGAACTACAAATGCTCTCAGACTTTTGAAAAGCCCGGGGTGTCAATTCCACGCCTAAAGAAGAACAATTCATCCCTGATCTCATCCCCCTGTACACACATACACTATCCCCTTGTCTCTTTTTAGGTCATTTTTAGTCAGCAGTCATGGAGCACTGGCCTCATTAGTGATAGAGTCGTTCCTTCAGTGCTTCAGAAATAATAATTTAGAAAAAATGCATGGTTTTCTTCCCTTAAGAGCCCGTGAGTGATGAATTTATTTCAGTCTGGCTGTCTTGGCTGTCTTGCTCAGACTTACCTCCATATTTATTTCAACAAATAATGGGAACAACAAAACTGAGACAGACAGGACAGTCTGGGCAGGGTTAACCGAGATGACATTGGAAATCTGGGGCTCAGGAGGAGGCATTTTTATTCAGAATCATTTTTTTAATGCGTATACTTTCTGAGTGTTTGTGTAGAGAACAGACATTGTCCCCTGAGTGGTCCCAGCAACCAACCTTTCTCCTGTAGGGACCATCCCTTTCATAAGGGTAGAGAGATATGATTAACTTGCCATGGCAGATAATAATTTGGTTCTCTAGCAAGCAATGCTAATTGTGGCTGGCTGAGAAGGCCACTGTCCTGGTATCCATGTCCTCAGAAGCCCCCTGCCCGCAAGATCCAGCTGCATATTCCACCATCTCCAGGAATCAGCACTTGCAGCTACTGTAAACCAGACTCACAGAGGGACTTAAACTTGTGACTTTTATTATGCCAGTGGCCATTCCAGTAACTGAGCATTACACTCTGGAAGCTGAAGCTCCAAGCTCAGTGGCCAAGGACTGGGAGGCAGAGCTCTTCTTCAGACATCCTGGGCAGCTCAGCTGTGCCATTATTTCCTAGTGTGCACATCAGAATTAAACATAGCCTTTTCCTTCAAGCTACCACAGTCACAATAGGTTTCTTTCAATAACATTGAACACTCTGTATTCTTTGAAATTATGCTTTCTAAGGATTGGCTTTCCAATTGGGTAAGCTCCTCCTGTTAGACCATTTGTCACCCTTCCTGCTGGGCAAATATATCTTGAGTATGTGGCATCATGTTACATGGTTGCAAGCACAAGTCAGCTCTGCTGAAATCTGAAGTTTGGGTTTATGTGTACTTACAAAAAGGAAAGCTGAGCCTGTCCTCTGCCAAAATATAGCCCCTCTCCTTCCCTCTTTCCATCTTATGCAAACTCACATTTGAAGTGGCTTTTCCACTAGGGCTTGCGCCTGTGTTTCATTTGTTCCCTGGGATGGCTTTTCTTAAGCATCTGGAACTTGTGATTTTTGTGTGCAGCTGTAAAGTATACGTCATTTGCCTTGCTCTATGTTTTCAGAAGCAGCTCCTATTCAGATTTACTTACAGGTAGCATTTGTGAACAGAATACCCAGCATTTGACTGCAGGGTTCCAAGGAGTGATACACATAGCAGCCCTGTTGTATATTTTGTGTATGTGTATTCTTAATGCCTCTTCCAGGTTTTATTTTTCTTAGTGAGCATGGCATTCATTTACCAAAAACCCTTCCCCTGCTGACTTGTTAATTAATATTCCCTAAGTTTCCTTTCTTTCTCTGTCCCTTTTACACTGAGCTGTCAAAGGCCCAAGCTAACCAGCTTTCTGCCAGCATAAGAGGTTAGTGACTAATATTTAAAACCCAATTCAAATGTTGTGTCAGCCTTCAAATTTAGAGAGAAGCATCTCCTTCAAATTTCTTGTATTAAGGCAAAATTGTTTAGTTATTTTCAGTTGGTTTCTTTATGCATTGCTTTCTAGTCACCTTGGTAGCAGGACTGTAACCAGGTAATGGGGAAATAACTAGCAGTTAGCTTGCTGTCTTCTTCCATAAGAAAAATCAGTACATGCATCTGCCCTACCTTAGAGATAAGCATCAGCAGCACAGGAGGGGGGAGCTGGATGTTTATAACCAGGAAGACTCAGAAAGGTGGCATCTCTCTGTGAACAGGCAGAGTTCTCAGGGGAGGGATTTAGCACTTTATTCTTCCCAGCTGCTGGTTGGGAATGCTTTCAGCTTTTGCAAAGTCATACTTCCCTTGCCTTAAAAGAATTTGCCCTTAGGAGGGTAAAGAGGAAGCATAGATCCACATCTTTGAAATGCTGCAGCTTATTCTCCTTTGTTTTACAAGTGGAGAAAATTACTTGAAAATAATTTCACAACAGGCAACAGCTGGGGGAGAAGGGATGGATTCTGAAAAAGAGCTGATAGCTTTCACTTTGCTGCATAGGCCTCAAGGATATATCTGCTTTCTGACAGAGAAACTCCTGAAAATCTCAAAGATATTTTTTCATCTTTATTGAAAAGCTAGAAGTTTTGCATTTACAGAACAGATGTCCTGTGTTATAAATTTTTCATTCCTTATTGAAATAGGAAGAATTCATACCACACAAACTGAGGAAGAATTCATACCACACAAACTGAGAGGGAAGCAGCATTTTAAATGGAATGATTAAAAACCTTGCCTTCTGCCATTGCTTCATTTTTCACTTATGACTCCTGTGATGTCACCCATTTTCTCCAGCTACCACAGCTTTTGCTGGAGAAGAGAGGAGAAAGTCACCTTGGGTGTCCATAACCAATGTGAAGGGTAAGGGAAAAAGAAAGTAGAGGAGAGGGGATATCTCTTTCAATCTTTCCAGATCAGAATAACCTCAGGATCAATCCTGGGCCCACACTTGAGACGCTTTCTTGCTGCTCATTAAGTTGAGTTAGTGGTAGCCAACTGTAAAACATTAAGGCTTCAGACCCAAGAGCAGGCTAAAATGCTGTGCTGGCCATTACTCCCAGATGAATGATCGAAAGTGACAAGTCAATGCATCCAACAAAACCGTGGCTGAGACCAAGTTCATTGTTAAGGAAGGAGGTCCTACTGGGCAACTGAGTTTGCTGGATCCTACACCTAACATGTGAGCCAACTAAACCACAGTTTACACCAAAATCTTGTGAGCGTCTGGAACTGTATGGTTGCTAGTGATACTAATTTACTATTACAAATCCTTCCTGTAGGCTCTTTGTAGAGTTTCACACTGTGAGCTTCTTTTTCTCTTTTCTTTTGTCAGGCTAAGTTTAGTGCTGGTGAGGAAAGGCAGCCTGATGTCCATGGATAATTAAATCCTTTATTTGTCCATAGACTAAGCACCAGCTGTTCCAGCAATAGAGCCCACTGCAAGATTGAATTCAGCTCCATCAGTCGTCTCCTTCCCCTTGGTTTGCCTTCTCTGATTGCCTGTTGTGTAGTGAAGTTAGTAAAATGGATGTATCATCCATTCTAAATTAGACTGATACCACTCAGTTGCCTTTCAATAGCTTTGCAGGCTTTGTCAAGTACAGTAAGACTGAGCCAATTGCTTTAAACCTGTCAGTCAAAGCAGGTGCTTCAGAAGAGCTGTGCTTTACCTCTGAGATTCACAGACTATGGTATATGTTAACTATTAGCAGAGCTCAAGGGTATAGGGTTTTCTGCATCTATCTGTGGAGAAACCCTGCAAAACCCTGACCATCACCCTGCCCATTACAAAAATACTACACAGAGCTGAGGTGCTGCTGCTGCTTTCACGCAGGACAGGTAAGTTGTCCTAGAGACACCACTCTCTGAGCATCCTCATGTCTCAGCAGAAAGCTAGACCACAGGGCTCCCTAAAAGGCTGAATTGTAGGTTCCCTGCTTGACCACAAGCTTCAAGCTTCTTCACTGCCTCTGTGTCATAAGCGAAGTGACTTTCAGTGTGCATTCTGGCCTTAGGAAGTGTTGAAGCCTTCATCAGAAAAGAATGATTAAAGGAGAATCAACAGAATGCAGACCAAAAGTTGGAGGAAGTAGTGAACATTTTAATGAAAAAAACATTACATTTTCCAGTTACGGTTGCTCCCAACACTAGGTCCTGATCCATTTTCTTCCCTATTATATTGGTTTGTCAACAGCTACTGAGGCCAGTTTTAAAACTGGAGCAAAACCACCAAGCTCACACTATTTATCCTGATGTTTCAGCCTCAGGTGGATTTGCTTTAGGCTGTGAACACAAGCCAGCCTCCTACAGTGCTTCCCTTTTTTTCATGTCTGTGTATCATGTAAGTGAACCTAGATTAATTATATTTTTCTTCCCTTCTAGACCTGACTATCTTGAATAGCTGTAACACCTGCAGGATATGGTTCAGCCACAGATTCAGATGCATTAATATCTTCCTTCGCCCCAAAGGCAAGAAATCCCATCCCAAAGCATCCCAGCTTTCTTTAGTTTGGCTTTTGCAATAGTGGTTTTAGATTCCATGAGATTTCCACAGTTCTGGCTTGTAGATTATATGAGCAATCCTCCTTACCCTCTTTTGTACACTTAGTTTTGCTGATATTTTGGGAGTGGGCATTTCATCACACTAAACAAATTCTGCCTAAATCCACACAGAGTGATTGCATTATTGGGAAAGTGATGCTTTTACACCAGAAATCCTGGAACAAAAGCAGTGCCTCCAGTCACCAAGCTAGCACTGAGTCACCAACACAGCTCTGTTTCTAGTCTGTGCCCTGCTCTTTACCCCACAGCCATTTTAATTGCCTCATAACAGTTTGGCTTCTTCCACCATCCTAGACCCTTGTTCACCAGAGCCACCAAAACAGGGAATTTTGCAGAATTTTGTGCAGCAGGATTGTGGCTGGATGTGGGATCAGAAGTCACCAATTGTGGATAGCTGCTGGTGAAGTTGCTGCTGTGAGAGGTCTCTGCTAGCATCAAGCCAAACCACCATTACCCTAAGAAAACTTGCTGTCAAACCTTTGCAGCCTTTGGCTGATATTTGACACAACTTTACTGGAAAGTTTCCAGGTTTCCTGACAGACTTAGCAGGATCAGGATTTAACCCTTCTTAGCTGGTATGGTGCTATATGTCATACTTTGGCTTATCTATTCTATGTATGGAAATAAGATATGCCTTGTCTTATGTAACTCAGGGCTTGCAGCCATGCCTGAATGCAAGGTTCTTTCTGTTACATGTAGAAAAGTTGATGTGAGATTCACTTTCTTGCAGTTTCTTTCATTTTTCTAAAAATCTGTTGGAGATGGTGGGAGATAAGTTCCTGGTTTTAATTCCTCTGAGCCTAAACTTAGATTTATGTATAGGAGAATAGCCTCTAACAAAGCTGTGTGACCTGTAGGTAGAGATGATATATGCAGCAATGGCAGAAACACTGTAGAAAGCATAGGGATTCAGATCTGGAATAATTTCTGCTGCAGGTAAATCTCATTGCCCTACACATGCAAAAATGGGGAGTGTTGAGTTTTGGGTTACAGCAAGTTTTGTAGTCCTGCATCAGAATGGCAGTGCTTTGTTAGGGCCTTTCTTCCAGAGTTCCTTCTTTCCTGGCTGACGCCAGATGGGAATAAGCAATACAGTGTTTTCTTAGTGCTTCGCCTTGGTGCCATTGTCCTGTTCTCCCCTCTCCATCCTCCCCCCTCCGCTACTCCCCTACACTCCTCTTACTCCCCACTGCCCACATTGAACATGTACAGATTTTATGGTTCACTGGAGAGTAAGTGGCTGTCATTTCACAGATGGGCCAGGATGTAATTAGCCACAATGCATCGAAGTAATGGAACAGATGTCTCTTTGTAAGCTGAGTTTGCTGTTGCACACTCTGTGTGTGTGACCTGCTGACTGCTGCAGGCAATTCCTCCTGGCCCACTCACCTCCTCCCCTCACTTTGTTACCATGCCAAGGGCTCAGTTCACATCAAGTGTTAGTAGGTTTACAGGTTTGTTTGTCTCCCTTTCTCATGCAGTCTCTCCTGTTGTAAGGCCACTGATTATGTGATGGATTGTTAGCAAGCAGAACCTGCATTTATTAATGGAGTCATTCAAAATAGAAAAGGTGATACCCCTCTTATAATTGGCAGTTTCAAGTTGCTCTTATCACCCAATGATAATACGCCAGTAAAATCATAAATTACTGTTATGATGCCCAGCCTCCTCCCTTCTTTTTTCTTTTTTCTTTCACAGAAACAAAAATAGCTGTTCTCCCTGAGCCTTCAAATTAGTGTTTATATTTTACATAAGAGATAACCTGTTGGATTGGTTACAATGAAATAATGCACACAAGCTGACAACAAACACAGCCACTCTCAAAAAAGGTGTCCATCTGACTCAGATAGGAACTGCAATCCAACCACCAGTACAAACCCATTCTATGATTCTACAATTCAAATAATGTTCTCCCTTAATATTATTGATACTTGCTTTCAGGCTGTATCTATGCAGTTTTTCCATTCCTTTAGCTTCTGAACCCTGTGCATCTTAATGCTGGCAGCTCTCCAGCTGTGCTGCTTTACCTGCTACTGCTGAGGTTTCCTGCCAATGCTCCACACCAGGGCAGGGGAAAAAGAGACCCACAGAGCCAGGCTGGCTCTCCGCCTCCAGTGCTGAGTTTGGCTCTGCTTACAGCTCAGCCAGGCCATGGAGGATCCAAACACCATGACCCGGCGCTTGTTACTATCAGTAGAAACCTAATGGTGACACAAATAGGTAGGAGATTTAGAGAAAACACATGATTGTGTTCTTGATGCTTCTGGGTATTGTCATTGTTTGTGTGTAAGAACAATCATAGTGAAATCATGTTCTTCTGTCTGTGTGTGTGTGTGCTTGCATGCAGTTATGGTTTATTTTCACACAGATTTCCTGATTGTTTCCTCAGGGCATTTTTGATGAGAAGCTTTCCATTAGCTCCCCAGGCTTTCACCCAGCAAGCTTAACTTCAGATTGCACATCTTCTGAGTATTAATAGTGTTGAGATACATTCAATGATGATGGCAAAAAGCAGGTATTTTGTGTAGGTAGGACAAAGTTTTTACCTCGAGCTAAAATGATAAAGAGGCAAAGTAGCACGATCACATGTGCAAATGAACTGGATGTGTGCAAACTAGAGAACAGTATCATAACCCAAAATAATCCTCTGCTGTTTTGTGGATAAGACATTGGCTTGTTGCCATCTTCAACCCATGGAGTAGTTGATTAAAGATTTTTAAGGTACACAAAAATTTGGGACTGACCTGCAGCTTCATGGGTACATCTCAGAATAGCCATAGTGAAACACAAGAAAGAAATAACCCAGGGTGCCTGCCCTTGAAAGCAAATCACTAAGCAGTGGGTTTCTCTACCCCACCACAAAGCTCTTTGCACTTGTGTGGACACATGCACTGAGAAATCCCCATGCTGGCCTGAAATTCAGGAAACACAGAACTTACCAGCCCTGCAAGTACTCATCATGGAGGGCACTGGAGCTTTTCTAGTAGTCTTTCAGATCATCTGGGTATGTGCACAGGATTGACAGTGCTAGAGAAGTCTTCTGAGTCTTATCAGACCAGCAGCAAATTTTACAAACACTGTAGTGCAGATTCCTTTGTGTTAAAGAGCATATTATGAGACATGAGAAGTAGCCTTTAGTGCAAGAGAAGGAAATAAAAAAGGCAAATTATGCTATGGAGTTGAGAGTGTAGCTTTTAGTTTTCTCTGACAGTTTGAGCAGTAGGTATTTTATGAGACAAGAAAAACAGAGTTTTGACACAGTTTTGTTGTGCTGCTATTCCTGGCCAGGGCTTATTTCTGCCTAGCAATTAGTGTAGAGAGCAAGACAGAATGTAGCCCAGGCTCATGACCCCACTAAACCCACTGACTCAAAGATCTGCCAGTGGGGTTGAGCATACAGGTGTCTCTCTCTGGCAGAGCCATTCACATCGGCAGTAACACTTCCATGGAGTTCTGTCAGTACTGGTCCTCTGCAAACCTCATGTCCCCCAAGGAGGACTTCCCTGAGTTATCTGCTTCAAGCTCCTTCCTTTGTGTTTAGGTTTTTTTTCCTTTTTGACACTCATCTCACCTGCATTGATGGAAAGTACTCTTAACCCACATTAATTGGAGAGAAAAAAATGATCCTTGGTTGTGATCATACGGGTTCCTTGCATATCAGTCAACATTGTATTCTTTATGGTTGGTCTGTGATGAAGATACTTGCATAGTATTTGTGGCTGTTTCATCTTGTCCCTGCCTTTCAAGAGGCAAAACTTGAGGTTTCTTATGTCTTTACAATACAGTATAATTGCAAAGCAGGTATAGTGGATTGGCTGAGCTTCTCCTTTGCCTTGTCTCAGAAGAACCAAGCCTATTGCTGCAAATGCAGGATGGTCTCATGTTAGGGAGAAAGAGGCAGTTTCTGTTTTAGTCTAAATGTAGGCAGTTTCTGGCAGCTTAAGCTCAAAGTAGTTTGTCAGTCCCTCATCAGTGACAATTGCGCAACACTTGGGAAGAGACTGTATAGCAGCAAGTCCTTATGACAATGAACTATGCATACTGAACTCTTTTTAAAGTAGTATACAGTTTATTTGACAAGATTGACTTTTTTTTACTGTGTAAACAATAGCTTTCATGCTCCCAAAACCATTTCTCCAGCAAAGCTGCCCCTGATCCAGCAGAAGGAAGACTGAGTTGAAACCATGACAACACCTATCACAGAATCACAGAATGGTTTGCATTGGAAGGAATGTTAAAGATCGTCTCATTCCAATACTCCTGCCATGGGCAGGGATGCCTTCCACTAGACCAAGTTGCTCAGAGCCCCATCCAATCTGTCCTTGAACACTCCCAGGAATGGGGCATCCACAGCTTGTCTGTGCAACCTGTGCCAGTATGTCACCACCCTCACAGAAAACGATTTGTTCCTAAAATCCAATCTAAACACCCTCTGTCAATGTGAAGCCATTCCCCCTTGTCCTGTCACTACATGCCCTTATAAAATGTCCCTCTCCAGCTCTCTTGTAGGCTCTCCCTTAGGTACTGCAAGGTACTATAAGGTACTGGAAGGCTGCATATAAGATTTAAGTGCATGTTACTTGATTTTAAAAAAACAGCAGTTGATCACCAAATGCACATCTGTCTTTGCAATTACCTATGACAGTTCACACGCCATCCCAAGATGGTAGTTTTTCTGCATACTCTGACAATGTGCCATTTATGGATGGGGTAAACTGAGGCAGGGAGCAATTAAGTACCTAATTCTGTCCCCAGAATATACCAGTGAGAGTCATAAAATGGGATTCTGTGGTTCTGAATGGTAGGACATGCATTAAATATGGAGAATCATGACTTGTCACTGATATTTAATTTTGGGTTGTGTTAGTGGAGAGCACGTGCCTGGAAATCCCTATGCTTCCTGTGTGTGTGTTACTGGAACCCTGTAGTAGAGACCCTCTAGCTTGTTAGTAGTGAGTCCCTGGCACTAAGTTTTGGGGATTGCTGCTGCAAACCAGAACAGGTACTGACAGCAAAACCTCTTACCAAGAGCAATGCAACCTTACTGTGATGTGAGGATGACCCTGGAGGAAACACAATCAAGCGCTCCTAGGTGCTCAAGTGCTACTAGACTCTGGCACTTTGGTTCCTGTGTAGATTTGACATGTTTCAAAGTGTGTCCCTAGGTCCAAGGGCAACTTTATGTCCCTTTGAAAAACATGACGTGACCCTTTAGGGCAATGTACTGGCTTGGTTAAGGTGGGATTAATGTGAATCTGACCTCCAGAGGCTTTATGGCAAAGCAAAGGTCCTGCTTGCTGTACTGCGCTTCAGGGAAAGGCTCTGGGTGCCAGGAGGAGGCAGCCCAGGAGACAGCCAATTGTCCAGGAGGACATGGAAAAAGCCTATGTCACAGGGCAGAAGAAAGGTGGGCCCAGGATGATAGTCCATCAGGACAATCATTCAAGAACATGTATTCCTTTCTCTCTCTCTTTTTACATATGACTGATTATCTATTGCTCTTCTTTACTGCAGTCTGCTTGTAGAGCTTCATAGCTTTTAAAGGTATAAGAATAGGGATTTTTTTCATTTTATTTTATTTTATTTTATTTTACTTCTCTTACCCTGAAGTAATCATTTATATTTAGGCCAGTGACATGATGAAAGATGTTTATGAGTTTTTATATAAAGCTGGAGATTGCGTTTCCTGGAATGGAAAAAAGCTAATGGAGCCTTGTGCTTTCACTGTTTCCACAGTGGTCTTCTTGTTTTAGTACTAAGGCACATGCAGCGTCCCTTCCCCACCTCATGGCCCTCAGCTCTCAGCTCTGTCTGCAACCTCTGCTGGCTCCCCTATACAGAGGAGATTCAGAGAAGAGCAAGGTCAAGGTCACACAAAGTTGTTTCCATCTCCAGCTACCTGGAGCTGGCATTGCTAGCTCTGGCCTATTAAGTAGAAAATGTGGCACTGATAAATCCTGTCCACTGAGAAACTGAGCCTTTTTAATATGCAAGTGCTCAGTCAAAGGAAGTAAACAGACATCTCCTTCTGCTGGGAATTACTAGATAAATGTCTTCCTCCCCTTACCCTCCTTCCTTCTTCCTCCCTTCCATTTAAGTGTAGGAAATTCTGCTTGCTTTATTTGATCAAGAGGAGGAGAGGAAAGCACATGTACTGAATCATGGTTTAGTGCTGTCTTCTATGTCAAGACCTTTCAGTGTAGATGTGCTTTATTAGTTTGATAAGCAGACACCAAAAAGGGGGAGGGGTGTGGGGTTTGCATGAGGCAATCTGCCTAGGGGCTGCCTGGAGGTTTTAGAAGAAGAACTGCTAATGATGTTGAAGCTGTACCTTTTTGGGACCTTGGCTCCTGGAGGAAAAATGGTCCCTTTTCACTAATTGTGTTGTGCTTAGTAGTGTGATGGAAAGGGTCTCACAGGGGAATAAACAGAATGAATATTAGCTGGGCTTTTCCCCTGAGCAGTCCCCTCTCTACTCCTCCCCCATGCCAACCCTCCTTCCTTCAGTGGGGTATCTGGCATGAAGTAATCCTAAAACTCAAAGATATCATTAAGAAAAAAGACTATTCGGTCATTTATTTGGACAGTCTGGTACAAGCCCTATAAACTGAACATAGATTTTTAACAAATGTCCAAATTGGCAGTGCAAATGTTTTGATGAATAGCTACCAGCAAAACTGTGAACTTTGGATCTGGCCCTGCCTGTGTGCAAACACAAGATCTGAGGACTTTGAAAGGTTGCTTTCTCTAATCCTGTGCCAGCCCCTTTCCTCTCTGACAGATCCATGTCTGAGGAGTGGATAACTGTATTTCCCCTGTGCAGTGGGGTTGCAGGTTTTCACCTCAGGTGCTACTGAGTATTTCCAGGTGTACTTGATTTCATTTCAGTTACTGGATGTTGCCCTAGTTGGGAAGGTAAAGAGCAATTCCCAGGTGCACTTATGGAACATCCTAGCTCACCATGGCATTTCCTTTCTCCTGCAGTGATGGTAGCCCTGCTCAGCAAACTCTGCCGTTACACTGTATCCTCTGTGAGTTTTGGCGTGGGATGGAGCTGGCAGTGGAGTGACAGGTTCTGCTAGGCTAGGCCAGAGAGCCTGTTTCCAGACTGCTCTGAATGCCATCCTAGTGAAGCCCATGTTAACTGGGCTCTTCCTTCCCTGGAAAAAGGATATTTCTTTCTCAAATACCAGCAGGCACAACAAGCCCAGATCATGCAGATTGATGGGCCTCTACATTCAAAAGGGACATTTTAAACCTAGGCATTGCATCACCTTGAAATTGTATATCCCTGCCACAATTAGTGGCTGGCTGGTCAGTGACAAACAGGTAGGAACCACTTGAAAAGCTGTTCAGTAAGGGAGACACGGGTGGAACTTCAGGAGGCAGCTGGGTACCCGGGGAACTGCCCCAAATGTGGGCTTTCCCCATTGTCAAGGGAGAAGAGCATGATAATGTAGTGTCTCTGGAGCATTTCAGCAGCACAGGAGTGGATAGTAGGTTTAAAGCAGAAGAACGTTTTGGGTTTGTTTTGCTTGTTTTTCTGCACTATGTCAACTTAGTATGCAGAATTCCCTACTGCATGCTGCTCCAGAAATTGCAGCATGATGTAAAAGGAATTATTTAAATGCACTGAAGAGAGCTTTGCAGTTAAGAACAAGGGTATTAGGTCCATACAGCCACCACAGGATGCTCTTAATCCTAATTGCTGGGCTCTGGGAGGGATCTCGGGGCCAACTCACTGTGCACTTGCTTGCTCCTTCGACATTTTTCCTAAGAATTTGTGGCTAGCTGCTGTCAGAGATGGGACACTGGGCTAACAAAACCTCTAAGTGTAAGAACATTATGTTGCGCTGACAGGACAAGAATGGAATGAATTCCTGAATTGGGACATGGTGGGATAACCCAGGCAATCCAGGCTGCAGAGCCAAGCTTTATGGCACTGCTGCTGGTCATAAGTGGTTCCATACATTATTTCCTCAGCACTCCTTTGATGGGGTTGGTAAAAGGAGTGCTGGCAGATGGTGCAGTAAATGTTATAGGTGTTGTAAACCATTTCACAGGGAGAGGTGAACATTTCCCAGAGATTGGTTTGGCAAGGCCGAGAGACAGACTGAAGTTATGACCAGCTACATCTCTTCCTTTCTTTTCAGAGGTGACTTTACATAGTGGGTGACTCAGACAACCACAGATAACCCCAACCAAAGCTTATTTAAGAGTTTTCACCTACCTTCCACCCCACTGCCTCCTGCCTCGTTCCCTTGCCTGTCCTCTAACACTCAGGGAGGGACCAACAGGGGCAGCTTGGTGGCTGCTCCCACCCAGCCTCCCATTCTGTAGTGATACTGGTCCTCCCTCTCACTCAGTGTATGTCATATTTGCAGCGCTGCCCTGACCAATATCCCTGCTCTGTCAGCTCCCAGAAGTAGAGGTGGTATGGGGAGGAAGTTGGATCACCCGCACTCATGGGGGTTTGCAGGGCCGTCTATTCTCATAGAGAAAATGTGCATCACATGGGGTGGTGGAGAAGGGACTGTGCCTTGGTCCCTGTAATTATACCATCTCTTCCTTCCCTATCTCTGCTGCTGCCACTGAAACACGCAAAGAATCACAACCCTTATTTAAGCCCCTGGAGAAGAAAATGGCTACATTTAAACAAGCCAAGTTTGCCTCCTGAGCTCCTCTTTTACTGACTAGTGCTGCATACTGGGCTGGAGAGGGCTGTGCTGGTCCAAGCCATCAGCTCTTCTGCCTGGTCATTATTAACTCACCTTTTGTGAGGCCTTTTTGTGGCTTCTGCTGCTGTTGTCAGACTAGTGCAGGAAGGACAATGTTAGAGCACTTCTTTCTTTCTCTATCACAATGACTGGTTTGGGAGTTCAGTGCTTTCCCTGTTAGTGGGACTGATAAACTGGTTTGCACTGCAGTTGCTCTTGTTTTCTGTGCCCTCTTGTCATTGCAGTTGACTCATCAGGCTGAAGTGTCTGAGCCTAACTGAAGCAGTAACAATGCAATCAACATTTCTCTCTATTTTTATCTGCATCTCCCGTATGGTTTTTCTACTCCTTGACATGCTATTTCTGAGGCTGAGAGCTTGGCAGCCTTGCCAAGGGTTGTACTAGAAGGGACTGGAGCCACAAAGAAAGGAAACCCACCAAAAGTAACAGAGTTTTTTTTCTTTTTCTGAGTGCTGCTGTACTCCCTGCGTTGCATTCATCCTTACTGTGCCTTGTCAGCTCCCCCTGTCATCCTTTCTGCAGCTGAAGAAGGCCTGGGCAGAGGGAAGTAATTCTATAGCAGGATTGCATTGACACACCTAATTAGCATAACATTAGCATAACCCTCTTTGTTTAACAGAGTACTCAGCTCTCCTCCTTTTTCCAAGTGATTTGACCAGAGGCAGAGAGAAGTGATTTGTCTTAGCACAATCTTTATAAGAGATTGAAGGTGAAGATGCTGCCAGCTTGGTTTTTGAACACCAAAGCGTTCTCCCCTGCCTTCAGGAGGAGAGCAGAGTGTTCGTGACAGCTATAGCATATAGCAAGGAGATCATTTTCTTGGGGTACGGGAGCTGGAAGTTCTTAAGTCTCGGTAAACATGTCCACTTAGAAGAAAAGTAGTGATGGGAGTCAGGAAATGTGGCTATTTTATAATAAATGAAGTAGCATCTTTTGAATGCAGTGTCTGTGGACAAAGTGGCAAAAACCACATGTAACTTAGATGTTTGGCATTTAAAAGGATGCCAGCTGGCTTTAAAATGTTTCTTCTTCTGAAATCAGTTAGGGTTAGTATTAATGATAGTAAAACCTGAAGTGCCAAGAGGAAAAAGTATGAGGCAAACCAGTGTCTTTATTTTCTCCCCTATTACATATCTTGGTACACTGAGCAGCACACGTGTGTCATTAGTGTCCAAGCTTCTTCCATTCCCCCAAATGCATATTTAGCTCTTCTGCAAAGTGATGGCAGACAGAGAATCATCTGAAAGTATGAAAAAGTTAATAGAAAAAAAACGAAAAACAAAATGGAAGTGAGAACAGGCATCTGGGTAGGTAAATTTATTGAAAATAATGTAGCTTATGTCTGTGAAATGTCTGGATTTCAGATAGACAGAGTCCTTTGCTATAGACATGCCTCTCCCTTGGGTGAGCCATACGACCCCACATCCTCTTTTTACACCTTCTTAGCATAGTTATTGCACTGCTCATCTCTATTTTGTAATCCTATTCATTTCTTTTAATGCAAAATTAACACACTCTTCCTCCAAACCATCCTGCAGTACAGAGAAAGACTGCTGCTTTGTATCAAACCCAGAACTGTTTTTAAGGCAATAGATATATATCTAGACCTCTCAGCACTGATGCTGTAAACTCTGCTGGCATCCTCAATAATTTTATGTCCTTGTGTTAGACTTTGCCTCCCAAATATATATACAAAGCCCAGATTGTGTTATCGAGAGAGTAAATGCTTTCAAATGTGTTCAAAGGGTGTGTAAGAACCAGGCACTAAAGCAAAGGAAGGCAAGGGCTAGATAACTTGGTTAAATACTTTTTAATACCTCTTGCTGTTTGCAGTTTCTGAAGTTGTAATCAGCTCTATCTGTGTGTCTCTCTATGCCTTCTGCCTATGCATGTGCCTTTTTGGGCACATTTTTGGATGATTTGTGTGTAGCTGCATGCCTTCTAGCATGTCTCCTGCATGTGCACTGTGCTCTAGCACATCCTGCTCTACATAGTCTCTGATCTGGTGTGTCCCAACATGTCTGCCTGCATGGGGTCTCTCTGAAATGTGCCCGTGTCTGCCTCCCTATACTCCTAAGTGGGACATGTGGATGTCTCTGGCTGCCTGTGCACATCCCTCCTTGTGCTTTGGCATATTTGTATGCCTGGGCATGGAACAGGATTCAGGATGCTTTGTGTGTGGCAGGGCTGGCAGCATTTTAAGATGATTGTGCTCATGTTGAGATGAAGACTGAATTGTTTCCTTCTGTCAGCCTAACTGACACTTGCATTGGGGAAGAAAAGCTGTTGCCTTCATGGCTTCAGTGAAGTGAAATAAAATGCTGCTTCAAGTCAGTGGGAGTGGGGATCACTTTGCAGATGTCAGCTCCTTAGAAATGGCCTCACTTAAAAAATATATATAGAGTGAAGTAAACTGATTTTTCTCTTAAAGGAGGAGCTTGTACCCTTGCATGGTGTTGTATTTCCTCCCCCACCAAAATCCAGGCAGAATGCTGTGCTCTGAAGGAAAGGTCTTGAAAAACAAAACAAAAGGCAGCTGTCAATTTAATCCAAGCTCCCTGATAAAATTCCAGCAGAGTTCCTTTTCTCAGAGATGAAATAAGAACCCTGGCAGGCCCTCTTGACTGGCCATATAAATCATTTGTGGTAATTGCTCTGGGAAAGGTGAGTGCCTCTTAGGTGCAGGGAGGGGGCAAGGCACCCGCAGCCACTGCACAGCACCCTATGTACCCCAGCTTGTGGGGACCCCTGCCCCGGGCCGGGGGCCAGCTACTTGCAGCAGGGGTAGGTGCTGCAAACCCGAGGCGACAATGTGCTGGAGAGGATGAATAACAGGGTTTCCTGTTGCCTTCCCTTTGTTGTTGGTCTTGCTTTTAATTGCCCTAGAGGGATTAGAAGTCAGGCGGTGGGGGAGGATTTGGGGAAGGAGGGGCTGAGGAGGAGAAGGGGAGGGAAGGATGAAGGCGAAGGGAGGGTGCAGAGAACGAGATGGAGGTGAGAGGAAGAGATTGATTTGACTATCATTTAGTGAAGTGGGGCAAAATTTCAATTAGCTAATATCTCCTTGGGTTGGTGCATGACTCTGCATGCTCCTTGTTGCTCCAATTAGGAGTATAATGGCAATAAAAAGCAGAGTGCCAGGCTCTGGTGTCAGTTTTTTTAGCTGCAGCAGTGCAAGGGGACAGCTGCTCCAGGAAGCCGCAAAGCTATGCTTGTATTTTCCCTGGGAACTCATAAAGATGGGGATAATAAAATAACAGGGATCTGAAGTAGCAGTACGGAAGTGGCCACCAGCCACAAACACCACAAAGAGGGCATTGCTCAATTCAATCCTTCACTTTCAGGGTAGAAGCAGCAGGGTGTACTTGTTACCGTATTTAGTATTAATCTGCAACTGCTGCTTCAAAATGAGCTTTCCTTAAGCATTTGTCAGACCCCAATGGCTTGAGTAGTTTTGGTGGCATAGCTGTGACTAAGAATAAAAATGTAAATTCTATATAAAATAGAGTCAGTGCATGTGAACAAGGAAGCTAAAGGTGACGGGCATGAGGACCAGAGAGCCTGGAAGTCTGGCTTGTGTCCCTGTTCTGCCACTGGGCCACACTGGACCAATCTCCTCTCCCCTGAGCCCACCACCCCTTTGAACCTACTTGGAGAAGCCTCTGGATTATGGGAGGGATACATGAGCTGGGCAGCAGAATTGCATGGTGGCACAAGAGCCACTGCTGTGGAAGCAGCAACATGCTGGCTCTCAGCATCTCATAAGTGTGCTGCTGGTTCTCTGTGTGAGCCCTGCCTGCTGCCTTGCAGGTGAGTACTGTTGTTCAGCAGTTTAGCTTTGAAATACAACCTGCACCTATTGGTTCTGTGGCACCCACTTACTCTGCAGATCTCTGCAGGGGAAACTCACTCGTCATTCCTAGTGCAGTGCCAGAACTGACATGGCCTCCTTGCCACAAACAAGCTGCTTTGCCAGTGTGTCAGACATCTCATTCCCTTCCTTTTTTGTGGGCATGAAGCCTAGCTGCTGAGCACATGCTGCAGTCTCACTCTGAGCAGGGACCTAAGAGAAAGACTGAGGAATAAAGAGTATAGCCAGCATGGCTGACTGGCAGCTGCCGTCGGTCTTCCAGACAAGTTGCTTGTACTGTTCCCAGCACAATCTCTGGGCACAGAAGAGGGAACAACTGTGTGCTCACTGTGCACCCTCCTGCTGCTCCCTCCCAGGTTCCACAAGTGCCAAGCTCTGGGCATGGCCCTCAGAGCCAGTAGCATCCTCCGCTTTTTGGGTTGCCACTTCCATGCTCTTAAGGCACTCCTCTCTCTCTTTAAACACACAGGCACTGTGCAACCAAGAGAAAAAAATAGTTTATGGGCTTATCTATGAGTGGGAATGAGCTAAGGTGTGTGGGAGAACAACTGCAAAGAGATGGCATATGGCTATACACATGTGTGTGCCAAATACACATACATATCTGACACAGTCTGTATTTAACCAGATTGTGGTAAGTCCCTTGGTCACCCTCCCTCCTTCTGAGGGCCCTAGCCTAGAAACATGTGTGAGTTAACGTACAGCAGTGGAGGAAGTTGCTGTGCCCAGCTGTCATCCATCCTTGATCCCAAAGTAGCTGCCCTTGGAGCAAGAGCTACTTAATCATTTTTGAAACAGCTCCTGAAAAGCCATAGCTCACAGCCCAGCACATTAAGGTGAACTGGCACAGACTGTAGTTCACATTAATGGACTGCAGCCATGAAGAAGAGGCTTTTCCAGCAGTTCAAGCTCTCCCTACCCCACAAGTAGCCCACTGTGGAGATGCAGGGGATGGACATAGCCCAAGCCTCATCTGTCAGTGCTGGAGAGCTAATGGACAGATGAAGAGTGAGCTTGCATGCTGCAGGAGAGTGCAGGGATTTTAGCCTGCTTCCCACACACACTGGGCCAAGCTTGGGGAGCCCTCCTGGCCCAGTCCCCCTCTGTCATCACCAGTACATGTGCCAAAAACACCAGTTAGTGACGGGGTTATCCTCCTAATTATCAGAAAGGAAGCAGTTGATTTAACTTTTAGGAAAACTGGGACACAAAGATGTAAAGAGCTAAGAGTGAAGTCGTTTGGGATAAAGACCTCTGTGTCCACAGTAGCATCCTACTATTTCTCTAGTACACACTTCTTGGGTTCTTAAACCCTCTGGTTCATTCTAATCAGTTCTGCATGAAAAGTATGTCTTGCAGGTACAACATTCAGTTTCCTGTTCCATTTATTCTCCCAATTGCTTACATGTTTCCTTTTCTGTTCTTATCACTTTTGTAAAACATATTAAACTACATTTCCTGCTGTTTAAAAATTCCAGCAGAATTACAAAGCACCTTGCCTTTGAAGTGAAGCTGGTAGAAATCATACAATGGTGTTAAAAAATCTTCACCCACATTCTGTTTCATGGTGGGTTGCAGTTCTAAGGAAGTTGCTGACTAGGTGGAAAAACTGGCAGTGATAGGGAGGGGCTGATTTCCTGCACTGAAGGCGTTACAACAGAGGTGATAAATCCCTTGTTGTCACATAGCAAGGACTGTCACCTCACGAGCCACCATCCCACCCTTGCAGACAGGCTTATTGATCCTGTAGGCTGGCATAGGAGAGGGAGGTGAGCTATCCCTGCTCTATGCTACCGCCTCTGGATAGCCTCACTGAGAGCCACATTTGTCACTGAGATCTCTCACCAGCTCTGACTGATGATGAGGGAGTGGTTCCAGTTTCACTGTGGGAGAGACAGAGGGTGAGTGACTATGGGAATTCCCAGTCAGAGGGAAAAGGAGGATGGCCTGGAGAGAGGGCCTGTTTCTTTCTCCTAGAAGTTCCAAAAAGCTATCCCAGGGCCAGGTGCCAGGTATTTCATTTGTTATGCTGCTGAATGCAGTGATGCTGCTTCATGGGATGACTGTGCAGACAATTGGGCTAGATTCCCCCATGAGACCAAGGCTACTGAAGCTGGTGTGTTCTAAATACTTCCCAGAGAGCTAAACAAGTATTCCTTTTTGAATAAAAAGAGTCTTCACTAAAAGAGTCTGCATCCCTTCTACAGTTAAATGTGTGGTCATTTCTGTTAACTGATTGATTGTGACCCCTTGAAGTGTATTTAAGTCATGGTAAAGTTGTTTCATTACTTTCTAGATTTCAAAATAATCTTCATATCTTCCTGTAGAGTTTACTAGGGCTCTGGTTTGCACATGGTTCTGCTGTTTTGAGGAGCACATTTCTACTTAGCCAGCTAAAATGTCTACTTCACTGCCCTCTTGTCAGGTGGAACATTCAGAGATGCTCTCTAAACCTGAGCCCTACAGGCTCACGAGGGCTGGTAGGATCCCAAGGGTACTTCAACACCTTGTGTTGATATTGCAGCTGTCAACATGCAAGTCAATGTAGTGATATAAAAGTAAGCAAGTGTATGCTCCCAGACCAAAGCTGGAAGCTTCCCACAGAGAATAGGATAGGATTTTTTATAGTTAAAGCTATCTCCTTTTGGATCTACAATCTGTGCAGGTGAGTCCCTGTTGCAGTGGGAGTTCTCCCTTATTTTTCCTGGATAGCACAGAAAGTGGAACTGACAGAAGACATTACTACAGGCAACCTCGTATATCCTTGGGGTCAGAGAGAAACATTGTACTGGCATTAACACAAACCCCAGTCCTGTTTGTAACCTCTACTGTGTGAAATGCATAATCCAAGGTTATCTTTTACTTAAGTGTAAGCAATCACTAAACTAAGTTTCCAGCTGTGAATACAGCTTACCCTGTGACTGCAGCACTTGAATGCTGAAAGATGTGTTACCAGCTGACACTTGCAAAGCCAGATTGATTGGCCCAAATATAAATTCAGAGATTTATTTGAGGGTTCTATAGGATCTGTAGAGCATCTCCTTCATTCAGGCTGTCAGTTCTGCCTCATTAGCACATCTGAAAAGTGGCTGTACAGGTTCTGCACAGATGCAACATGGCAGAATTACAGTTTGTTCTAAGTTTTTTACAGATACACTAAAATAAAGTCTAAGGGTTTTTTCAGTTCATTGCATAAGATTATCTGTAAGCTACAAATCTGGAAATTGCTTGGTTAGTTCAGGGTTATATGCTGGCATATCTAGCCTCTCCTCTGAGGCTGTGCAAGGTATTAAAGTAGAGAGCCTCAGAATTTAAATGTTTTTTTAGCATGATATATTTCATTCTGTTTTCACTGTAATGTCTTTTTAATGACAGTATAGAAATCTCTGCAAGGCATACTTTCCACCTATATCTCCATACTCAGGTCTCATACATTTGTACTCAGGAGGTACATCCACTTTGTTCTTCCTAACTTGGATCAAGCAGATTTTATTTGATCACATCTCTGGCTGTGTTATGCCTTTTACCTGAATATTCACAAATTGAATTCCCAATTAGAACACCTTTTGCAACTAAAATCCTGTTGATTTCAATAGTGTAGCTTGGTGTGAAATACACAGTGAAACTACTCTCTAAGTGCATCCCAGGGGAACCTTGTAATCTTATTAGATGCATTTGCTGCCATTTAATTTTAACCTCTTAAGTTTTTCCCTGAAGCATAATGAATTCAATATTTCTCTGCCACAACCTTCCCAAATGTGCTTTACCATCATTTTGAGGGAGGAGCATACCTGCCTCTGAGGGGCTGCCAGCAGCACCTCCATCCTCCACTACCCAGCCTGGAACAGTTAGGAATCACCTCCACCTTCTGCAGGTGCCAGTAGGCCCTCCCAGGTCCCACGGGTGCCCACATGACCATTTCTGGTGTGTGCCCCAGCCCCAGAGAGGCTCTGCAGGTGCTTATGGGGAGCTGTGTGGTCCTCTCAGTCTGCAGAAACTTGACTAAATCTTTTCATGTGACTGTTAAATCAGTAATAAAGCAGGATGTAAAGTGTTTTTGCATATTCTGGGATATCAGGCCTCTTCACTGCTGGCTTCACAGATGTTACTTCTAATCAGATGGGCTGACACCATAGAAATGTCAATTTTAATAAACACTCTTTCATTTCAAGTTGGATTTAGGTTTTACTGGTGGAGAAGAGGGACCGCTGACCTTTCAATTTCCCATTTCAGAACTGCTCACAGAATACATGTTGCTTCCTCCTTTGCTGCCCTCCTATATCCTGAATTTGGGGGGGGGAGTGGGGGGGGAAACGTTAATCACCTGACAGTGACCAGTCTGAGCCCATAGACCTGGCATTCCAACCTAGCATCCCATCCTGGACAGTGGGTGGAAGACAATGCCTCAGGAGGAATGCAAGGGCATGAGAAGGTTATGGAGCTTTCCCCAAGAGACTCTCTGAGCTGTCAGTGGTCTTCATCTCAGGGACTTTAAGAACCACCCATCATGTCTCTGTGTTTAATTAGAGGTATATAGTTAGCAGTGGCTCTGTTTGAATCTCATGCTGCTCTGAGCCCAGACTGTACCACACTTGGTAAGTACTGTAGAGCAGCCGCTTAAAAATCTGGGAATAAATAAATAAATGGCAGAGTTAGCATCTTGGCTCGAATCCCTGCTGGCAGCCCCACATAGTGGGCTGAGACCTAAGTCTTGCCTTCAGGGCTCAGGTTCCTCTTTGCACCTCCCAGTTGTACTGGTTTGAGAGCAAAACCAGTGAGAGACTCCAAGTCAGAAATACAATTTATTAGGAAATAGGAAGAAAAGAAAGAAAGCCACTCACAAAGTCAGAATACAACCTGATAGCCTGTTGGTCAGGGTGTTGGCAGTAGTCCAGTGGTACTAGATGAGCCTGGTCTTCCTCTGAGAGTCCGGTGAAGAAAGGCACCTTGGTGCCCCGATTCTCTGGTTTTTATCGAGGTAGAGGGGCTTGGCTCCTCCCCCTTGGATGGAGCATTTTCCAATGGGATGACAAGCTTATCAGTGGACTCAATGGCCCATCAGCAGAAAACCCCTCCCTAGAGGGAGGATGTATCATGGGAGAGATAAGGAAATTGTCCTGCTGATTTCTTATCAGCTGGCTTATCAACACAAGATTGCATCACTTCCCCTCATTCCAGTTCCAACAGATGGTGATAGAATAACACACTTTTGATTACATTTTGTACTGTAACCCATGACACCAGTCTATGCCCAGGCCATGAGCTCTCAAAGAAAAAGATCTGCCTTCCATACCACTCTCTTGCCATAAGGCTTTGACTGTTCACCTCCTTTCCCTCACCCCTTCTCTATGCCATTGTTGGCAGTGATGTCATCCACCCTCACCATCTCTAGACAGGCCTTGTCCATCCTGTCCCCTCCCCTCTATAAGCCAAAAACACATGGGAATCCTGTAACATTTTTATTGCTCTTTGTTGGCCTTGCTATGTCTAGGAAAACTACTAGGTGTTATCCAAGGTTTGGGGAGTGCTATTTTTTATCAAAGCTCTGTGGGTTAAGGGAAGAAAAAGAAGAGGAAAAATACTGATTTTTACATTTTTCAGTCACTGCTGTGGAATTACAGGCATGGGAATGAATCCACTCCCAGGAAGCACCAGCAGAATTTGTTAAAGGGTATGAGATGAAGTATTCTCAGCAAGCAGAAGTAAATCACACTGAGAAATAGACAGGGAGAGGGGGAAGGCCCTCATGAGCCCCATTGCAGATGCTGCCTTCTCAGCCCAGCAGCATTCCAGGGCAGACACTAATGTGGTTTGGTTTGCAGGACTCCCACCACCAGTTTCAGACCCAGGAAAAGCATTCCCCTCTCACAGTGCTGTCAGAAGCTGTTGCACAAGAGTCTCTGGATGTGTATGTTCCACTTGTGCATGTGCACCTGATGAGGTGGACAACAGGGGGAAACAGTCAGAGTTTCATGCTGATCCTGGGGAATTTGGCTTCCATTTAGATTCAGGATCTCTGCTCAAACTCATTTTTGCCCCCAGCAATCCCGCTTTGTCAGAACCTCAATATTTTCTGGAAACATGTAGTATGTCTGGCCATTTCTGTCTGTTGAGGAGAATAATGTGTGGGTTGTAATATGTATTAATTCCCTGGAGGAACACTGAACTGTTTTCTCTGCTGAGGTGGAAAAGGCTAAACACAGCCACTGACATGCTGTTTAGTCTGAAAATAGCCCACTAAATGCAAAATGAAGAGCCACCTGAGGTGTTACTCTGCGTGTTAAAATGGTGTTCAGCAGCCTGTGCTGTCACACAACATAATTAGGCAATAAATGTGCATCTAATCAGCCTCCCAGTAGCTGACTGTCACCGTCTGGCCATTAGCATTACTTGTCTGTTCAATGGATTGTTGGTCCCAAAATATATCTTCTACATGAGCAAGACAAATGAGGAAAACTGTCTGGCTTTGTGCTCAGTTCGCATTTCATGCTGAACAGGCCCTTGGGTTTAGCTGGTAAGGAAAATGAACAAAGGAAAATGAACATTTTTCTTGTGTGGTAGGATTTCTGAATGATCAGAGGAAAGAGCACCCCATATCCTTTGTAAGCCTAATGAAGGCAGAGCAGCTGAGAGTCCTTCAGTGAATGATGCTGCATCTTCTGGTGCAAACAGTCCCTGCCTGCACTGAAATAAAAATTGTCAACCTTGATCCTTTAAAACACAAACCAGGGTTTGAGCAAAATGGCTCAGGCTGGAGTCAGTTGACAATGGCTTCTGCTATTTAATTCACACCCTGGTAACAACACTTGCATGAATGATATATAGACAACCACTTGTCTCTGAATGTTCGACAGCAATTAGAGCTTCACTTCAGGGCAGAGCATCATACTAACATTGGAGTACTGGAGGAGGAGGTTAGGGTAAAGAAATTAGCCATCTGTCTAGTGGAGATTGTATCCTCCAGGAGGCAGCTGGATGTCAAGAACAGGAAAAAATGTTTCCATTCTCATTGTCCTGCACTTCAGTTGTACACAAAGGCATGATAGGTACATAGAAGCCCCATTCACTCCCAGTTATGCAGAGGTCTGCCACCAGCCACCACAACAAACACTCCCTAGCAGTTGCAGTGAGTGGCAGCTGAGAGCTGCTCTCCTCTGTGCTGTTTGCAGAGCAACCTGTCAATTTTGGCTGTCCCATCATGGTGAGCTGAGAGGCAGGGACATAGGAGTTCAGCAGGGGAAAGCAAAGCCTGACTGCAAATGAGTGGGCAGAATTATTCTTACAGGCCTTCACTACAGGCAGAAGGATGGATCCACTGCATGCTTGGGCTCCGCAACACATTTCTGTGCTGTGAGCCCTGGATACAACGCTGTCTCCATGCAGGAGAGGAGCAGGCAGATCTCATCACCCCTGGGTGGCTGTTCATCAGCTCATCCAGCATGACCATGCTCCACATCATTAGGAGCAGTGCATTCATCACACGGATGCTTAGATCCTTGATTCAAGGAACTCCTCACCACCGAGGACATTCCCTGCTAGATTAGGCTGGTTGAGGGTTTAGGGAGCATGTACTGACATTTGGTCATGTTAGTCACATGGAGCTACACAGCCAGAGAAGATTGCCAGGTCTCTTGCTGCCTGCTCTGAAGGACTGCCTCTATAATTTCTGCTGCACAGGCATGTTATTTTTTCCTTTGAGTTTTTTTTTTAATTTTTTTTTTAAAGAAACAAATCAGCTACAGCATTTTCCTCTCAGGAATCTAGTTCTGATAAACACAATGCCCTTGCACAATTCCCCTAGCTTGAGTATTATAAAATTCAAATATAGGACAACTATTGTTGCTCAATTTTTAAATGTGTCGGTATGTCTCTAGAGAAAAGCACTTGTGAGAGAGGAAGGGGCAGCAGAACATGTATTTTCATTGTCTGTATTTGTCAGCTTCAAAGGGTAACTTGATTCCGAACTACTGTCATGGTTAAAAAAATACAACTCACCAGTAAAGCTGGTTTGTCGGCCTTCCTAATTGTACCTAATTGAAAGCAAACCAGTGGGAGACTCCATGTCAGATCTACAAGTGAATAGGAAAATGAAAATAAATGCAAAAAAACCCACTGGCTTAACTTGACAGAGTCACCTGACACTCTGTTGGTCAGGGTGGTGGTAGAAGTCTGTGTTAGCTTGATATTAGTTAATATTAAGGAGGAAGGAAGGAAAGAATTTACAGAAATAGTTTTCCTGAGAGAGGCTCTTGGAAGCTTCTCTGTGTTCAAAAAGGGCCAATAGCTGTCCAGTTCTGAGAACTGACAGCTTTGTAAACTGTTGAGAAGCTGGATCTGCCCCCGTGAATATCTCATTTTAAAACCTGGGAAGCTCCAAACATTCCTTTTCGGCCTCCAGCTTCTGAAGGTATCAAAGCTGGGGCAAGAAACGCCTGGCCTTGCTCCAGTGTGGCCCACGCAGCCTTGCCGGGCCAGGCCCCAGTAGCTCCCGGGCAGGGGATGGGAGGCCAGGGTGGCCTCTCCAGCTGGAGCGGGGTCCAGGCCCTGCCTCTGGCCACCCACTGCTCCCCCCCCACCCCCGGCCGTGCTGAGCCGGGATTTCCTCGGGCTCTGGGCTGGGCCAGGCCTTCTCTTCCTCCTCCCCCGCTCTTTACACCATGGCCCCCCCAGCAAGTGCAGAGCAGGGTGAGAGAGAGCCCAGCTTGGCTGCAATCCA
>VWYI01028405.1:0-29717 GCA_013399455.1 Anthoscopus minutus
TAATTATGTCTTTTATGTAGCATGATCGGCATAGTACAAATAAGCTTTTCAGAATATGGAACATGCTTGCATAGACCTTTTTTTTTTGTAGTATTTACCTACCAAAGAAAAAAAAACCAAGAACAAGAGAAAGAAATTACACATAGCAAGAGCATTAAAAAGTAAATGATGCTCTATCTTCAATCCTATAGAAGACAAACCAAGTCAGTGGAGCTCAGTAAGAACACTATACAAAAATACACTGAATAGTAGAATACCTATCTTTTTGAACAAACTTCAAGATTTAGATAGTCTACAGAATATTTATATTCTTAAAGCAGGAAAAAACATTAAAAAAGGTGTTGCTGAATGCTGAAGGTGGAAATATTTAAGACTATCTTTCATAAAGCTGTAGAGAGATCTTTTCACAAAGTAGCTATAAATATTAAGGAGATAGCAGGCTCATGAATTAAATTTTTATTTAAATGAAAAATAACCAGTACTGAAATACAGACCAACTAATGACTACTATTTGTTTCTGGATATTATGGAAAAGAGACTAAAATGGGAAATAAATTTTTTGTAAGTATTTTTATAAAAAGGCTGCTCTTTTTTCTCAGGCTAATTTAGTGTTAGGCTCTTGATCTCTCTCTGTTGCCTATGTTGCAAACAATGATTATGTCCAAACAAAACATTTATTTCTGTAACAGAATATAAACATGTTTTAAAATAAATTTTACACGAAGTTAACATCCTGCTTGGCTGAGAAGACAGGAAGTCTGGCAGTTCAAGTAGGTATCTCAATTTCAAAAATCCTCATTCCACAATACACGGTTCCTCATTTGCAGAACAATTGGAATTGCATGTTGTAAGCAAAATCCTTTCTAACATATTTGACAATTGAGACTTCAATTAGAAGCTACTTTTTCAAGGTAGAGTCTTCAATATTTGATGATCAACATTTTACTGGAAACATATTCTTACAGTTTCAAGAGAAGTGTAAGAGTCTTAGCTCATCAGTCATTTCAGAGATTGAGCATCTCTGTATTATGGAACATGAAATCAAAATAAACAATTTAGATGTTTAACATATCCTGAGAAGCTTTATCTTAAAGCAGAAGTTAATGCTTTCCTTGGGAATAAAGTGACAATATGTGAGGTGCAATGAATGGAAACATTCTCCAAATATATAACAATTTCTCCCTATCACTGAATCACGCTAACATGTAATTACTATTTTTAAAATGAACTTTAACATCTGAACTTACGGATAGCCTAGTTCCATGAAGTTGTTCCACATTTGTTTTAAAACCATAATAACTCCCATTTGTAAGCACAGATCTATCAAGCAGCCACTAGGATGACACTGAAATGAAGTGAAAGAGATCAGTAACTAAAATCAGAGAATTCCTTTTTATTTGTTGAGAGTGTAAAAAAAATATTAAGTCTGTGTGTTGAAAAACACTAATCTCCATCTGCAGAAATATGAGAAGAAATGTTATAAAATAAATATTAATAGATTTCAGCTGAACAACCTTTAGACATATTGTTAGATAGTAGATCATATTGCCTAATTTAGCGTTTTTGTGCTAAATTTGTTTGTGTGCTAGATCTGTGATAAATTATATAGACCATTTCACTTAAACCAATAAGTACTTACTCATTTCAAAAAATGGAGCAATATTTCATTTGCAATAATCTATGTCTAAAGAGAGATTTATTTGCAGAATTTCTGGTACTGGTATGTTAACTATATATATGTGTGTTTCCATATTAAAATGTTAAGTAATTGCAATTTTTTCAATTTATGGACTACAAAGTTATGCTATTTTACTCTGTGGCTACCAAGTTTCAATAGAAGAAATCTGTTTTTCAGAGAAAAGAGGAAACTTTAGCACACTGGTGAGTTGCATTCTAACATCCAACTTAAATTTTGAAAATACTATTTTTCTTCTTTTGGAATTCTATAGAATTATAGATTAGATTGGATTGGAAAGGACCCCTTAAGATGATCTAGTCCAAACTCCTGCAATAGGTATGGCCATTTTCAACTAGATGAGTCCCTTCCAATCTGACTTTGAATGTTTCCAGGGATAAACATCCCTCACCTCTCTAGGTAACCTGTCCCAGTGTTTCACAACAACAACAATAATAACAAAAATGCATCTTCCTATAACTAGTCTAAATCTTAAAATCATTAACCCTTAAAATCATTGATCTAACTTAAAATCATTAACCTTTTCCCTGTCACAACAGACCCTACTGAAAGTTTGTCCACTCTTTCTAACAAGCACCTCAAAGTACTGAAAGGCAGTAATAATGTCTCTTTGGAGTCTTCTCCAAGCTGAGTATCTCCAACTCAGCCTGTCTTCACAGGAGAGATGCTCCAGCCCTCTAACACATTTTGTTACTCTGGACTCATTCCAACAGAAATTCATGAAGTTGATTAAAAAGCTGATGGATTTATATTTATGTCCTCTATCCAAAAATTCCAAGTACCAGGAGATTCCAATCTTGTAGGACTCACAGTGCTTGTGAGGTAAGGGACTATTACTGATAGTTTTTCCATAAGACAGAGGCAGAAAGAACTTGTGCTCTTGGGCACTCACTCACTCAGCACACTGGAGAACACAAAAGGAAAAACCTGTGTATCCTATCCTTTGCTATAAATAAGAGCTTAGTATTTGTTGCACTTGGAATAAAATCTTTAAACTGGGCTTCAGCGATTTCCTTTCTACTCATGGAAATATCACAGGAACAAAACATGATTGTTTACCTCTTCCAGCCTCCATCTGTTAAAAAGCTTGTTGTACTTTCCTGGGCGACCTGCAAATCTGGAAAATAAGATTTCTGTTTTTCAATGGACATTCCAGGAACACCCTGTATCAGTAGTTGTTTCACAGCATCCACTGAATTCAGGAAATATCAACAGAATAAATCACACAGGCTTAAATCTGGTGTCCATAGGATATGGAAGTTTCAGAATGCAAAGACCATCACTTTGCAAGTGATCCTAAACTTTTATTATGTCCTGAATAAAATTCTTAGCTTCAGAGATGTTAGATATTCAAACTCTAACCTACTTCTAAGAAGATAAGAAAACCATTACGATTAAGAGGAATTAACTGCAGCACAGGGATCTGCTTGCCCATGTAAGTGTGCACTTGATTTGTAAAACAAATCCCTGTTCTTGGTGACCTCAAGGAAAGTTATAAAAGAGAGAAAGAAACCCATGCCTGCTCCTATTAGATACAGGAGAGAGCAAGACACAAAGAAATTTTGATTCTATGTGGTGATTAGACCACCGAATGAAACAGTTTATCACCAACGGTCTTTACCAGACTTTTTTTGTTTCTTTGCTTGTTAGTTTTTTTCCAAACAATCTTGAACTGAAATCATACTATAAAACATTATAGAAGATACCCTGAAATATTCTGTAGGTTCTGCAGGAATGATAAGTGTGACCGTAACAAAATAGAACTGAAGATGAAACAAGGTTAGATCTGTGCTGTATCTCATGCTCTAAGCTAAAGTTATACACAAAAATTTGAGCCAGGATTTCTGCTCCCTACAGTTGTATAAGATTTGCCAGACATTATTTACTATTTGCTGAAATGCATTCTTGGAAATGTAACTCAAAGGGAATAAACAAGAAAATATTAATAAAGCCTATTAACACAGGGCTAAACACAGACCCACATCTAGGAAGGGATTGCATTTTTCAAAGTTCTGAGTTCTTATTTAGTAGGAAAGTCATGTATACCCCCATAAAAAAGTAGAATTTTTACTCTCTAATTTAATGAGTAAACATTTCAAGGGTCCAACCCCTCCTGACATTTAGAAATATTTAGTGTTTTAATCATGCCCAGAAACCAACTTGTACCTAAACCTTAAAGTTCAAACTGTCACTGTATTTTCTTCAAATCCACAGAATTAGTGAAGATTTTGAGTTCTGTGCAAGTTTTCTTTTAAGTGCAATTGCAAAGATAACCTACCTGCCAAGAAAAAAGGCAATGTAGAAGATGGAGCTGTTCAAGTTGACAAACTGGAAGAGGAACATTTTCAAGGCAAAGCTGTTTTCCCACTCAGATTCTGTTCTAGGGTGCTCTTCAGAAAGACACAATATACATTATATAAACAAAAATGAAATTAAGTTATGCATAAGTTTTCTCACAAATCAATTAAACACTAACATAACTAGTGATGGTTTTAAGTCAAGGTGCCCCATCATGTTGCAACTAATTTCTTTTCATTGTCCCAGCTCAGACTATATTGTTTCTATGTGGAAACAGAAGATAGGAGCCTCTTGGTTCAGAACAAATTGTAATACTACAGGAAGAAACCTGTTTCACTTCCATAAAAAAATTTGGAAACCAGTGTGAATTTTTTATCTTAAGATTAAAGGTATCTTGATTCAAAGAAAAAAACTCAACACAAAAACACCCCACAAAACCCAACCAAACAACAACAAACCCCAAAACAAATAAACAAAACCCAAACCAACCCATTCCCCCAAAAAACCTGAAAGCACTTGGAATCAGTGGAGCAATAGATGGGGGTTGCCAAGGGAAGCAGAGGTGAAAAAGTCAACTAAAAGCCAGTTGATTTCTCATCCAAGCTTCTCACCTTCTAAATACTTTGGTAAAACCATTACTTTATCCTCAAGACTTCCCTTTCATAATGCTTGTGGAGTGCCAATCAGTTTATAATTCAATGAGGAAAGGACAGAGGTTCTTTCTTGACATCTTTTGGAAAGAAATGTAAAAATGCGTAGTAGGGCTACAAGGGTTCTTGTGTACAACTGTGTGGGTCTGCACTGCCTTGAGTACCTTTCCTTAAGGTTTCTAGAACATTATTTAGGTCTGAATTGAACTTGCTGATAATGTTCACAAATTAATTTTTACAAAATCCATCTTTGCTGGACATATCAAACTTGGAATATAGGACATTGGTAAAAATTATAAAGCAAACGATTTGTAAAGCATATTGTAAGCCTAAACTGCCTGGATTTGCCAATTAAAATTTTGACAACTTAACTACTCTGGTCTAACAATGACTAAACTGGGATAGAAATATACAGGATACCAGCTTTACATATGGACAGTTGTTCCCAGGAGGGTGTCCTTTTCTGATGTAAAACACCATAGCAAGAAGAATGAGCTACCTATCTGAAACATCTAAGGCCTTAGGAAGAAGAATGAGCTACCTAGCTGGAACACCTAATGCTCCATTATGCTTAATTCAAGAAATCTTTTTTGAAAAAAATTCTTTCATGTATTTTGGGAAAAAATTGCTTACACACTTAAACAATTATTTTCTTTCCCATCTATGACATGTAACAATACAATATATTTTAAAAGGAATATAAATAAGTGATATGAAAAAATAATTTAAAATATTTTAATTATTTGAGTAAGTTAAATATAAATTCTGAATTTTTCTAACCTGTTCTACTGACTGTTATCTGAAGCACTATAGTTTTGAGCACCTCATTTACTACTTTAACCAAAAGAGGGAGCTGTGGAATTTAAGCAGTCAGCTGGCATTTAACCAAGACAAGATCACTTGCATAATTTGACATGGGCTAAAAGTGAGCATGTAAAATGAAACACTAAACACTAACATATTTACACAGCCAGAGATCTTAAATTCTGTGTTTGCTTTCTTGTTTTCTATAAGCTAGAAAGCTCTATGTCTGTGATTGAGTCGTGACTAGAGGCTTTAGTAAAAAAGTTTAATGTTACAGAATTGGAGCTACTTTAAAATTCATGACTTAACATTTTTATCTGGGACAACTTAATTTTATCTTCACCCAATTTTTCAATCTGAAAGATCAAAATAAAATTAATAAATTAAAAATCAATAAAAAATAAACCAAGCATTTGGTGAAAATGGAAAAAAAATCCTTTAGCAAAGAGTAAGTTTTGACTCTTGCTCCAAAATAAGATGACTGTTTTTCAAAGCATACTATGAAACATTAAAAATAAAAGTATAAGAATAAATTCCTTAGTTTTATTTTATTTCCTCAGTGAAATAATAATTTTCTTTCTGTGATATCTCCTACTTGCTTAGGGAAATGCCAGAAACTTACTTCTTAAGATTAAGTTTTCAAAACACTTCTTTAAAGGTAAATATAGAAGTATATTATAAATGTATATGCCACCACCAGCAAGGACCATACCATTAGTAAAAACCTACCTAAGTCTGTCAGGAGATAGGCAACCTTTTCATACACCTAAAATAGAAATTAAATAGTAAGTTTAGGGCATCCTGGCTGTTGTGATGACAAATCCAAAATGAAGACAAGCATCAAAAACATTGTATCCTCTTGCTCTACAGCATCAAGGTATCTGGACAGATACCTTGGGAGAGTGATGCTGTAGCCATGCAATGTGTATAGTTTCCTATAAAGACTTCATTGAACTCCTCCAGTTCTCCTTATCCATGTAAATGTATATAAGCATGCAAAAATGTACATTAAATATGCAATAAATCTAAAAAGATCAAGAGAAATATTCAGATATCAATAGTTTTCTTAATTTATCCTTTAATTTCAAGAACAGATTTATGCTATCAAAAAGTAGGCAAAAAGCCTTGACACAGTTCAGTTTTCCTTTGCATGAATACAGATACTGGTTGAGGATATCAGCCTTGCACTGAAAACTTATCTACTGACTACTTATTGACTATCTTCAGTCTTTATTTTAAATGACACTTAGCCCCAGGCAGTTGCCAACTCTGAAACATATTTCCTTGAGTATACTATAAATAGCAAATGATTTTTGATAGCTTTGCTTGTTCACTTGAATATTTTTAATGATGTGCAGTGATCATATATAATAACAGAAATAACTACAGGACTCTGATTAGAAGAATTCTTTCTTATTTCAGTGAATGCAATGCCTTAAGAGAATTAAAAGCCAATGTTACTGTTAAGTTGGGTTATTATTCTTTTTGACCTGTTTCTGCTTGCATGGAAACAGGAAGACAATAAATAACAATGCAGGTGAAAAAATAGTTTCTGTCAATGTAATGCTATAAGAGCAAATGACTAAACCTGTGCTGTTACATGACAGAAAAAAACACCAAAATCATATATCACAGTGATTCTAGGACTGTGCAACACTGATATCACAGCTGCATTTTAACAAGAAAGGGAAGAATCCAAAGTCATTAATCAAAAACAATCTGGAAACCAAATTCTCAGTCAAGAAAATAATGTAGTTCCAATTAGAGATCTATTGAGAAAGGTAATTTTAAAAAAATACAAATGTAAAAACAGCAGTCTGTACTGCTGTAACTTGGTGACATAATATGTGCAGAGAGAAATTAAGAAGGAATTAGAGAAAAACATTAACAAACATTTCCTCAGAGGATAAAAATCTACTGCAATACTAGCTTCAGACACTGCTACATGAAAAAGCATGAACATATTTATATATCTAATACATGGTTAAGTCAGTAAGCTGGTAAAAATTGCTCTTTTAAATTAATTGCTTCTTTAAAAGAACAGAAGACTTACAACATTGAGTGACATGATGATCATAAAATTGATACAGACTCCAGTGCCAGATGTTGCAAACTGCCAATATTTCTTGATGAAATACCACTTGAAAGAAGCAAACTGCTCCATGGCTACCAGTCGATATACCACAACTGCAAACACTGCAGTAAGGACCAGTGAAATCTACAGGTATATATTTATGAGTAGAGGTATTAGAACAAAAGAAATCACATCTGAAATAATATCCACTGAAATAAAAAACCCAAGTGTTTTAAAGATTGATATTTGTTTTGGAAAGCAGAATTTCAGAGAACAAAACTAGATGAGTTAAAATATTTCTTTACTGTTCTTTTACAATATAACTATATTCCATTTTGTGAAACAAAGACAACCCTGAACAAGGCAGATGATCAGTTTTGCCTAGATTATGTAAATCAAATAATCTTTGGGAATGCATTCATGCTGAGTTACTATTTACATCAGAGTAAGATGAATTACAATACAATAATTCTAATATTATTAAACATCACCATGAAGAATATTCCTGAGACAGACACCATCAGTCGACTGAGTTTATCAGGGAAAGGCTGAAAAGGTTCAGGTTTTCCTGTGATGGGATTTACTCTTTCCATTTGGGAATATTTAGCTTCAAACTGGGGACGCAGCTCTTCCTGGAATGACAGGGTGGATTCCATCTGTTGCATTACTTCTTTCTCTCAAGAATCAGACATACATGCACTATAAAGTAGAACATTATACTGATACAAATTAATTTTTATAATGCTTCAACTCAAATAACTAACTAATTTGCTCTTTTGAAAATCCTTGGAAGCAGTGCCAGAGATCAGCAAAGAACAGAAACCATAGGAGCCTTTCCCCACTATGTGGGGAAAAGAATCACACGTCACATTGCTGAGTTAGACAATAGATTGTCTGCAGAAATTGATTCAAAAACAATAAATTAGGACCAGTTATAATGGTGCTTTTTGTGTTATGAGAGCATTTACTAAAAGCTGCTAGGTTCTATCTACCCATCCATGGAAAGCTGTAAAACATGGGAAGTCTATTGACTTAAACTGCAATTAAATCACCAATACAGGTAAATTACAGCTTTGTTGACTAGTGATTTATAGAGTAACAAAATTTTATTATTGCTGATTGCAGAATGTTCAAGGATAAGCTATGCCTCTCTGAGGAAACAAAATCTAGTTTCTCTCTTGTTACTTGTCTTGGTCCTGCTTTTTATGCAGGATCAGGAATTGCCAGAACAAGAAACCATGGAACTGAAAGGCATCTGTGCTGACATCAGAAGCAGCTCCCGTCCTCTGAACAGGACGTATTTCCACTCAGTTTTTCCAAGGATATTTCTAATAAAAGTAAGTAAGTAAAAGTAGAATTATATTTGGAATTTTTATGTTAGTTGCAAAAGGCAAAGTATCCTTGTACAATTTCAACATACCTTTGTATTCTGCAACTAGTGCTATACAAATATGATCTGAATGACAAACTCAGATGACTGACATACAATATGGATTGATATTGTGACTTTAACTATGCTGATAGCAATGCTTTACATATTTAATTCTGTTTCTTCTTACCTCTTCATCTTCCCAGTCTATGAGGTCCCAATCATAAGTTAATACAGCTCTCCGTCTTTTCCAAAACTCCAGGAAGACTGTTGCTATGGAAAACAACTGTACTTTAATTACTGCAGGAAAAAAAGGGCCATGCAGATCTTAAGAAAATCAGCATTGTAATATGTATCATTAGCCACTTTCTGACAGTTTTCCCCATAGAATCTGAAAACTCTAAGCAGCTTCAGGATAACTCCTGTTAAATTTAAAACATTACTTGACAATGTTTATCTGAGAATCATATTTTTGTTGTCTTCAGTAGCTGGACAGAGACAGGTACCTGAGCCCAGACCCCGCTCTGGCTAGAGGGGCCTCTCTGGCCTCCATCTCGCCCGGGAGCCGCTGGGGGCCTGGCCCGGCCCGGCTGCGCTGGAACAAGGCCGGGCCTCTCCCCCCTCCAGTTTTGATACCTTCAGAAGCCAGAAGCCGAAAAGGACAATTTGGAATTTCCCAGGCTTTAAAATGGGTATTCACAGGGGGGGATCCAGATTCTCAATAGTTCACAAAGCTGTCAGTTCTCAGAACTGGGCAGCTATTGGCCCTTTCTGAAGCTCCCAAGAGCCTCTCTCAGGAAAACTATTTCCGTAGATGCTTTCCTTCCTTCCTCCTTAATACCAACCAATATCAAACCAACACAATTATGCATCAACTTTCCAGGTTAATTGTAAAAATTCTAATTCTTCACAAGGGATCATAATTCATTAGCATGTTCTCAGAATTGCTGTCTGCCCAGAAAACATTGCCTTGAGAATACCATCCATTTATGTTTCATAACCTCACTGCACAGCAAAGTGGTTTTACTCCCTTCTGAATGAGGTCGGTCATCGTCTAGGAACCATGGCATTTTCTTACACAAATAAGCTTTTGTTCCAGGATCATGGAATAAGACTGGAAGGGAGTGGATCATCTGGTCTAACCTCCCTGCTCAAGGGGGACCATCATCCAAGACCACAAGGCACAGGGTTGCATCCAGACAGTTCTTGAACATCTCCAGTGAGGGAGACTCCACAACCTCTCTGAGCAACCTCTTCCAGTGCAAGCAGGAGGTAAGTCCTTCCTCACATTCAGATGAAAATTACTGTGCATTAATTTCTGCTCATTGCATCTTATCCTATTGTTTGGCATTGAGCAGATACTGTATCCATCCTCTTAACACCCTCCCTTCAGATATTTAGATATATTGATGAGATCCCCACTCAATCATCTCTCCTCAAGGATGAACAGGCCCAGCTCCCTCCCTCAGCCTTTCCAGTTAAGAGAGATTCTCCAGTCCCTTCATCATCTTTGTTAACCACCACTGGAACGACTCCAGGAGCTCCTCATCTCTCCTGTGCAGAGGAGCCCAGAACAGGGCACAGCACTCCAGATGTGCCTCAAAGGGCTGAGTAGAAGGGCAGGATCACCAACCTCGACCTGCTGGCAATGTTCTCCCTAATGCACCACAGGATACCATTGGCCTTCTTGCCCACAGGGCACACTGCTGGCTCCTTTTCCACAAAGCTGCTTTCCAGCAGGTCAGTCCTCAGCCTGAACTGGTGCACGGGGCTCTTCCTCCCCAGGCACAGAACCCTGCATTTCCCTTTGTTGAATTTGAGACAGTTCCTCTCTGTCTATCTGCTCAATATTTTTATTGATGACATGGATGAGGAGATCAAGTATTTCATTAGTAAATTTGCAGATGACATGAAGCTGGGAGCGTGCGTTGATCTGTTGGAAGGTAGGACGGCTCTGCAGAGAGACCTGGAATGGTTGGATGGATGGGCAGAGTCTAAGAAGATGAAGTTTAGTAAGTCGAAGCGCCAAGTCCTGCATTTTAGCCACAATAACCCCCTGCAGCGTTATAGGCTGGGGATGGTGTGGCTGGACAGTGCCCAGCAGAAAGGGACCTGGGGGTACTGGCTGACAGCCAGCTGAACATGAGCCAGCAGTGTGCCCAGGTGGCCAAGAAGGCCAATGGCATCCTGGCCTGGATCAGGAATAGTGTGGCCAGCAGGAGCAGGGAGGTCATTCTTCCCCTGTACTCAGCACTGGTGAGGCCACACCTTGAGTGCTGTGCTCAGTTCTGGGCCCCTCAGTTTGGGAAGGACGTTGAGACGCTTGAGCATTTCCAGAGGAGGTCAACAAGGCTGGTGAGGAGCTTGGAACACAAGCCCTGTGAGGAATGACTGAGGGAGCTGGGGTTGTTTAGTTTGGAGAAAAGGAGACTCAGAGGTGACCTTACACCCTCTACAACTCCCTGAAAGGAGGCTGCAGTCAGGTGGGAGTTGGTCTCTTTCTCCAGGCAGCAGCTGACAGAACGAGCGGTCGCAGTCTCAAGCTACGACAAGCTAAATATAGGTTAGATATTAAAAGATTTTACAGAAGGAGTGATCAAGTACTGGAATGGTCTGCCCAGGGAGGTGGTGGTCACCATCCCTGGATATGTTTAAAAAAAGACTGGATATGGCACTCAGTGCCATGGTTTAGTTGAGGTGTTAGGGCTGGGTTGGGACTCAATGATGGCTTCCTTGTTTCATTTCTATTTACTCTGATAACCTCTTTATATGGATTCCAAGTGACCTGACCCTGCTTCCATCTCCTGTGTATTTCCTGCTTATGCTTGACAGGAATTCTTTACTCATTCACACAGGTCTCTGGACCACTTTGCCTGATTCCTTTCTCATCAGGATACATCTTTCTTGAGCCTGGAGAAAGTGGGTCCAGAGCTCTGCTCAAGGCTGGCCCACTCCTGGTGTGAGTGCTGGAGACTTCCACCTGCTGAGCCAGCCACCCCCTTTGCTCCAACACAGCATCAAAACATGTCTTTTTCAAATTATTTACTCTTTAATTCATTATTTAACACTTCCTACAGTGGGAGAACCTAGAGACAGATATTACCTATTTACCCTGGAATGGACCTTCAAAGCATGTGTGTAGCAATTAGATTTAAAAAATACAGCACATCAACTTATTAAAGTTCAGAAACTTTTGTGACTAAAGATGAGTTCTTATAAACACTTCCAAAGGAATTAATCATTGTGCATTTAATTACCAAGTTAAGTATGCGTGGGAAAACAATGGAACATAAAACTGTCATGGCACTTTTCTATCCTGCTATTCTGAATCAGTTCTTCAGAAAAATAAAAGATTAGAAGGCACAGTAATTTTTTGCATTAATTAGCTTTCAACCTTTTAACACAGGACTGAAAGTACAGTTTGTACTAAGAACTGAAGGATCATCAGACTTCAATGTGTCCCATCATAGTTAATACATAGCTAATAATTACAATGTACCTGATTTTTAGGCAACATTGACTGAAAAGGAAGGAGAGTTGGAGAATGAATACTTTGAAGAAAAGTTCTATGAAATTTGAGGGAAAATCTTGATGAAATGCATTTATTGTGCAAATCACATAGGTACAAGGAACATTACTGCTTTACTTTGCACATACAAAAATTTAAATTCAGAGGCTTCAATTTTAAGTGCTGGCTTAAATGCTTACAAACAATTACATTCAAAGAATGATTACTGCTTGTTTATTTAATTAAAAAATAGTGGTTGATTCAGTAATTAAACCTGAAATTTGACAAAAAACTCATTTAGCTGCCTTTTTATTTTTCCTAGACCCCCACAATTCCCCCAAACCTCAAGGATGGAGATGTCTGATTTCTTTTACAAAGGCAGATTTCTGCAGAGAGGCTGGTTTACTCATAGTTTGCAAAGTATTTCAGATCCTTGCTGAAAAGTCTCACTCACTGGTTTTATAGATTTATTACTCCCATTCAACTGTTTCATCTTTGTTTCTTTTTCTCCCAGACAAAAACAACAAAGAAGAAGTAATAGTTGGCATCATTGTAGGAGCCATTCTGGGATCTGTATTAATTGGCCTGGTTTGATATTCTATATGTGCTATGAAGAGGCCTGAGTTGTTTTCCAACAGATGGCTTTATGATAATACAAGGAGTGGCCCAGGTAAGGAACAGTACAAATGTTTTGCATAAGAATGTTTCTTATTTCTGTGCAGGGCTCCTTAAATAGTCTTGGTCTTACTGAATTATTAGGATATCGTTGACTCCAGTCAAACTAGCTTTCAACTGACATTAATTTATTATTTTAAAATTTTAGCTTAACAAATAAGTCTCTTTAACTCTGCTTCTCCTCCTTACAAGTTATTTTTTTAACCTCTGAAATATCAGGAAAATCAAATCTAGTATCAGTGAGTCTGTTCAAAGGATTGTGGGCAAGTTCAAAACTGTAGCTCAAAAGCTCTCCCAAACCTTGATTAACTGAAAAAAAGCCAGACCCTTTAGTCATCCAATGTCAATTACAAAATTAAGGATGAAGCTGTTTCTGTTTTCAGAAGAAAAAAAATTTTAAGGGGTTTAAAAAGACGAGTACTTTTGTCTTCTCCATGAGTATGTAAAAATTGGTATTGGAGAGCACTTCCTGGACTTTATTTTTAAATGTTTAAACAAATACTGAGAGGCCAAACACACCTTTTTGTCATAGAAAATAAAATCAAAATAAATTCTGGTAATATGCCCTTTCCAGCTCAAATGCAAGACCTGAAAGCTACCAGAACATTATATTAGGAAGTAGCTTTGAAAGTTGACCACCCATGTGGGTGCTGAATGGGTGTTTCTGGGAGGACATGAGTTACCAGAAAATCATGAATCAGGGCCCTCATCTTTTGCTGTCCAATATGCTGTCCAAGAAAGCAGTTAACTGGACTTATATGTCAGGGAGAGCTGAATTAAACAATGAGGTACCCAGTATATAGTGATTCAAATCTTTCAAGCCATGTATAAAAAAAATATTACGTTATTCCTTCAGTTCTTCACTAAGACAACTCCCTTGAACCATGCAATATGAGTTTCAGAAAGCTTAAAGACGTTTAGGACCCTAAAGAAAATCATTACATTAGCCATAAAAGGTGTTATCTATTACTGGTGTAGAAATTCAAGTTAATGAAAACAAAAAAAATTAGTTTCTGTGGCAAAATCACAATCCTTCTTTTAACTTTTATCAAGACATATAATCTCCCTTTGTCAAGTAATTATAAAAAAGGTTCTGGTTAACTGAAAAAAGAAACAAACAAAAACAACCCAAACAAACAAACAAACAAAACCCCCACAAGTAAAAATGTACTTACCCCAAATTGCCATGAAAATTGCAAAGAAGACAGTTCCTCCATTATCAAACAAATGTGTAACCTGAATAAAAAAATAAATATATCAGGAAAAAAAATACTGCCACCTCATCTTTTGTCCCAAATAATCACAGAGTAAATAACTTGTGGCAGAAACTAAAAGCCAAGCATTCTCAAAAGTACTACTGTTAGCCTTCTACCACGGTTTGTCAATGTCATACTCTGATTTCCTGTATAATTTGAAATCAGCTGTTCCAAACTATCACCTCATGCAACACCAGTCATTTTGTTTCACAGACACTGAGCTGCTTTGTTCACATCCAGGTAGGCTAAAATTTCATCCAGAATCCTTGTCATATGGTAGGTCAAACATAATCTTAACTACTTCTATTTCAAGGGGTTTTTTATGAGCTGAAAGAACCTCTTCACTTTTCTCCCTCTACATACTCACTGTCTCTTAATTCCATTTTGTTCTTCTACCTAGGTATTTTGCAATTTCTCTGCAGGTAAAAATAGCATGTATTCCTTATTAACCATACTCCTCAGCCTCTCAAATTGTTGATGTTCTCCTTCTTAAAAGGCTTGTGCACCAACACTCCAACAAACATTAAATTGTTTCTAAATATCACTCCACAGAAGTCTCCGTAATTCTAAACTGTGAAGTTAATTTCTTCCATTAATGCTCTTCTCTTAGATTTACCCCTTATCTTACTCTTTGTTATAAGATTTTTTATCAGAACAGCAATTCAGCTGCAAAGTCTAAGGCTTACTGATTGAAAATAAGTACTGAAATGGAAAGTATTTATTTATAGTTAGTTCTATTTATTTGTTCATATTTACTGAAAACAAGTATTGATTGAAAATTAAGTTTTGCATGCCTTTTAAATATCTGAGTGGATAAATTTGAGGTCTCACTTGTGAAAACACCACAATTTATATTACAAAAATCTGAAATTTCTAATATTCTACCCATAATATGAAATAGCATTTAGGAAGCTGATAAGAACAATGTCCTTTCAGTAGATTTAAGAGTACCAATTTCTAGCAATGTAATTTATCCCGGGATAATGGGCCTATATTTCTTCTAAAAGAAAGGTGATTTAAGATGTTGCTGGCAATTATTAAGCAGTGCAGATGCTTCAAATTCCTATTTGAAAAAAATTTAAATGCACAAATCACTATAAAATCCTAGAGAAAATCAACTTATCATCAACAGGCGAAGAGAGAGAGAGAAAAGGAATGAAAAAGTGCCTTTGACATGTATTGTTCTAAACCATAGAGAAAATTCATGGTGACTTCCCACTATATGAAATAAGAAGAGAATGTCCTGAGATGGAATATAATTGAAAAGATTCCATTGATGTTGACTCTCTTGCTGACTTAAGAGCAAATTTTTAAGCTTTTATCCTGCAATTAACCTGTCCTTATGCCAATGGAAAGGTGCAGGTAACCAGACTATGTTTTGCTGTACTGTGACCTTCTCTTACACTTAGTTACACCAGCCAGCAGGAATGTTCTGTACAGGTGTGCCAGGATTCTGGGGTTGACAGCCTGCCTCTGGCAGATTACCTTATCTGCTCCTGCAAGAGCTGCATGCTGCAAGGACAACTCATCCTGCAGAGAGATTTTCATTCTTCTAGAAAATGCTGGCATTACTACTTCTGCCTCAGAAATCAAGAAAACTAACTCACAAATGCAGAAAAAGTTAATAGAGACTGTGTTTCTTTCCTCTATTTTATTTTTATGGAGCAAAATTATTATAATATTGTGAGAATTTAGTTTAAAATGTGTATTTCATCTGTATATCAGTTATGATTTTATATTTTCTTATATTTTTAAGGTTCTTAAATGGAATTGACTATTTGGTATTGGAGATGAATAAATCCAGTATGTTCTCTGCCAGGATCACACAGTGAGATCAACGGTCAATCAAATACATATTTCTCTTTGGTTTTTTATTTTGCTTCCATAAAGGAAAACACAAACATAATGAGACTGAAAATGTGAGAGGTGAATAAAAGCAGCACAATAAGTCTGATGGATGTTATTGGTTTCGAATACACACATCCTGTGTGAGGATGTGATCTTGGATACTCTGTTCAGGAAAGAGTGTGAAAGGATGTGATCTTGGATATTCTGCTCAGGAAAGAGTGCATCTCTCCAAGAAAACACAAAAGGAACCAACCAGCTAACCAACCAAACTTAACCCAGCCAAATTAATGTTGCTAGAAGCAGAAAGTAACTACATGGTTCCTGATTTGGCACTGTCTTGTTACAGTGTTTAGGTGAAAGTTTTATAGCACCATACTCAAAATTAAGACTTGACTCTTAAAGGCTGAATGCATAGTCTTGAGACTCTGTTCATCAGGAAGACCTCTAAGCAGAGGTGAAATACTGTAGGACTCTGTCCTGCTTAGTCAGCATACCTGATGTCATCATCAGATAAGATTTTAGGTACTTCAAATCCACCTTGAATCAACATCATGCCTCAAGTCACAGCCAAGGTGTGCTGGTGCAGAACCAGCCCCAAGACCATGCAAATCACCATGGATCAAAGAGTCCATTTATTATGGATAAAAATGACAGCTTGATCGTTCAGCCATTCAACTTCTATTCAGGTATTACTTGCCTTTCCTCAAATTATAATCACTTCAGTGTGGCATTTTTAAATGGAAGTGGGAGGGGATGAAAGACATGGGCAGGAACAAGGAAAAAGCATCTTCTGTATTTTGTCTCTAGATTTGCAAAACCTTGGCAGAAAAAGTGTTTGAAGTGTATGATTTTTTTCCAGCATTAATTAGTTCTGTCCAAAGTGATCCTCTGTAGGGAAACTTTGCAGATATTTAACCAAGAACCACTGACAGCAGTTTTAATAACCTGAAACATGAGCACACACCTTACATAAATGAGGCAGGTCTCAGGACATAAACAAATTTGGGGAAATTAATATAAATTAAGAGGTATGGGAAATGGAACACGAGAAACTTCCACAGATACTGAAGGATTTGATTTACAGCTGTGTGTGTATGTGACCTAACAGTATACTGGATGAAGATCAGATGCAGTGGGGCAAAACTTAGCAAAGCTGATAGGTGGTTAATTAGAAACAAACTCCATGCCAACTGTCTATTGGATCAAAATGTTATATATTGCTGTGTAACAAGGAAACTCATGACTACCTTTGAGCTATGCCTGACTTGTTGCTTCTCTCCAAATCTCATGTCTTTGAGCCTGATATCTGTATATAAGTAATATCTGACTTATTTGGGCAATAAATCATCTTAATAGCACAGTGTTCCCATCTCTCATTATTGGTCTCAACATAGAGGAACTCACTGTTCCAAATCAAATCAATGTTTATGTACTCTACAATGAGCTACTTGAATGAGTAAGGATTAAAACGCTTATTTCAGAATAAGCATGCTGATTCCTAAAATTATTCATGACTAGCTTCCCTGGCTTATTAGCTCTTTGGTTATGTACAAGGTAGCCAGAGAAGTAAATCATGTTCCCACAATGACAAAACCAGATGAAAATGCTTACAAGCTCCATCTTAGGAACAAGAAAGAAGTGTGAAATGCCATTTTCTTTTCCAGAGAACAGATCCTATGCCTTATTTTTAAATATGTTAGTTCCACTTACTTATAGCACTAACGGTGCTTCAGAAAATACTATTGATTTGAAATCAGACTATAGTTTTCTAACATTTCAAATTGTTTTAATTTACTAATTTGGGTGCAAACACCATGGAATGCTGACACATTTTTAAATATTTGTTGCTCAACTTGAGCAACATGGTGGTATCCAGCAGAATCACAATCTCTGCCAGAAACCAGGCAGCTCATAGCAAGAGGTAATGAGTGAAGCTGCTGTCAGGTTTTCTTTAGAGACATGACAGTGCATGAAGGCATTACATTATAACCTTTAGAAAAAGCTTCATAAAGCTATTTTTTGTTGGGTTGGTTTTTTGTTGTTGCTGTTGTTGTTTTGGGGTTTTTTTGCCCTTTGAGTGGCCAGATGGTAATCCTATTCCTTACCAAAGAGAACTATCTCTCCCCCATTTGGGAGAAATCCAGAACAGACAAATCCTGAAAGGAGACTTTTTTTGTTTGTTTTCTGTGTTCTAATGCAAGATTGATGAATTTTTCAGAACAAAAGCATTGCAGGAAAAGCTGGGAGCTTACATGAATTTCCATAATTGTAGACACAAGAAAACAGTGCCTGCAAGAATTGAATATGAGTGCTTACTCCTTGTCTTCTCTGGTCATTATCCAATTTTTTTTTCAAAAGGACTGATTTGAAAACAAATGAAGTATGGAATGGACTGCCCCATTTTTTCTACTGCAATGAATTATTCCCAATGTGACATTGTGTGGATTTGGCACGGCCTAATTTTTGGTAGCAGGGTGGGAAGCTGCTATAAGCTTTCACCATGTCCAATCCCTGATGGCTCTGAATATGGACATGCTGCTGACCCAATCAGACAGACTGGCAATGCCTCTGTGATGACATATTAAAGAAGAAAATCAAAACACTGTGCACACAGGTTTCCTTGCAGGGTTGGCGAGGCACTGCAGCCGCCACCATGCCGGTGCATGCCACAGCTGCCACCATCCTGGCACAGCCTGCAGTGAACCTTGGCTGCCTAGCCACCCTCAGACAGCCATGCTGCAGGCAGAAGGGTGGTGATGGCAGTGGCAACTTCTCCTTCCTTGTGCTCTGCATGAGAAGCCAGCAGTGATGTGCCTCCATGGCTGCCACCATCTCAGCATGGCCTGTGGCGAGCCTGGCTGCCCCAAGTCAGCTGTGCTGCAGGGGTAAGGGCAAGGGCAGTGGCAGCAGCTTCCCCCTTCCTGGTGCACTGCATGAAAAGAGGTATTAAATATCACCACTGCCTGCAAAATGGTGGCAGGGCCACCTGGCTGGCAGTGGAAGCATGATGAGTGATTCCCTGATGCAGAACCTAGATGAGATCAACTTCTCCGTGCTGCAGGATCTTGCAAGAATCTTTGAATTAGTGGGACTTGTTGACAATGGTACCTACAAGCAGCAATTTTTCTTCTAGTCGGAGAGGAGGAGGAAGCAAGGATTATGTGAAGGGAAAAACAACATGATGACACCAAGGTCAGTAGAAGAAAAGGAGGGGAGGGAGGAGGTGCTTTAAGCATAGGAGCCAAGATTCCTCTGGAATCTGTGGTGAGGACTATGGTGAAACAAACTGTCCCACTGTAATGCATGAAGGAAATGCAGAGATCGACTCACAGCCTGTGGGAAAAGCGTTCATGCTGGAACGTAGGTGGATGCCAGAGAAAGCTGTGATCTAGAGGGAAACCAAATATAGAGAGAGAGGGCCCCTGCTTCCAGAGATAGAGAGAAAAGGCCCTTCCTTCCAAACTAGAGCATACTAGCCTTAAAAGACTGCACCCCACGGACAAGTGATCCATGCCACAACAGTTTTGGGAAGACTGTTTCCCCATGGGAGGGATGCCATGGCATAGCAGAGAGAAGACTCCTCTCTGTGCACGAACAGATGATCTTGGTGACAAAATGACCAAAACCTCCATGCCTTGTCTCCCAGCACTGTCAGTGGAAAAGAGGGAGGGGCTGGAGGGGGGAAAAGGATGTTTTGATTATTTTAATAATCATTTAAATTTAATTATCATTATTTATATTTTTTATTTTAATTCTCATTATCCTCCTCTGTTAATAATGACCTTACTTTATACCATTAAATTTGAACCTATTTTGCCCTGAGAATATTTTTTTCCCATGAGCCCTTCATTAATATTTTTTCCCTCTCGTCTGCCCAACCGTAGCAGGAGAGGGTAAGTGAACAACTTTCATGGGTAGCTGCCATTTGGCCAGTGTCGAACCACAACAGACATTAAATGTGAAATTTGTGTGATTTAAGCACATGATGTCAATATAAATATAAGTAAGACACAAAACCTGCTTCTTATTAACCGAAGATGTTAAAATAACAGGATCTACAGTTAAAAGGATATCACAATTTCAAATATATTAATTTCCTGTTAAAACTATAGTGGACTGCTGAAGAAACACTTATAACCTTCGAAAAAGAGGCATTTCTGAGATGAGTTGTACAGCTTGCATAATGCTATTTCATTTAAGAAAACTTTTATCTAAAGTAAACATTAAAAAAAAGAAATTAATAATTAAGAACTTACAAAATCCCCTCAAGGAGCTGTTTCCTGATATATAGTTATAGTAGTATTTTAAAAAAACACTTTAAAAAAAAGTACATTTCCAGTGGTATTTATTGCTGTAGTTACAAAACAGCATCTTAATGTTTGCATTATAAATTAGAAAATTAAATTTGTAAACAGTAAACAAAAAATTTTTTAAAAAATATTTTCATAAGATAGGTTTGAAATGTCAAGTTTTACTCAGCATTGGTCCTATCTACAAGAAATTTTGACATCTAATATAAAAATCAATTTTCTTTTTGACACTTTGGCAGTTTTGTTGTAATGCCATAGCAAAGATACAATCATGTTTTATAAATACAAGTTTCTGAGAAAGATTTATTCTATGGGATAAAGAATACAAAGATAAAAGGCAAGGCTGCTTTTCCAGCAGTATGAACATACCACTCATAAAAAGATATTGCTCACTGGCAAACACTGCATGTATACAGAGGTCCTTGTGATTATTTAAATTTGAAGACTAGATTCTTGTAGCAAAATACTTAATTGTATAAAATCTTTGCATTAGTTTGACAGAGCAAAGCAGGAGCAAAAATTCAAATACAAAGTAAGCAAGGGAAACAGAGGAAACTAGGAAAAACCTTACAAAAAGATTTATTATGAAGTCTTCACAGGAGACTTAATAAGTTAATGAAAATAAGAAGAATTTATTAATAAGGAAATGTTCACAGAAAGCAACTTTAGAAAAACACCAGATAATTTCAGAGCATTCCCTTATTAAAAAGATTCACTACAAAGGCTGAAAACAGTATCTGCAGAGAAACAACCTGTTTTTCAGGAAACTTGGTTGAAGCAAGGACAGCCATTATATAACCACAATTATCTTGATAATAATACAATAATTACCTTGGCATATATGCAGCTTTCATTGAGTTTCTGTAGTGTGCAATTGCGTTCACACATAGGGCACATAATAGTTTCATTTGCCTCGCAGATCTCTTTGCTTCAGTATGAGATAGGAAAATAAAGGTTATAAAAACACTTCTAGCATTCCCAAGATTTTCTGAGGTTATGCCATTTATGTTCTCTGTTTGTTAACAGTGCGTGCACCACAAAAATGGACAAATAAAATAAATCAGAAGTGAATATTTGGCTTGCAAAGCCTAATCCCAAATCAAGAACATGAACACTGTGGGCCATAGAGTAGTATACAATATTTTTGGGCATCATGTTACACTTCGCACACCAGCAAATTCTCTCCCAATTATCACAAACAAAAAAAATTGCTCATTACACTACAAATGCATTTACAGCCTATTTTTCTAAATTATGTAGAAGATACCAATTATTCAGAGGATAGACACACTGGTATATCTACATTGATTTCAATCAAATGACACCATTTACATCAGCTGAATGTTTGTTCCACAGGACAATAGTATACACACTTAGATCAGTCACATGTAAAACCCACTAACAGAGATTTCTGGCAGTAGTATTTCAAATCTTTGCATTTTTATTTTCTACAGAAGAAGTTATGTATAGGACAAAAAAAATCCCCTTCACTTTAATACCCTGTTTTGGGGGTCAGTATCTTCAAGCTACATTCTGGTGTTTAAGAATCCTAAAATTTAAGAAGATGAAGTCACTGTTTTCACTGGAATCATTTGTATTCAAAGCATAGTACATAGCTCAGTGTCTGCACAAAGGCAAAACAGAACTAACAGAAGTGTAAAAAAAAATTTTTAAAGCAAATTTTAAGCTGCAGTGATTGAGCTTCCTGAAGAACCTTGGCAAGCAACTTTCCCTACCTTTTAGCAATGATGACATGCCTGAAATGATCCTGACACCCTTGGGAAGTAGCAGTATAAAACAAGTGCCAGGAAATCCCAACTTATTTGTTTTAATAAACATGGCGCTTTCTTCTCTCCTCCTCATAAAAGCTGTATTTACATTTCTAATACTGTTTTGAAGATCATGCTTATTTCCAAATTAGTGTATTTATTAAATACTTTCTGGAATAGCAATAAACATAAATAAAATATTAAATATAAGTATTAATCATTGGTCATATTTCATGTAACATGAGAATCACCAGTTCACTGAAACTCTAAACAAAATGTCAATCTGACCAAGAAATCATCCTGAGTAACTGTTAAGCCAGAATGAGCACACCCAGTCATTTCAGAGTTGCTGAGTAACAGAAATTTTAGTTTATGTCACATCAGAGAATTTTCTTGCTTACATTTTTATTTAAATTATTAAGTGTAAAAAATCACATTTTAACCATTTGTTGTAATGGTTTGGCAATAATGGAAACTGCTATCATAAAGCTAAAATGTACTGTACTTTGTATTTAAATTCAAGATGATAAATACTAGACTTTCTTTATTATATATCCTGAGTTAAAGTGCTGATTTGTTTTTAGTAACACACGGAGTTTCACAAAATTACACTGACAGTGATAGGTCACATGCTTTCCCACTTTGCAAAAGCAGCAACATTTGTTACACAAGTGTTTGTGAGAGGTGCTGTGTTAACTGTTATTGCAACTCAAATCTTCAGTAGAAGAACAAAATAAGCTGCTTTGTATTGTTTTCACCTATATATCTCAAATCTGTCTAAAGTACGTGGTGCAAAGACAGCTCAAGCTGTGCTGTGTTCGTGACTGGCATTTCTGTTTGACTGACAATAAAGGAACAATTTACAACAGTGATAATTAATGATATCTGTAAACACACTCAAAACCAAACTCTTTCAAACCATCAGATTTACTTTTATAGAGACTAACTGACTTGACATCGAACTTGAGAATGTAGGTAATAGATATTGCACCTAATTTGTTCAAAGAACCCAAATGAAGGCATTCCTATAGGACTATTTAAGCCCTTCTGCTTGACTGTAACTTCATATTTCCTCCAGTTTAGCTCAAGGAGGGCACTTGGATCAAAACCTGTTCAAAAGTATGTGAAACAAATACAGTTCATTTTCTCCATTTTTGTTTCTGCATGTCCAAATTCTATTAATATAATCCAAATGTCCTGGGAGCTACTATAGAGTTTCTTCAACAAAAATTCTCTGGATTTTTCTCTTGGTTACCTTCTGTTCACAATGGAATCCTGCAATGAGCTGCCAACACTATAAACTCAGTACCCTGGAGAACCTCAGTGCTGCCTTATGGCAGCCATGATATTACTAAGCTTGATTCCAAACCCATGAAAGACAAAGAACATCTTCCATTTCAACATATATTTCAGTAACGCTGCCCAGCTTTTGCAATTACTTTGTGTCAGGAAAGAATGTGTAGAATGGAGAAACTTCTTCTTCTAAACATGGGACAAAGGTGCCTATTTTCATATCATAGTGTCTAGTCTCTGATACCACAGTGTTCAGGGTTTTTGTCTTCCCATCTCAATTCATGTTCCTCTTTACTGTACAATACATTTAAATAATCAAATTATTCAATCAGACCTGAAAGTTTACTGTTTCCCAGAAACTGTAATTGAGCAAAGAAGAGAGACACTATGAAAAGAGGCAGAAGTCAGTATGAAAGGGGGATATTTGCTCCCTTTTGGTGGTACCCTTCCTTCTTTTCCATTTCCAACTTGCCCAGGGCAGCCAGAGATGAACTACAGATAGAATCTTTCTTTTACACAGAGGGCAGACACTCATGGCCCTTGTGCTGAGCTGAGACAGGCTCCTGACATAGGCTGATAAATACACACACACATATATATATATGTATACACACATGTAGTACATATTTATATAATGTTTTAATATGTAAATATGTAAATATGTAGCAGACCCTGAGCATGGAGCAGAGGCAGGCACTTGGACAAGTCATAAACAAGACAAACTAATTCTTAGAGGTGACATGATTCTGCACTACCCTCAAATTATTGCTGCACAAAACCTATGGCTCACATGGTAAGCAATGTTTGGTTCTATGGCAGTACATACTTCTTTATTTGTTCATTATTTCTCTATTGAAACTGTGTTGGATATCTGGAAAAAAAAATTATTGTTTCCTGACTGCAGCCACTAGAAGTGGGCTGATAGCAACTTCTTGCACCCGAGAGGTAAAGGCACATCACTGAGCAAAGTATCCTTCTGCAAAACTTATGTGATCATTTGTTAAGTTCAGATTTTGTAGTACACAAGACAGATAAAAGGGCTTTTTGATAGTATTTATCATACTTAAATCAACACTTCCTGACAACCATGAGTTCCTCATAACAGGCGTAATAAACCTGTTTTACATGAAACTAGTAGTTTTGAACCTGGGGCAACATGCCAGTTCTGACATTGCCATAATGCCCTAACATTGTGTTTAAATTTCTAATTTCCACTGGATTTCATGTGTCTAGAGTTTTTAAAAGCAGCATATTCAATTCTGTTTCTTGCAGATCACTGCTGAACACTGCATTTGTGTATGGTGATAGCTACAGTGCTTAAAATCAAATGACAGATTTTAAAATTCTTATCCAGATGTTTATCTAGGATTTTCTATAAAAGAATACAGAATAAAAAATCTCTCAGTCCCAGACTGCAGCAAGAATCAGAAGAGATGTGCATTCCATCTACCTGCTAATGGATGACCTCTGCTCTAGGTATGAAGTGTCTGTCTAATCCTTAGCCTTCCAGGCTAAGCAAAAAAAATATGGCAATGAGTAGCATCTGTCCTTAGTGGCCTTTTAAGTACACAAGGTGATAAAAAAAATCTATATACATTTTATCAGGTCAGTCATAATTACCTTGAGTTACATATTTCACAGCTGCTTTTATTAACAGGGTTGTAGCAGTGCACTGACATGACAGTATTTTGTCATGACTAACTAGAGGAACTGCACAGATTCACACAATCAAAGGCAGCACCTTCTACACAGAACTAATACATCCAGATTATAGATGTGGGGCTGCCACAGAGCACATGGTTAGGACTTCTGCAATAAATCATCCTCTGACAATATTTTGAAATGAACACAACTAATGATAGTTATAATAAATAAATGAATTTTCACCTTCCCTTGTAGGCATGTAGGGCTTATATGGTAGGGGTTTACCTAACTTTCAGTCTCTTCTTTCTGAAATAGAGCCCAGAGACCTGGGGCATGCTGGCACTCTGTGTAGTACAGCAGGACACTGAGGTGCCTCAGGATGAGACCCAATACAACCAGCCCCCACAGGGACAAACTCAAATGTGTTTTGTCTGTGTTTTGTCTGCAGCTACTAAGCAGCAGGTAAGGGGAAAAACTGAGGACAGAAACCCTCAAAGGCAGCCTACCTCTGTGCTCATGTGATTTATAACACCCTGCAACCTTCAGCAAGGAAGTGCATTCTTCTGTTAAACACGAGGCATATCTTCAAGTCTTCCTGGGAGAAGCACTTGATGCATAGGAGGTGATAGCCTTGCCTTGAATATGGTGTGCAGTTTTGGAAGCCACAATATAAGAAATATATAAAGCTCTTAGAGAATCTCCAAAAGAGGGCCACAAAGACGGTGACAGGCCCAGAGGGGAAGCCATAAGAGGAGAAGCTGAAATCACTTGGCTTGTTCAGCCTGGAGAATATGTGACTGCAGGGAGATCTCATTGGAATCTAACAGCTTCTTCTTCTTCTTCTTCTTTCTGGTGACCAGTGACAGGACTAGAGGGAACTTAATAAGCTGTACTAGAGGAGGTTTAGGTTAGATGTTAGAAAAAGGTTTTTTCATCACAGGGCAGCTGGGAACTGGAAAAGATTCCCCAGGAAAGTGGTCACACTACCAAGATTGACAGAATTAAAAAAGTATTTGGACAATGATCTCAGGCATATAATGGAATTCTTGGGGCTGTCCTATGCAGGCCCAGGAGTTGAACTTCAATGATCCTTGTGAATCCCCTCCAACTCTCATGGTTCTGATATAAAATCAAGTAATAGCTTACAGTTTGAAATAATGACATTATTAGAAATTCTGTTATTTTTCTCAGGGAGTTGCCAATGACATACCTTTTCTTCTACAAGAAAGAAATACTAAGCTATACCTTGGTAATAGTAGATTATGGCCCCTTCCCCCTTCGCTGGAACTGTGCATTTGTCACATTGTACATATACAAGATTGACAAATACAAGATTGACAGTTCAACAGCCGTGGTCCCCGTGCTCTAAGAACACGCTGATCCTCAACTTTAGATCCACTGCACTTTGAAGACATTTATGATGAAGAACAATCCTAATACAGAGAACAGTATCTTAAATATAGCATCGTTTCCTGGCTGTTAAGTTTATTACATTTAACTGTATTTAACGTGTTTTGAATTTGTACAGTTTCTCAGGAGTGTAAGCTGTACAAAGCAACTTTAAGAAAAAGTGTTGATTACAGCACTGCAGAATACAGTAACTCACTGTGAAATAGAAGTTGAAGAAAATCCCTTAGATGAAACTTGAACATAGTCTTGCTCAAAGCCTGAGAAACAACATGTTCTATGAAATCTGACTCTAATATACATACAGCCTAAGCATTCAAAGTGCTTGGAGCAACAACTGTGGTTTTAAGAGCACTCATACTGTCTGATAACATCTAATGGAATACTTTGCAATAGGATGGATCCTCAGAGAGTTTCTAGAAGTACAGTCAGCACTTGAGCACCCTCACCCTAACATCAAAATTGACATCAACCCTTCTCAGAGAAAAATCACAGAAGTGGGAAACTTGGAAACTTGGTTCATTTCAGATGATTGTAATCTCCCTGAAGCTGAGTCTCCCAGCTGCAAGTTACATTGACACAGATAAGAATTTTGTTAGACTCCAAGATTCCACTATTAATGAAGAAGATAAAAAAAAGACATAGGCAAAAGTTGAAGTTTAGTTACTGTACCACACTCTGGAAGTTATAGTAAGATGGAGGTAATGAGGGAATATGTTTGGTTTTTCACCCATTAGCCATAATTCGATCAACAACTGTTGCAGTATGTGCAACATGAGAATAGGTCCTTACAGACTGGTCTGTTTTTCCTTAGTGGAAATTACTGCAGATGCAGTGATAAGAATGGCCACTGCCAATGGTACACATCTGGCTTGATGCAAAACAAATATACAAAGTGCAAATACTTGACTCAAATAACCCAATATTCTATTTTGGTTATTTTTACATTATTATTATATCTGCGAAACATTTAAAATATAGCAATATACTCTTGCAGACTCTTTTTAATTTTCAACAGGCTATTACATATTACTAAATAGAATTTTACCTTACTTGGCTGGAATCCATTGTAAATAATCCATAGAGGAAAACAAAGAGCCCAACCAGGGCAGCAGGAATAAGCATTCCAGTATACCATCCCAGCCAGGCAAAATACAATCCAATTTTTTCACCAAAGTATCGCCTACACAAAAAGGAAACACATGTATTGTTTAAAACTAAATTTTATGGTGACCTCTATCTGTCCCTACTGTCATAGTAGTAGAATAATTCTAACAAGGAACTACCATAACAAATTTATGGCAAATTTGTCATTTTACCAAACAGGTTTTTTTTCAGGCTAGCATAATATTTTAGTGACACTAATTGCAGATTTATGAGAACAAGAACGTAACTGTATTGCCTCTGTAATTTTCATGTCCTTGCAATGACTAAGTATATGAACTAGTAGCAACATTATTAAATGTAGGATAGATAGATAGATAGATAGATAGATAGATAGATAGATAGATAGATAGATAGATGTACACAGACACAAAAAATCTGGAAGGGGACAAAGTAAGTTAGTATGACCTAAGTATTCAATTAAAAAAATATTTATTGTAGATAATCATACATAAATAATATATTTCAAACTACTGTTAGTGAAAACAATGCTCTGAACACACAAGCTGAATAATTCTTTAAAACTTAGGTATCAATTCCTAGAACAGATGATCAGAAAGTCAGTCAAGGATGATACAGCATAAAATTGTCCAATGGCACAGGCTTAGCTCCATTAATAATCAGTTATGATTCAGATCAAGAATAAAAACTTACAGCAAGGAAAATGAATTATTGCTATTCAGTGTCAGAGGAGGAAACTATGAAATCCAAATATCACCATTATTTAACTTAAATTATATATTTATTTAAATTATATATATTTCTCTATTTGACATTTGGTAGCCTGTAACACTTAAGTCTATGACATATAAATAAGAGTTTATTTAAACACACATGGAAAGGTTAAAATTGGGTTGCATTTAAGTCCTCTGCATCTGGTAACTCTGACTGCCCATGTGGATAAAAATCTGCTCTCAAAGGGGCTCTCATAAAGCACAAGTATCTCTGATCAGCTCCCTACACTATAGGTTTGTATTTTAAGTTTCATACTGCAAATTCCTGAGCAGTTTGAACTACATGTACTTTACACAGACTCATTTGATACTAACTTACAAAAGACCACCCAAAAGAAGCAACTTAGAAAATTCCAACCTTATCCAATAATGGGGAATATTTAAATGTTATAGGAAGGCATAAGGAATTTATGAATATAGTTAGTTATTAGTAGAATATAGTGTTGCCAGGCTTTTTGTATCAGAGAAAAGCTTCAAAGTACTAATACCTGATTAAATCAAGAGGTTGGTATTTGTACCACATTCCCCATCGTGCCCAACGCTCATACAAGAGGTGCCTGTGATTCTGAGCTCCATGTGTTTTGATGGGATGTCTGCTTTTGTGGCTTCCCTGAAAAACAAAACCACAAAGAAATGTAAGTACATTACATGGCATTATGGAAAATGCATACGTTTCTTAGGTATTTTTGATTATAATTTTAATATAAACGTTCTTTATATTTAATAAATAAGTCTCTTATTCTGGGCACATCTGGAACATGCCATCAGGAGCTAATGTAAGCCTGACATAAGAGACAGGGTTACATACACTTCTGAAATAGCCAATTTCTCTAATAGTTAATGACTGAAATATATTAGTACAAGACTTTAAAGAAGTACTGAACTCTTTTTATGACCTCAACATTTTTTCTATTTCACTAATAAAGGCCTACTTGTACGCTTTTGTCTATTTAAATTTTTTAAGAAATGCTTGTGGTATATTGCCTTAGGCTGGCAGTGAAAAATATAACTAAAAGTATGTATTCTATTAACATCTGTTAAAACCAGGTGGGGCAGTGTTCTTTATCTCTTTCATGACCCATTCCTTGTAACTGCAGGCAGATATCTTCTGTTAAAGGGCCAAGTGTTAAAACCAGGTGTGGCAGTGTTTTTATCTCTTCCAGACACATCTTCCCTCCAGGGGATATCAGTTCTGTTAATGGGCCATTGAGTCTCACT
>VWYI01028406.1:0-18633 GCA_013399455.1 Anthoscopus minutus
CCATTTGCCTTTCATTACCTCTCTCACACACCTGTAAAACCTTTCCTCATGCTTCTCACTTTGTTTTCATGCAAAGTATCTTCACACCTATAGATTCTAGTGCTTGTCTCTCCACTTTTGGGTTATGCTCTCTACTTTCTTCCCCCGGATTCTTTTTGCTGGGGGTACTTTTTTCTGAGTTCAACCTTGATTTACTTAAATTAAGTTTTGAAGTTTTGGTTAAATTTAAGCTGTGTATTTACACTTGAGCAGTTTATACCTACAGTGTATTTCTGTTTTCCATAACTACTTGCCTGCAACCTGAAACAATCCTCAGACACATCCTACCCTACAGCTGACCACCAAATTAAACAACAGGGCATGAATTGAGCTGAGATATTGTCATGTCTGCAATTAGTGGTAGGAGAAGCGTGTAAGTTTAAATATCATTATTGCCACCTAAAAAGTGCTGGCATTTCAAAATAAAACACACTTTATTCTGTCTAGACACCCCTTAAACAATAAACATAATACATTTCTGTTATCTCTCAGTGCTTTCTTCTCTGATCTATACAATTCTAAATTTCTTAGTCCATGTCCATTTTTATTTCCATTTATCATCCCACTTGTCATATGCTGAATTTTCTCCATCCTTCCTAACTGACACCAGCTATACAAAATAGATTTTTCTTATTTGTTACCAAAGCATTCCATACAGCAAGGGAAATTTCTGCATCTATAGAGATATGGAATAGTACAGAATAAAATGGAATGCCTCCAAATTTGTACCATTATGTGTTATAAAGGATTTTGTGCCTCAGCAACACTAGATGTTTCTTCACTTAATCTTATGAGAGCATATCTAGAGAAATTGTTTTTGTGGTGTAGCAAGCTTATTAACAGCATTGTAACTGCAAGCACAGAACTCCATGTATGTTTATCTGTCTTGTTTCACTTTAACTCTAGTAGAGATGTACTTCCTATATTACCAGACTTATACTGAAAGACTAGAACGTTATTGTGAGCAACCAGTATTTCTAAATTGTTTTCTTAGAATCAAATCTGATTTGCCCGAATTTAAAGATTTTTCCCCAGATGTAATATCTAGATTTTTCTTTCACTCTACCCTTCAGTTGGATGTTACCACAACTGAACATTTGGAAACATGGCTGAAAGATCTGTTTTATATTGACTTTTTGCAATTTACTTCCACTTTTGAACTTACTTTATTTAATGTCTTGCAAAAGTCCAATGCCAAAATGAGCTCAAATTTCAAAACACGCACTTTTCCATCAAGACAATCAAATAGCAAAGATGTCAAAATAGGTTCAGAGAATGAATAATAACAAAGCTGTGAACAACAGTACACTCCAGACAATATTCAATCTGTTCTTTACAAAAATAAAGCATCCTTAAATCAAAGAAAGCGTGAGCTTCAAAAAAGTGTTTTCTTTTTTTTCAGAAATAAATTTTGCTACACACTACATATTAGCAAAGATCAGAGAAACTATGAAACATTAAAACAATACATGCCACACATAGAATTTTAGAAACAATTGTTTACAGTAGCTGTTATTTTTTTCTTAACTCACCCAATATCATATGGTATCTTACTTTTCCATCTGTCACTGAATGGAATGACTGTGTCTGATGTGTGGTATGACACTTAGCAAACCTGTCATGCAACACCTGATTCAATACCATAATGTCAGCTATTAGTTGTTCTGTCAAAAATATCCTCTAGTTAAATTTCTTAAAGGGTCTGATGAATGTTACACAACCTTATTTGTCCTGAAGTAGAATTGATTCATCCTTTCTCTAAAGTAACCAGCTGAAAAACAGAAACTAGTTTTCCTCAAAATGGCATGTTTCTTAACAAAAAATTATTAAAACATAAGAGAAGCACATTAATTATTATATGAAAGATTGCTATAGAAATATTTTTTAGCAAATCCTGCTACTTTGTACTATGTTATTTAAAAATACATCTTTTCTTTCTCTTTTGCTCTTAGTCAAACAAATTTGCTGATATTTTGGGTTACAGCAAAACTTCCCTCAAGCACAAAACCTTAATAACGTTATCCCAGGGTGCATCTGATTTTCCTCCTCTATTTCTATATTTTTCAAGGAACCATTTCATGCTTTACTTTTATTAGGAACTGAAAACTACACTGTCAATGTTTTTAAAGATATTTCAGAAGTTACATATTCACATTAAAACCAAGGGGCTAAGTACCAGAATGTCCTTGAAAGCAGGACTATTTAAATAATTTGTATGCAGATTATTTGGATCCAAGATAAATCTGGAAAATGAAACATATATCACATCACACTGTTTGTTGCTGCTTGGCACAGCAATACCTCAAGATCAGAGATTAGTGCAAAACAAAGTTAAATGGCAATAGATAAAACAAATTATGCATCTAAAGCACTGTAATGTGAGGCTCATGGTTCAGATTTCCCTCAGATTTTACCTGATTTGAAAAAGGGGAAGAGGTCATATAAATTTCTCCTACTTAATCACAAATATTTTCAGGACTGGAATGTCCTATTTAACTAGGATTTAGGAAGTGATCTTTAGACTACAGACTCATAATTGCATTTTACTTGGAAAAAGGGAATTTGAACTGTGACAAGGGAAAAGACAATAGCAGAAAACTATTGGAAACAGTGGAAAACTTTATAGTAAGTGTACTGAGAGAATTCAACATGGCAAAAGGAAAGCTACATCAGTCATCCTTTTGTGTTCTTTGGTGTTTGGCATGGTGCCGGAGCTGGCTAGCTCTATCCACGGCACCACGCAGGGAACAGGATGATCCAAGGTGCAGCTCAGACTGGATGCTCTATGGCACAGTTCTAGTGTCAGGCACAGCATGGAGGCAAGGACGAGCAGCAGGTCTTTTGTACAGCTTCCAGGGTGAGCTTTATGACGTGGAGAGTGCAGGCACAAGGGCAGAGAACCTGGGGGCAGAGTGAATTTTGTATGGGGGAAGTTCAAGGGGAGGGGACAAATTCTTGACCAATAGGGAAGATATAGGGGGGGAGCATAAGGAGGGATTTACAACATACAAACCAATAAGAGAACAGGGGGCGGGAACAATTTAAACACGCTAAAGGGGTTTCAAGTAACGTAGGGAATTGACATGGAAGGTTCCAGAACAAGGGACTGGTGCAAGGGAGGATTGACAACTGGGGGGAGAAGAAATCAGGAGTGATCGGGAACAAAGGGCCTGGTTAGGACAGGAATGACAGGTGGGTGGGAAGATACAACTTAGGGAAAAATCAACAACAGAGAAGAGAAACAGAACAAACCATTAGAAGGACAGCACACCACAACAGATATTGTTGTATTTCGCAAGTGTTTTTGCAAGTACTTTTACTTTCTAAAAGTACTGACACTGTCTCTCACCAAAACAAAAATGTAGTAGAGACAATAATGTCAAAAATAGTTTGTGAAATGTGAAGACAATGTTCTATTTTGCACATATTGAAAATGGGGAACTTCTCCATTAAATTATCAGATGGATGGTGTAAAACATTAAGAAGAAATGCATATTTATTTGTTTATTTATTTACTTACTTATTTCTTCTTCATAGTACACAGCTCAACTGTTGTACTCCTTGATTAGTTCACAGCTCATAAGAACTAAGGAATGGAAATAAACATCACTAACCCAAGGATGTAGATTTCCCTAAAACTCATACTTATGGCACTTGAGAGTATATATCATGGGAAATACTGCTAAAGATTCCAGAAAACCTCAATATTCCTTCCTCAGCAACAAATTGTGATTAATGGCAGAATATAATCCAAAACTGGATTTCTAGGTGGGCACTCTCTGCCTGATTTTTGTTCTCATCTTACTATCCAAACCATTGAAAGACAGATACTTTTGAAATATTTTTAAATATGTATTACAGAATAGACACTAACCTGCAAATGAAATACTATAAAACATCTTTTGAACTATATATAGAATCTATCTATGTATCTCTGCTGTTTTGTCTACTTTTTAAGAATTGTGTTGCTTAAACCAAAGTTTTATGAAATGTACATTAGCTTTCTGAAATCTGTTTAATTTAGATATAATCTGAGAATAAAGCATCTAAATTCAAGGTGATTTAATCTGATATAGAAACCCATATTGTAGGATTAGTATTTGATATCTTCCTGCTGAGAGTCCAGAAGTGATTTGATAGAATTTCATTGTTGCTTTTATCCATTTTCATCGTTATTCTCTTTCCAGCTTTGCAGCAAATAAAATACATGTAGAGAAATAGAACAAGAGTTAGCTTTACTTTTTGCCTGTGCCTGTGTACATGAATAAATGGGTATATCTAGTCTCAGGAGAACTGATAATACTTGCAGGAAACAACTGGATTACCTGTGGCTCAGTGGTGAAGGTTTTACTTTGATCCAGTGAAGCTGGAAACTAATTCTCAGCCTCTATGTAGTCCAGTAGAATTTATCAGGGAAATTTCAGACTACAGGATTCACTTTTAGAAGAGTCTTGGGTTTTCAGTGTTTTAGGTGCCTTTCTCTTCTACCTTCTCTACTTTCAGGGATTTTATTTTTCCTTCTTTTACTATTTACTTTAGTCTTACCCAACATATTTTCTCATGCAAAATAAGCAATTCTTTGTAGAATTTTCTTGAAAAATATACCTTCTGAACCAAAATCAAAGCAGCTTCATCAGTGTATGTTGTCAGACCCCAAGACTGCACAAATTTTCCATAGCGTATACTAATATTTTTATTTAGAAAGGAATAAATAAATGTTCATTATCTTGAAGCTTTCTTTTGTGACATTTTACAGAGAAATGGCTGCATTATATGAAACAAGTCTTATGGCAATATCTGTGGAAATTTGTTTCTTTTTAATATACCTAGCTCAAATTTCATATTTTGAAATTCTATCTCCTATACCTTTACATGAAATGAAAATGTTTTAAAAATAGATCAGCTAATACAATCAGGAAAGTAAATATTTAAGTATTGGAGCTTCCTTGATATATTAACATTTTCATACATTGTTCCTTTTATCACTATAAAATGTTACATTTTTAATGCATAAAGTACGCTGTCAAATCAGAAAATCAGCAATTATTGGAGTGAATTTTAAAATGTTTGCATGTTTTTAATTTTTTTGTGGGTTTTTTTTCCTTGCAAAGTAATTAGCCACTAATCATGTAGTTACTGTCAAGGCATGCATTGTACAGATCTTCACCATCATGTAAACATTATGTTAGTGAGCACTGTAATGTTTTAAATGTTTGCAATCTGACCTCCTGAAGAAAAATTTTCTTGAGTTTCCTTTAAAAATCTCTGCTTAATTTGTCTGGCATCATGATATTTCTACAAAATTTTTTTGGAGCATAATTCTCAAACTAAAATTTTATTCTAAATTGAAACACAAAATTTTATGAACAGTCTTTTGCAGCCCAAGATCTGGGAAGACTTTCAACACAATATTTTTGTATAGTCAAGTCACTGCATTTCCCTTCAAGTTTCTTAAATTAGGATCAATATATAAGAGGAAATATAATTAAGTATATTAACTAGAACTCAAGTTCATTTTTTCAGCTGAAAGGCTCACTTATTTATACATTTGTCAGAGAAGCAATTAACTGGTACACTTATTTTTTGTCTCAGTAATTCTTTTTTAGTATACTGTTTGTCTTCTCAAATATTTCTGTTTTCTTTTTTCAATATTTCTTATCCTAGAGAATTTATTTGCAAACATTTTTTTTCCTTCCCTTTATTTGTTTTTAAATATTAGGGGAACACATTCTTGTAAAATCATGGTAGATACAAACCACATTTAAGAATGGCTGAGAATATGCATTAAACATTAGATTCTACCAAATACAGTGTGATAAGATTTCTAGATGTCTTTGACCCATATTTTTGGGGAAAAACAAAATAAAACAAAGAAAAGCCAAACTCCCAAAGCAAAGCCCATTAAAAAAAACCTAAATCTCAATTTAGAAAGTGCAATTCAATGCTGATTTCACAACAGACCAACAGGAAAGTGGATTGGTGAATGCAAAAAGAATGCCTAGTCCTAAAGAGATAATGTGAATTCTTCGATTCATTTGTGCTCTCTTGGCTGATGAAAGGGTGAAATTGAAGGTCCCCCAGAGAACTTCAACCATTCCTCCCCAGCTGGATCAGAAGGAGCAGGAAAGAGTGTGTGTGTAAGAGAAAGTGATTTATAGAAATTCCTGGAAGCAAACAAACCCATGCATCAAATTATATTATATAAAAAGATGCATATTCATAAAGTACTTGGAATATATAGTATTTCTAAACTTCCATATCATTTCTGCCTCTTCTGTTACTTTTTTAAGTCAGAAAATCTTCTTCTTTACTGCTCAATGTTATATTTAAATTTGATTTATTTTATAATAATTGAATTATTATATAATTCTGAAAAAAATGTTGAACTTGTTGAGAAAAAATCTTTTACAAATGTAATTGTACTTATTGTGCAGCACTGAAAAATTTACATTATTGTGTTCAGTCAGTTTTATATGTCTGTTATGTCTTTCTGTTAATAGCATGATATTCCTCTTTGTGATGAACTGTGTTACTACTGCTAATGAGGAAAAAAATGCACATCAAAATTCCTGTATAAGGAAATATTCAAAAGTTTTTGTAAAAATTATGAATTATTATAAAGAAAGTTATATTTTGCACAGCATAAAAAGAAGTCAAATAATCTCTGTAGAAAACCCAATATAATTTTCTAACTGGACATCTTTGACATAATGTCAGCATCCAAAATGGGCATGCTATAATCTGAACAGTTCTAATTACCTTTTAGATGGCTTTGCCTGGTATTGATTGCTGTGCATATTTCTCAACAGAGAATAGTGATTTAAAATGATAATTCCTGATTAGGCCTGTGAAATATTTGTCTTCACACTTATTACCCTAGTTTTTATAATTAAATGACATGATGTTGAATTTGCATGCAAACTTACATCAATAAAAAGCATAAAATAGGTATCTATAGAAAGCAGCTCTGTATTCATGGCTGTGATATGAAGGTAACAAAGGACATAAGATCCTGATGAATCCTTGCTGCGATCAGTGCAGATTTGGAGTCTGGGCAGGCAAGACTATGTACCCTTGGGGGTTTTTTTTAATTTTCAATTTTAATTTTAATTTTTACTTCATGCTTATATTATGGAATGCCAAATGAAGGGAGCTCTTTTATCCATCTAGACTGATGACTTTTAAAGAGAGCACAATTAGAGGCTTAATTTTACTGAAGGGCATAGGATAGCAGGATTGTTCAAGGGTCTCTTCTGTGTTTTTCCAGTATCCCAAGTATAAGATAGGTATAGAAGATTTATTAAAGTAGCTAAGTAACTAATTATAATGTCTAAACAGCCTTTGTCAAGGGGTTAATAAAATTTCGAGCAGAACTGCTCAGTTCTCTTATGCTGCTATTGTAGTCTAAACAACTTTTCCCTTTTATTCCTATCTGCCTCTCTCGGGTTCAGTAAGGATTCTTGTCACCATGGTATACTTATTCTTTTCCCAAAAATGAAACAAAAGTGTTTTGAATTATTAAAAAGCAAGTAGAAAAACAAAAAAAGTGTCTATTCTGGCTTATAAAAGTAAAATCTAGCAAAAGAAACAGAGAGAACATATTTTTCCTCTCTTGTGTTGTGGTAATATAATGTTTTTATTCATTTATGATTTTTTTCCCCCAATCTGGTTAGATTGATCATGCCATTGTTGATGTTAATGTAAGTAAATTTTCCAATTTTTTTTTAATCAGGTTGGCCTTGTAAGGCCTTTTTTTTTTTATGTTTTGACTTTGACAAATACTTTGGGGAAATGAATAAACAAAATTTGGAAGAGCAATTTTCTTTGTGTTGCCTGCCACAAGAATAGAGGAATCCTTATTCCAACACCTTGAAATGTTTACTCAATGAAGACTGAGACTCCACATCATTTAAAGAGAAGTCTAAGTGATCTATTCATTTTCTGATTTGCTCATACCTGGGAATAAGGAGGCATTTCTAATTCTGACATAAAAAATTAAAATTAAAGACCACTTTAAACCTTCTCTTTTACCACCTATAATTAATTGTGGCCACCTGGTGCTTCTCAGATTTAGCAGCAGAGCGAGTCCTTCTAAAAAACCATATTCTGAGTCTGTTGGAAGAGACAGTAAGACAGAGTGGAATGTCTTTCTTAGAATTATCTCTTATCTGCTGAAATAACAGATTTGTAGTGAAGGTGAGGGAGGGGGATTAAACTCATCGCAGTTTGAATGACTGCAGTACTTTTTATGCTGTAGTAGTACCAGGAAAAAAGCCTCTTCCTTTATCCATAGCCAGTGGAGAAAATACATGTGATTCTTGTCCTGCTTTAGTGTTTTACACTGAAACGCTTCATCATTATCACGGACTTAACTCAGAGCTGTATGTGTTCATTTCATGTGAAGCAGGGATTTCACAGACACAAAGAAGTGCATGTGCACTCTATAGAGAGCACACAGGGAATTCAGCATGCTTTGAACATACCACATTTGCTACATCTTCTGTGATCACCTGCACAAAGTATGAGCTAAGCTCAGCATCCCTGCACTGACCTCTGGTGCTTTGCAGCTTCTCTGATGCTGTTTGAGGTATTTTAGCCTCTTGCACAGTCATCATATTAATAATGTAATTAGTACAAGAAATGTATAAAAACCAGTCAAATTCAAACATCTTCCAGATCCACCCAGTCAAGATTTATTTGTTTGTGAAAGAAAAATGTGCCAATGTTAGAATATTGTAATCTTATTACTATTATAGATTTCATGTCTACCACAGCTACACATGATCATGACAACACATCCTGGCATGCCAAAATTTCCTGGATAGTGCAAAATATACATTATCCTCAGTTTTGGAATTAAAAATATGACTAAGTCAGGTGATTATGGAGAAAGAAAAATTGAGGTTCTCCTTGATGTCTCTATGTGCCTGTTTTCCAGTGTGTTCATAAATTTAACCAAATACATAAACTCAGACCCATGCAGAATTATAATTTTGTCATTGTGATGGTCTCTTTAGTGCAAAACCTTCTACATCTTTTTGGAGGATTTAAAAAATAAACCACAAAATTACTATTTCCCTTTCTAATAACTCTTTCAAGCGCTGAAAGTTTCAGATAAAAGGTTCTATTTTATTTCTGTATTTATTTCTGAACTTGGAGAAGGCACTTGTCATAGACTTGGACATTGATTAGAAAGAGCTAAGAAAAGTTGACATCATGGTGAAATTAAATTCCATGCCATTTCTTGACAGAAGGTGACATGCAAGCAAATACGTTTTTCCCAGTTTACCTGATGAAATTTGTCCAAACATTGTAAGGATTCAACTCACAAGGAACTCAACTCCAAATTCAAGCTGCTTAAGTGAAAAGAAGAAGCTGAAGGTAAGTCATATGAGTTATTGCAAGATGGCCTGTGTTGCCATTTAAGTATTTTCCATCAGCTGATTGTATTCAACTGAGAGGTTTTTGCGCTGAATCTTTTGTAACAAAGGAAAAAATGCATTCAGATGTTGAGGTTGTTGACACCTGACACTATATTCAGGATATGATATAAATTTTCATTACTCTTCTTGAACTCTGTAATGTTTAGAGATATTATGTCCTCTAACCCTAAACTGATCTGTATGACTGACAAAAAAGCTTACAATTAATCTATTTGGTTGTATAAATTGGATAGTCTTACGACCCTTGGAAAGTAGAAGGTAAGAATTATATCCTCCCGTAAGTAAGAACATAGGAGGTGGGAGTATCAAGCTATTTGTTTTACCAGTGCTTGTCATGCTACTAATCTTCAGCCAGTAAGTGTTATTTTTAGAGGTTAACTGTTATTTTTAGGGGGTTAAAGTGGAAGGATTGTAAGAAGGTAAGCAGAAAGAAGCAGAAAATTATACCATGTCAATTGGTCAACCTCTTTGATGAAGTAAACAATCACTAAATTTTTTATATTATAGGCTAGTAGCTTTTTCTCAGTTACATGCTTCAGCTGACTTAGATGTAAATTGTTATGCTTTAATAACTGGCTTACTGCCATCTATGTTAAGAAATATGTCACTATTATACTTAGCATTCATTTCAAGGGGGGTACCTCTACATACTAAATACTATCAGCCTTATAATAACTCATTCTTAGTAAATCTTAATAGTAATTACACTCTCTGAATACTTTATTTAAAACTAAGATGGTGTGATTGAGCCTCGGCCAACCATCAGCAACTGTTATCAATGTCCAGTATAGGGAAAGACAGAATTTAGTCTTTACTGAAGTGTATATGTATTATATGAAATTTAAAAAACAAAAAAACCCAAACCTCACGCAAGAATAAATGTAAAGTTCACAAATATTTGTTTACTTCATTATTTACAGAAAATATCTACTAAAGGGACTTTTTTAAACTGATGTCTCAGTGAATGACTTTTTGCTTGCTAAATTCTTCCCCTGCAGAATCAAGGTGGGACAGCATGTACAGTCTTAATTCCAATTCACCTGTGCACAACAGGAGCTTCAGTTCACCTCCACTGAAAGTGAGTGTAAGGGAATATGTTAGGAAATATTTGTAGGTGTGTGATACTGAAGGGATTGTTGGCTCAAGATGCATGTGTGTGGGGCAAGGGGAAGGTTGGGCCTTGCCCTGGTGAAGAGATGGATGCAGTGCTCTGTACACCCCACCCCTCTCAGCCAGTATCCACGGCAGCGGCTGCCAGACATTGACACAGCAGAACTGATGCCCCACACCTGCCCCTGGAGCCTCTAACCCAGCTCTTGGGTGGCCAAATGACATGAAGTCCCGCCTAGGGGAAGGCCAAGGGGTGTTTAAAGTGGAACATGCAAAAACCACATGTATTTACTCCACCCTCACTTGGAATCTCTACTAGTTGAACAGCTCTGGAACCAGGAGTGGTTTGTTCTTTTCTATATATTTTTTCTCATTGTCTTTCCTTTTCTTCTAATTCCCTCTTTTTGGAATTGCTGAGTAACTTAAAATCAAACAGGTTTAGAGTTTGCTGAGTTGAATGGGTTAATTCTTTGAGAAATAATTTGTGCTGATCGAATGCTGCCCTAAACTTTTTGTCACAGTTCTCTGATCTTCTGAAGTTTCCAGTAAACTTTATTGTTGTTTTGATCCCTTGAGAATATCTTGTTTGTACTTCTGCCATGTGTCTAACTCAGAGTGTATGAACAATCATAAGTCCTTTTAAGTGTCTCATTGAGTGACATTTTGGGACCTACAGTAGGAAAGAACCATGTTCACTTGCAGTTTATTCTTGTCTGCAGCCTGCAAGGAGACTTCCTGCACCAAATTATGTGGAAACCTTATTTAAGCCATCTACTCCGCAACCACACTGTGCAACCTATGCCAGTCACTCTCACTGTAAAAAAAAAAAATTTCTGATGTTCAGATAGACATTTGTGTTTTGTGTATTGACCCCTGGGTCAGTATTGACCCATGAAATACACCACTAGTTACTGTCCTTGCTCTAGAAATGATGCCAATGGTTCCTCTGGGTACAACTGTTCTGTCCCTTTTTAGTCTACTTTGCTAAACCCACCCCATAGTTCAAAAGCTTACCAGTGATAAATGTATGGTATGTTCAGTTTGCTTAAGCATTCTTAAATATTTACATTACCTGTGATCAGACTGCTGTGAAAACACAAAGGCAAGCATATAAGCAAGAAAGCAATGTGGGAGGTTTATCTGGGGTCTTTGTCCCCTTGCTTGACTGCTTTATTTAATCTCAGGCCCTTGCTCTATGTCCTTGTGTGTCCTGCACTGTACCCACTGTCCCTGATGCAGCATCACTGACTTGGCTCCTTGGGTGGTAGCGTGGTTTCCGACTGGCATTCTTACCATGGACATGATAAATGTCATCTGCCTAACTGATCCCCAACTCTTCATAAACACATTTTTAGCAGCCCCTTTCAAGATTTGTAAAGCTATTGTAAACAAAATCATAAAAAGAGAATTGATGATGCACTGGGTTTGTGTCCTTTAATAAATTTTGACTAGGTGTTTGAGCATTTAAGTACTACTTTTACAATTCTCTATGGAAAATCTCCCAGCAGAATGGCCATTCATGAAAAGGGACAATATTAAACAATGTTCAGATGTCTACTTTAATTGGCCAAGTTTTCGAAAAGTGTTGGTGAAATGATATCAAGCACTGTCCCAGCATATAACCACACAGTACTATGACAGATCTGAAATTCAGATATTTTATTAAGGTGTCATTTAAAGTATAATGCCTGATTTGCTTGAGTCAGCAGCAAATATTTTCTTCCTTGCACTAAAGTCATATTGCCCTTCTCAATATAAAGTTACCCAGCAACAGTTCCTGATAAAAGAGAATCTACTTGGCATTTGATTACAGGGAAGAAGTGGCTGTTTTAAGAGTCAGTATTCTACATAAGGTACTAGAAGGTCATTGTGATTTCCTCCATTTTATTAAGGGAAAAACCTGAAGCAGAAAATGACAAATAGTTTGCTATTGCAAGGTTATCTGGCAGTTGCAGATCTACAAATAAGCTTAAGCTTTCTTAATCTTAGAAAAGGTGAAGAAGACAAGATTGGTTTCCTCATGGAATGTCTTGCATCTTCCTTGGAGCTATATCTGAAATAAATGAGAACAAAAGAGTATTTGTTTAGAAATTAGGCAGCAATTTCGCCCCTGACCGCTCAAATATTCTTTATATTTCTGAGTACTTACTAATTAATTTGTTCCTGGTATTCTCTCTCAGGCAATCTGTTCTGAAAAAAAAAATTAAACAATGTTTACTATATTTAAAATATTTTTCCATTTGACATGCTATCTTTTAGAGGAATAAGTTTTACTTGTGACATTTTTATTAAATGCTCTTCTTGTTTATGTAGACATATACCGTGAAAATGTCTGAAAGAGGCTTACTTTTTCTACCACTTCTCTTGTATTTAGATGTTCAAATTATAGTGAGTCATACTTTGACATATACTTTATTTTTATCTGATTTATATCTGATTTTAATCAGGCCTTTATTACAAGAAACATTTTCTTTATTCATGATAATCTAAAGAAGACTGCTACCAAAGCTGAAATATTTTTACTAGGTCCTTTAGTACTTGAAAAACTATCTGTTTTGGAACTGTTTAAGAAAATACTTAAATCTATTGTCTAAAATGTGGTATTTTGGGGGTTTTATATAAACATTTGAGCTTACATTTGGATCTAAAGTAAAATTATTTATTTTCCTGTCTAATTATCCTTCTGGATCTCCCATATTAACCATCTGTTCTGGTTTCTTTCCCTCATCTAGTCTCCTTTCTCACATACTCTATTTTTTCTACCACAAGGTTAAGCTTTTCTGTGCAGTAGTCAACTGAAAATATTAATTTCTTTCATACATATATCAAGGACCACAAAGTTTCCATTCTTTCAGGCTTCATATATTCATGACATTCAAGTCCATTACCCTAAAATAAGCTGTGAAAAGTGTAAGATTTGATCCTCTGAAGGTGCTTGGAGGTACAGTTTTAAAATCATTCTCAGGATTCTTGCAGGAGAATGGCATACAAACCTAAGGCAGTTTCAAGCAGAAGTTTGTGCATAGGCACTACACCACACATAAATAGAAAACTTTGGGAAGCATAAGACTGACATATGAGTTTATTAAATATTCATTAAATGCCTTGCATGTGCAGATCTTTGATAAAGATGCCTGATTCACTGGGCATGCACTGAAGTGTTTCTGCCTGCATGGATAGTGTGTGTATTTGAGATTATTGCATGGCAATTCCAGTTGGAAAAAAAAGGGAGGTTAATACATTTTAAGCCTGAAGTTACTAACTGAAGAAATCTACTTGCAATCCTCCAAGCTTTGGATGGCATCCTTCCCAAGATGTGTGTCAAATTCCTGATGAGATAGAACTTCCTAAGTCTGAATAAACTATATATTGGTGTCAGCTCGCACAACTTGTTTTGGGTTTGGGTTTCTTTGACACCTTTATTCTTTTTTTCACGTGTACCTCTATATTCTCTAAGCAAGAAATTTGCAAAGTCCTACTTTCCTAGTGTTGCTTTCCTACTTTCCATAGGGTAGCAAAGTAGAGTTGCAAAGTCCTACTTTCCATAGGGTAGCAATGCCTACCATAGCTACTGGTAGGACACTTCTCAGATCGCTGAGGTCTCCAGGCTTCTCTGATCCTGCAGTTTCTGAGACAAATACATGAACACTAGTCTTGCTGACCCTTTTTATCAGAGCTCCCAAATGAGAGTATTTCTTTTTTTTTTTCTCTGAAGTCCTTTGTGTATCTATGATTGTGTCTCCAAAACACTGGAAGCAGGATTATCCGTTAACAGGAAAATTTGGTCAGAGGTAAAATGATGAAATAAGACACAGTAATAATATTGGAGACAGATGATGATCTTACTGTAAGGGCTAGTAAAGGATAAAAGATGCACTTTCAGCAGAGAATTAGGGGAAAATGCATTAGATTAATAATATTAGTCAATATTTCAGTAATACATCTCAATTACAAATTGAAATTTACTATGCAAATAATTACAAAGCATATAAGAAAAGGATCATCAAACCAGGAAACTGTAAACAAGTAGCTTTGTAAAATAAACTAATTAATATTCCTTATTTCATTGTGATTTCAATGACAATGAAGTCCTTTTGTTCCTTTCAAGCAGCTAAATTTCAAGACCTCGGAGAATTGACTCTGGAGAGGTTCTAATGAGACCTGTACTCTACATCAGTGTCATGAGTCAATTGAGGATTTACTGGGAGATGTACAATAGTAGGCATAAATTCTGCTTCTGGATTAATGTGCAATGTGTCTGCTGTTACTGACAGAAATTCAGGCAGTTTTTAACGGTGATTAGTCATTAAAACCATTTAACTAGTCACTGAAAGGTGAAACAAAGATTTATTCATGCCTCAAATTTTTTTCTTAATAAGGAAAAATGGAATAAACAGAAATTTTCCCATCATTAGTGTGTTTGGAATTGTTCATTCAGTACAGACTTTAAAGGGCCCTGAGGAAAGTGAGATCACTTGTGATTATCTCTATTTTACATCAAGCCCAAGTCCTAAATGATTCTTCTACAAGATTTACAGATAATATATTTGTGGTTTATACAGTGCTTTCAGATTATGACATAAAAACTGTAGAAGCCTGCAAGTTCTCCACATCTGTGTGAGACCTGTGACAGTGGGCTGTTTTCATTCACTTCGGTTTTCTATTTTAATCATAATATACAGGGTATTATGAAAAATAAAAAACTAATACAACAGGACTGTTCTACTTGTTTGGTTTAAAGCTCTTGTTTACTTTTCATTAGGTTGAGCAGCTTAAGGAAAAGAAAGGTAAAAGACATTGCTCATGTAAGATTTTACAATTATTATCAATTATACTGTTTTCTTGCTTAGGATCATATTAATGTGAAGGAACGCGTAAATTTCTATTGAGGCTGAGAAACTGCTAGGAAATTCTCTGAGAATTTCACTAAAATAAAACATAAATATTCATGGAGTGAGAAGTGTTACATTGCTGATAGGGATCATGTCATGGCAAGCATTCATCAGAGCTTTATATTTCCAAGACTACAAACAGCTTTTAAAGATGTGAGATAAAGTATGATTTTAGTTTCTTGGCTTTTCATTTTTATTTTATTTCCTTCTGAATGGTTTATAGCTGTTGTAGCAGTCTATCCACAAAACCAGCTTTACTGAATCATACATATAACTGTAAGTGTTCGCAGAATCTGACTTACATTAGAAAAATGCTTTTATTTCAAATTGCTTGATGTGATGAAGTCATTTATTCAACCCATGTATAAGTGAGTTGACCAAATTCATCTCAAGTATAAGTGGGCATAAATCAAGTCACTGGAATTGCACCAACTTTCAGCAGTGCTGAATTTCTCTCACTCTATCAAGCAGTGGTTAAGGTTGACTCAGTGTAAGTAGTTTAACAACATTGATCCAGATAAGATGAATAATACATGCTGACAATAAGGGGGTAAGCAAAAGAAACTGGGTGGGAGCACAGCTGGGACAGGTGACTCAAACTGACCAAAGGCAGAACATAGAGACATAGAACATCATGCCCAGTATATAAACTGAAGAGAGCTACTCAGAAGAAAGGGCCAGTCTGGGTTCAGGAAAAGGGATCTGGAATCTGTCATTGCATGGTGAGCAGTTGCATTAGGCATCAATGTTTTATTTTTCCCTTTCTACTACTACTACTACTACTATTACTGTTATTATTATTTAATATTATTATTGTGTTGTATTGTATTTTCAATTATTTAAATGTTCTTATCCCAATATCCAAGTTTTACTTTGGTTTCTTTCCCCATTCCACAGGGGCAGGGATGGAAGAGAAGAAGGGTTAGTGAGAAGCTGTGTGGTGTTTCTTCTCCAGCTGGGCTTAAAATCACAACAGAATACTTGCAAAAGAAGGGTTTGTATCTCAAAACTCATAAGAAAACACAATTTTACCCATAACCATCAGTTTTACAGGCATTGTTCAATCTTAAGATCACCCCTCCAAAAATAAAAAGAATGCCTTTACTATTTGTTTTTCTATGCTAAGAATCTAGGATTTGCAAAAATAAGTAGCCATCAATTATATGTCATATGGTTATATGTCTAAGGGTGTTTAATTTTTCCACTCTATATTGTTTCCTGTGATATACACTGAAATGCATGCACAGACACTGAAAGTGTGTCTGTGCATGCATTATGTACTGTCTCAGTATTTAGAGAATTGGGGCCACAGTGGTGGAATTTCTTTTAGAAATGTGTTTTGTTTAGCAGAGTATCTGGATGTAAAATTGTAGAAATAGGTTAATCAGCTATTAGTCTTGGTCTTGAATATGGAATTATGCTAACTATAAGAAATCAAATCTAATTTAGTTGACAATAAAATAAATTTATAATTATTGCACATATTTTTCCCTAAGTTAGGGAAGGGATACTATTCAACTTCCCAAAAAACTGAGATAATTTTTATCCCTATGTATTCAAATTTCAAACCAAGAGAGACTTCTTCTGTGCTTTATGATAGGAACAAGTAGTGCAACAGAAACAATACAAAGGTTCTATACTGGAAGAGAAGTAATTTGTGCATGTTAATGTTAGAAGCATATATCAGTTGATTCTACAGTTTTTCCAGACGTATTAATTTCCCAGATGACATTGTTAGATGTTTTCTATTACTTGTGGAGGGAACTCAGTAGCTGAAAAATATATTTACAGAATTTGCATTGAAGAAATTTTCATCCTAACATTGTAAAGTAATTACTTCTTGCTTAAGCAGGTCTCGAGGCAGAGAGCTCTAGATGTGATGCTATGTATAAAGATAGCTATTGTTTAGCATGAAATATGCATTCATTCTATTAATACAAAGTAATAAGTAAAAGAGAAGTCTGTCATAGAAGAGGCAAGGGGAATATTATATAATGCACATGTCTACAGACAAATTGTATTGCATGCATTGAAAGCAAGCTTTCCCTCCCATTTAGAGAACTCTTCCATTTCAGCATTCTGCTTACAAGACTAGAAAGACCTTCATTTTATTAAGTACCTAGCAATAACATATACTTGAACTCCAAAAATATTGGACTGGCAAAAAGTTGTTGGCATGGGATTATGTGCACAGTACTGATTATCTGTGGCATCCAGGAAAACAGGAACCACTGTTTTAGCAATCTTTAGGATCTTTTTCCTGCAAGTGTAGTGACAGAGCAGAAGGGAAAAAGGAACATATATTATATCAGCCACAGACAATTTAAAGATATGTGGAGTGAATGAGTTTAGAATACAGACAAGGCAGTGAGGTTAATTTCTTCCCCAGTAGGAAAAGGGGGCCAGGATGGGGAGATGGTCACAGAAGAGGTACAACACATATCTGTGACAGGCCAGTGGGAAGTGTCACAGATTTTCCTGTGCATGGTCATGGTGCCTGGTCCATTGAAACAGATCTGGCCATGAGTCTTGTATTCACAGACCTTTCTGTGAATAGTGTTTTCTCACCAGGAGTTTCAGGAGTAAAGAGTGTGCAGCTGAGGAGGAGAGAGTGAAGGAATGTGGACATGATGTCTCAAAATGAAGTGACTGATGAAGTTGCCAGCTACCTTTTTGCTTTTAAGGTGTGTTCGAGACAAGCAGAGTGTCTTAGTGTTCCCTGAGTCCTCAATAAAACAGAATACAATCACTTGCGTGACAGCAATATTTAGTGGCATTGTCTTACATCTGTCATGATTATTCTTGCATTGTAGACCCGTGTGCAACAGCCATTTACAACTCAGGTGGGGCTGATTTCCATGATCCCTGTATGAATGTTCATATAGGATAGGAGTTAAAATGGTTTCTAATCACTAAAATATTAAAAATTACAATATATTTGGATTTAATTCTCAAATCAATCCATTCTTCAGTTCCAAGGAACATAAAAAAATATATCAAAGAACCAGTTGCAGGTGTTTATGTTGATCACATATTTATATAATCTTGAGGTGGCTATGTTGTATTTATATTGAGAGAAATCCAATTTCTCTCAATATAAATATTTATATTTATATAAATATTTATTATTTATATTTATATAAAATATA
>VWYI01028406.1:18714-40137 GCA_013399455.1 Anthoscopus minutus
GAGAAATCTTTTTATTCTTCCCAATCACCTATTTTATTTTAATCTATTAATATGAACTTCTAAAAACCATTAGTAAGTCCATCTCCTCCACAATAGATCAACATCACAATTCCTTATCTCAACTACCCACTTCTGACTTTTACCAATTGACATGTATGAAATACAAACTTACTCTCCTGAGCTTTTAGTACTTCCTAGTATTATTCTTAAGACTTAGTGGCAAAATAATACAGTATTTTATAGTCAAGTAAATCCTCTAAGAACAAGCTGGGAGACAGGCTTGTTAACATTTGTTGATCTTCTATGGAAAGAGCTGGAATGATTAAGTGCATCCTCTGCTGTAAACCATGCCTAACTAGGTAGAGTAAAAACGTTTGCTATGGAGAAATAGTATTTAGACTGTAGACCTAGAGACACTAAGAAAGCCATCTTAGAGGCAGAGAAAACTGAGAGCAGACTTGAACAGAAATTTGTTGGGGGTTTCATGGATTTCTTTCCTGGCTATATCTGAGCACAAGATAAAAAGAATAGATTCTGATTACCACAGGGGCTATATTTTCAAAGCATACTAGGAAAATTATCTTACATGACAGATATGTTATGGAAGTATTATATTTTCTTACATATTTGTTTTTCAGTGTGAAATAAAGATAGATTTGGGAAAGAGAAAAGCAAGCAGAAGATTCCCTGCATTAAGATCTTCTTTTCTGTCCCCTGAATCAACACCTACAAGTCAAACATATGCTATTCTATCCTGTAAAACAGTGCTGTCTAAGTCTTCTACTCTGAGGACAGTAGTGGAGTTGCACTACAAAGTTGGTCCAGGCTGACTACAGTACTCCAGAGAGATCTTGTTTGAAGTATGTTTATCAAGGATGCACCTCCTGTCATGTGGCTTCTATATGCTCATTTATATAACCCACTACGGTGGCTATTTTTTGACACAAGACTGTTAACTCGGTTTCTGATCCATTAGAAGACTCTTTTCAGTAAAATTGCTCTGCAGACAACTCTTCCCAATCATGAGTCTGGAGTCTGGTAGTCAATAAATGCTGCCCACTTTTTGCAGTTGCGCATGTCATTGTTAAATATCTTTTTCTTCTGCTCCAAAAAGAATATTTAGTCTTAAAGCTCCAAGATTGTTTCCTTTTTTTTTTTTTTTTATGACAGTATGGACTAGATTAGCTCATAAGCTTATGTAATGAATATAATGTCTGGATTATACTTGTTATCATCCAGACCATTAGAAAAAATTCCAGATCATATGGATACTGAGTGAATCCTCATGCCACTAGGCAATAGATATATGTAAAGTTTTTGTTCAAAATTCAAGCAGAATAGTTTTGCAGACAAGGTTGAGTATGCAATACCAACTTGTGCCTACAGGTCTGAAGTAGATTGGTGATTTTATTTTTCAGAGTAGGATTACTGAATTGTATATTTTTAATACTTTTTAAATATTTTTAACAGAATACCTTAACTGATATTAGCTCAATCTGTGAATTATTTTATGCATGTGTCTTGTTGAAAATGTATGAGAGGATGCATTGGTAAACACATGGCATAAGCATATAAAAATGCAACTCATGAACAGTGTACAAAAATGGGGAACAAAACCCACCAATAGGACATGGAGTTCAGTTTCACACAGAGAAAACATGAGAATTCCATGCAGTAGAACAGCCTATATCTTGTTTCATTATTCTCTATTGCATTTCAAACTTTTTATAATAATTTACATCATTATATTAGTTTGACATTACATATGCTTTCCTGATTTTATTTATTTGGATAACCTTCAAATGGCTGCCATGAAGACCATGCAATTTTAACAGTCAAGTAAAAATATGTATTCAAGTTTCTACTGTTTAGAACCATGTATACATAAACTCACATAAGGAAAGCAGATGCTCAGTTGTATCACTCTGTTAGTATTGAAGGGACAGGGACAAGCAATGGAAGTACAAGAGTTAGCAAAAATTACCTCTTAAAAAAACCTGATTCAAGAAAGGTTTCCATGACCAGATAAATATTCAAGCATAGTGCCTGCCTTGTCAGTAAACATATGACTTTACATGGGAATTTTCTTCCAGTTTACAGAAGGACTGGAAGTGAAATAATAATAAAATAATAATAAAAATAATAATATAATCTCCACAACTCATGCTATTCAACATATCATAAAGGACAAGGGAGAAAATTGCATTCCCTGTCCTGTACTCTTTCCCCAAGATTTTTGAGAATGTGGGTCACATTTCATATGCCCTTGGAACCCCACCAAATTACTACAGTGAAGTTAATATCTTTTTCTGATACTGTAAAACAAGATATTACAACCAGTTATTACACCACAAGAAATTATTGTAATATCATTTCCTCTCTTTCACAATTTGGAAATTTAGACTCAGGTAGTTAAAGTTTTTGACCAAGTTAACTTGAAAATCACTCACAGACAGACCTCTAAATATCATTCTTATCTCCTCAAAGTTTTCTACTCAAATCAATGACCCTAAAAACAAACTGTTTATTGCCTCTTAAAAATTCTAGAAATAAATTTACTAAACTCTTGATTTATAGTGGTAAATGGGGAAGTTAATTGGGATGTTACTGATTGCAGTATCTTGACTTTAAGTGTCAAATGGAACTTTCCTTTAAAATATTTTTCTGAAGTGGAAAAGTTACTTGCACTAATCTAATCAAATTCTGCCTTGTCTGATATTTGATTGAAAAATAATACCTCTATTCACATTTATTTTATTCAGATTTCTGTAGATAACAGAAAAGAATTAAGCTCATTTTGTCTTACTTTTATATCTCTATGTTCTGCATATTTGGGTAGCTATTTAGTTCTGCTCACAGTGGAAGTAAAATATTTACAGGAGTGATTGTATAAAGATTACAGTACATTTCAGTGTGTGATCATGCTTTATTAATTCTGAAAGGCGTAGCTAGAGACAAGAATGAAACTCCACCCACCTCAAAAGAAAAATAGAGAAATTGAAAATGTATTTCTAACCAAAGTTTAAAATAAGTTCTTTCCATTGAAAACATTTTTTTTATTGTGGTAACAATATTCTGAATAAAAATAATGTTTATTTCATTAGGTAAGAAATGTACTTTCACTCTTCGTTAATAAGTAAATAAATAAACATAGATCACCACATGTTGAAGCTAGCAGTGCTTAATTTCTTTCGCAGTGTTGAGTGACAATTTACATTTTTATCATAGAATCAAAGGTGACTTGTTTCGTTTTTCCTCTTGACAGGAAAAGAATTGTTTACATTATGAATATCATTTGGGTGCTGATAAGTGAAAGAAATTGCCAGCTTTTAATAGGGCACTAAAACAAAACCAGAACAGCACTTGAAAGAAGATACAAAAGTAGAAACTTGAATATATCTTTTTACTTTACTTTTTACTTCATGACAGACACCTGTATGAAGTATGACTAAATGAAGACTGTAAAATTACTTAAGAGCATAGACATGTCTTAGGAAACTGTTTCTATATGACATCAATGCTGATCTAAGCCCTTTTCCTGAGGAGCTTTAAATTATCTTTTAGTGTGGGTAGAACTGAATTGTTCTGAGATTGCTCAACCCTACAAAAATAATTATGTTGACTCTTCCTCATTAGGTGCAGTAGGTTATACAAGATTTTTAGAGAAGTTGTTGTGAAGACCCATGTTGTTGGATTCATGTGGCAGGGATTCTTCATGGAAATTTGAAAGATAAAGGATTACAAATCCAGTGTCTTTCAAACTGCAGAAATTATTCTGGTAAAAAGAAATTGACACATAAATGCAGACTTAAGAGCAGAGGATTTCTTTTTATTTTTCTAGTTCTAGACCTAGTAAAAAGGATTGTCTTTTTTCAGTTGCACTGTGTTTCATAGAGAATTAAGCTAAAGCATTATTGTCACAGCTGTCAAATTTTTCAGTGGCTGCCAATAGGCCTAGACTCTTCATTGTTGTTCATCTCATTGAAATGACCAAATAAGATACTCCCAAAGCAAAATAAATACATCACAGATAGGTGATTAAACTGCCCTGACTACAACAATGAACAATTTACAGTAGGTGACCCAATAGCTAAATAAAATACTAAGGCATGGGCTATTTGCCACTATTTCTAATTGTTTCAATATGTACTTGAGGGTGAAAAGACAACATTTTGTGTACTTAGTTTCCAAGAAGATAGTGAAGCTATAACTTACAGGTCTTGTCTGATTTTAATTTAGCAAAATCATAAGTAGTATGTCTTATGACCCTTAATGAAATGAGGTAATGCAAATTGATTTACAGTCAATAGATATCAATTACATTTCCTTTACAAAATATGGTGCTCTTTGAGTCTGTTCCATTCTTGTACTTCTTTTCCAACACTAAAATATCAAGTTTTATTAATTTAAGTATTATTATTTTCACCTGAGAAATCTTTGGATGAATCTCGCCTAAGTTCTTTTATTTCAGATATTGTGGTTTGGTAATTTAGAAGAGTTTTTAGAGATAAAAAGCATGCTTTGAAAAAAACTCAAACCGTTTTAGTGAACTCCAAGAAGCAGCTGTCCAATAAGACAGGATCCTGTAATATTGACAGCTTCATGCCCTTTCCTCTGACTTTCTGCGTCTTTGTCTCCTACAACAGCTGCCTAGGCATGATGGTTCCTAGAACCACCAACCCCTTTTCTCTCTGCCAAACCTGTCCAGCCAGGGTAATGATGGATACAATGGTCTTCATATCCATTAGATAGAATTTGTCTAAAGGAATTTCCAGAGCAGTCTGGATACTGACAATGAGATTGATGTCTACAAAATAGGTCTTGATTCTTAGAGGGCTAAGACATGCTAGTATTGCTTTACGGATGTAAGACCAGATTTATAAAACTGGATTTAATCCAGACAGTCCAAAGCATGAGGAGGGAGATCCAATTTCATGCATAGACATGGTCACAGAACGCAGAAGTAGAAGCAGCGTCATTATCATTGAGCCCTATGATATCCTTCAGTCATCATGGATAGGAAAAGCCACCAATACAAGTATAACAAAGCCTTCTAAAATACCAATTAATTTCTTAAGCTATCATTAGCTTGGAGGTTTTAATTTCTATTAAATTCTCTGAGCTAATGGGACAAAAATTTGGAAAAAAAATTTGCATCTCTATATCATTGAAAGAATGTTTTCCCTTTGTGTGGGCAATAAACATATATTTTACACCTATATCTGTTTCTGGAGCTCTGTAGGTTTAATTTAAACTCAAGATGAAGTATTTGATCAAGTAATTCGGAGGACAAGCAAGTTGCCATTTTAGAATATCTGCTAAATTATCATTTTACAAGCAAAATTGAATTCTTATGATTTCTAGGCCATTCTATTTACTTGGAGATGTGTGAAACAGTAACATTTAGCATATGGGAATATGCTGAAAGCACAGGAAGCTTACTAAATGGAAAATAAGGAGCAAAGGGATACAAAACAGCAATTGACCCAGTTAGTGCAACAGATTAGGTCCAATGCTACTAACAACATCTCATAACAATTTCATCTGTGCACTCTTTAATACTGCTGAGACAGGAATAAAGCAAGGGAAAGAAATTATTTCTTCCATATTTCCAGTCTAATAGTGATTTTATTGGACTTTGTGATAAGAGTCAGTTCTTTAGGAAACAAAGAACCACCTCCAAATATATATATATTTCACATCTCAGTGACAAAAAGAAATACATTACTTAAAACATGATGTGAAAAGGAGCTGATTACCATATTTTGCCACATATGGCAAATTATGTTCCCACAAAACTTGCAGTTACACTGAATTTTATTCTTCCTGTGCAAAAAAAGGTTTTATTTTGCTTTTCTTCATGGCAGTCACATACTCTAGAAAGCATTAGGACGTAAGTTTAAAGATATTATGCCAGCAAACATCTGTTACCTTGTGACGTTGCTAACTAACCTAAACATACAGAACCATGTATTTGCAAACACCAGTGTCTCTCCTTTTTGTCTTGGGGTGACTTTACAATGCTTGTATCCCCAGTTATCTCTTCTGTTTATGCTGGATGTTAAGTTCTGCACCTTTAGGCTGGTGAGAGCAAAGTGGGAAAGAAGAAGCCGCAGTTTTGTTTGCAGGAACAGCTATCACTGCCCCACAAATCTCCCCGGACTGTGCTGTCTACAGCATGGACAGACAGCAGAACAGAGCGCTCCTTTGCAGGTAGTTTTCAGCTACCTGAGGCACAGAAGTTCCCCAGGCTGTGGCTTTTCTTTTTGCTGGAACTGTTCAAACCTGCTCTGGACTGAAAACCCAGAAAAGCACTGGGTGCTCATGTCTGTGGCCAACCAGGGCCCATGACATGGCATTTTCCAGCGCAGCAGGGACTGAGACTGAGCAAGCTGAATTACACACCACAAAAAGAACTCTCTCTGAATTTGCCATCTCTTCAGAACAACGAGAGGTTTTATTGTTTGATAGTATTCTTTTTTTCATGTTTGTGACTGCTTTTCTTGTTAAATAAACAGTCTTTTCCACTTCTCTCAAAGGAGATGTTCCTCATGAACTGGTTGGGTTGGGGGAGGAGCTGCTGAAATCTGCTTTTTAGAGAATACCACTTCAGAAGTTTCCTCCCTAAATTAGTATACTTATCTACAAAAATCTATCACACAAAGGATTTTTTTGCTACAAGTTTTTTTGTAGATAGAATGAAAGCAAAAATTTCTGACAGAATGTTCATATCCAGGTGTTGGTAGCAGGGATGCTGGAGACATCTCTAAGAGGTGGCCAAGGCTGTCCTGTGCTGGGCATAGCTGGTTCCAAAGGACCCATGACAGGACCCAGTTGAGCCCATCAGCCAAGCTGGTGGAGCCTCTGTGAAAACAATTTTGAGAAAGGTCAAAATGCTACCAAGTCAGTCAGGAATGAGGGAAAACCTGTCAAATAGGAGTGTCCATGAACGCTGCGGCCAGAGAAGACAGAAGGTGAGGGGGTGTTCCACCAAGATTCCCTTGCAGTTTGTGGAGGACACCACAGTGAAGCAGATCACGTGGAGGATCCCTGATGAAGTAGGTGGACTTCATCCTAGTAGGTAACTGCAGCCCATTGAAGACCCATGTTGGAGCACAGAAGAAAATGAATGAGAACAGAAAGGAACAGGTATGGACTGACAGCAGTCCCTCATTTCCCATACCTTCTGTGACACTTGATGAGGGAGGTAGAAGAGTCAGGAATGGAGTACTTGACCTGGAAGAAAGCAGGGATAGGGAGAGGTTTTGATTTTGTCTTTGTCAGTATTCAACTCTGTTTTAACTGACAATAAATTGAATAAATTTTTCAAAATTCAGTCTGTTTTCCTCATGCAGTGAGAGATAAGCACCACCTTGTCTTTATCTCAACCCAGGAGCTTTTCTATCTCATTATTTCCCCCTATCATATGGAAAAAGGGAAATGAGAGAACAGCTGGTTGGGCATAGTCTAGCCAGCTCAGTTCAACCCACCACATCTAGCAGATTTTATTGTGCCCTACAGATCCTCGCTACTTTTTTCTTTCTAAGACTTTCACCCAAATTTAGTCCTTCTGGTGGTTTCCCATATTCTGCTGCAACCTTATGCAGATTCTCAGCAGAATTCACCTCAATTACAAGTTTTTTAAAACAGTCACTTATGTTTCATAACACCTCTTTCATCTGGCTTTTAAATGCCATTCAGGACCTCATTTAAGAATGAAGTTATAAATAAATCAGATTTTGAAAAGTTAGACTAAAGAACATCATAATTAAAATGAGAAAACTAGTTTGTTCTGAAATATGATTTAAAATATGTTGATTTTATTTTTAACAATAATAATGAGAGCAAAAATGTAACATTTCTTTACTTAGTGAAGATATGATTTTCCCTAAATCAGCGCTACATGATAATTCTGAATTGCTTTTGCTGACAGTGAAATGATGGTGTTTCACTGAGTTATGAAAACAGAAAACTTTTTTAACCAGGCTCTCCTAATCTCAACAAAGATTAGGAAAACTATATACTTAGTCTATATGAATTTGCAACCACATCTGCACATAATGGCAAACACTTGAAGTGATACATGGAAGAGAAACTCAGAATTAATGCAAAATACTGATCTCCAATTCTCTGATATGTAAACATTAATGTCAAAGAATCAGATTACTTAAGAAAGTATTCTTTTATATAGCTGGTCTCACATTTTTATTTTTATTACTAACAATATTGACAAAACAAGACCTATTCTGGATTGCAAGCTCTTGTGAAAAATGATATTGCTACAATACCTCATTCTGGAAACCCCTAATTGACAGAGGAAATTAATTTCTGAATTATATTGTGGGCTGTCAAAGTAGAATGAGAAAGTGTTGTGATTAACCCCAGCTGGCAACGAGGCCCAGCAAAGCCACTCACTCGATCATTTGCCTGCTGTAGGTTGGAAGAGGGAACACGAACAGTAGGAGTGAGAAAATTCGTGGGCTGAGATAAAGATAGTTCAATAGGTAAAACAAAATCCATGAAATCAAGCAAAGTAAAATAAGGAATTTCTGCCACTTTCCATGGGCAGACAGGTGTTCAGCCACCCCCAGGAAAGGAGGGCTCCATCACATATCAGTAACTTGGGAACACAAAGGCTGGAACATGCTAAACATGATGTCATATGCTCTAGATTATGCCTGGCCTCAGTTAGGGTCAGCTGCCCTGCCCGTGTCTTCTCCCAAATTCTTGTGCACCCTGAACCTGCTTCCTGGTTGTGTGGGGTGAAGAGCACAAAAGGCTTTTACTCTGTGTAAGCATTGCTTATCAGTAACTAAAATATCTCTACGTTGTCTGCATTGCTGCCAGCATAAACTCTCAACTTATACATATACTTGCTACTATGAAGAAAATTTACCCCAATCAAGAGTAACACGGGAAACCACCTAGTAAGTGAGATGAAAGTGATTAGAGAGAGAAGAACTCTACAACTGGAAAAAAAAAAAAGCTATTTTTTTGTCTAGAGAATGTATTGCCTAGGGATCAAAACAAAAGTGAGAGATTTTTCACAGTTTTTCCTCTGTCTCTTCTGTGTTTCTGCTTCTCATTAAACTGAAATTAGGTCATCTACTCCTCTCCTGAAATCTGGTTAAATATGAAGGAGCTACAGTGATTTCCTTCATAGGATCAGTGATTAAAAAATCTGTTTATTAACTAATACAAATTAGGCCAGAAATATATGCAAAAACACTGGTATTGAAGTAAAAGACAGATCAAAATTTCATATTTATTTATAAATAGATCAATTTTTTCAATTGTTTATATTGTTCTGAGTCTTCAGAGCTCTAGGCATATTATAAATTAAATGTTTGTACACAGATATAAATATAGATTGCAGATTGATTCTCAGACTGTATTTCAGTGTTAAACTAGAAGAGGATTACTTTTATAAGCTTTCAGTTATGGTGAAATGTTATTCTCAGACTATCTGCTCAATGTAAAAGTAATATACTAATATTTAAATTACATAACATTTAATACATTGTAATGTGAAAAATTCAGGATCATGGAAACACAAAATTTACTATAGTCAGTGATGATCAGACTATAAGCACCTATCAAATTACAGAAAAATTCAGGCAGTACAATGAACTAGGCAGTAGTTCTCTTTTTGGAAAGCATCCTGTATTGTCTACATAATCAGATGTTGATGATATTGGCATATATGAATGTAGAAGGCACCACAAAGAATTGAATTAAGGTTACTCTGACCTTCTTAACACTACAAAATATGGCTTTCCAGTAAGCTGGTGAGATAAAAATGAATTCTATGTCTGACTTTTCCAAAATATTTCCTGAATATGTATGGGAATATTTGAAAGAAAAAAAAATAACATTTTCTCGTGTGTACACCACTTGAAAGACCATAGGCTTGTTCTCTACTCCAGCAGTTGCAGTGCAATTAATATTGAAGTTTGAAAAAGTATTTACTAAAGAATTTAATCAAGTATTTGATTAAAATGATGCATATGTCATTGATTAACCAAAATCAGAATAAAAATAAAATGCTTGATTAATGGAGAAGCTGGGAGCTAGTTAATTAATTCAGCTGTCTGGATCATTTATATTCTTTCAAGTAGACTATTCTAAGATATGAAAAGCAGTAAATAGTATTCCATCATACTTGACCACTCTTAGAGCTGAAACAAAAAATGTGTATCTGAAGTGTAGGAAAGTTATTAGTAGTTTGTTTTTGTTATTTTTCTCCTGTTCCATATGTGCAGATAAAAACACTTCAAGAAAGCAAAATTGAAAGGCTTCAAATTATTGTATCACTAAATGAGACAAAACAAACTTATCCAACACAAATTTGATGTGAATAAGCAGACGCCTCTTTACTAGAGGCTCCGGGAAGATGAGGGATAGCTCCCCAAGATATATCCCACTCAACAAATACAATCCATCCCTTTTACATGCTTTTTTTGCTAAATCATCATTGCGTAAGTTTTTTTACATGCTACACATACGATGCCCACTCTTAAACTTCACCTTTACATTGATCAGTTCCAACAGTTATATAACTCTGTCAACATCCTTTTCCTAAAACAATCATTTTTACTAAAGTCTACTGATCGGAGTCCTTGAATTGAAAACCAAGACAGGAAGGGTAATGGGTTTCCAAGCAGCACAACTGGTGAGCATGACAATTTCCATAGTTTCTTGACTGAAACATAAAGGTTCAGTAACTTCTTGGCGAGGTTTCTACAGTTACATATTCCAAACACAGCACTACTGATGTTTCTATACCTTATACTACACAATTTTCTACTTATAATCATAGCTAACCCTTTAATATGATTTATTTAATCAAAATATTCATAACAACTATGCCAATGGAAGTTTTATATATTTTCTCCTGTTGATATTAAAAAAATAAATATTATTGTCTTTATAATACAAAACATAAAGCAAAAGGACAGATTAGACATAACAATTTTGAAGGCTTGGCATAAATGTTTGATCAAGAGACCTATATTAAAAAAAACATGGTTGTTGAAATTGTTAAACAGTGTTCAGGTTAATTTCTTTATTTATAAGTGATGCATCTTTGTTTTTCCACCTGAAATGGGTTTGGAGCCAAATAACTTCACACAATGTACTACCTCTCCTGCCCTGAGTGACCACCACAACAGGTGAGACCAAATTCCTCGACTAAATTAAGTCAGTGGACATTTATAGATATTTTACAGACATTCCACCAGGGTGTTCTGTAGACTAAGGGAATCATATCTATGTACATTATCAAAGGATGAGAAAGAGGATGGTAGTTAATGAGGATGTATTAGTGTGGAACTCAAGCATGATACAGATGGAATAGATTAAGGGGTGTGGAATGTGCTGGTTTTGTCAGGGGTAATTATCTTCTTTACTGTAGTGACTAGTTGATGGTTTAAGAATAGTCTCCCGCTGAGATTCTCCCAAACCAGACCCTGCTCCATCACTCTCCACCTTCCCCTCCCTTTCCTGCTCTGAGGAGTTGAGAATGGGATACAGGAAAGGTGCAAATCACTGATTGAGATAAGAACAATTTACTGGAAACAGCAAAGAGATAAGAAAACAAACAATGAAAGCAACAGTACCAATAAGAAAAGTGTACAAAGAGCGGGTGATTTGCATGCAAAATACCCAACTAGATTATATGCTGCACAACTGCAGCCAGTGGTGGAAGAGTATCTCAAGTGCTCCATCCACCAGGCTTGCTCCATGCCTTTCTTCTCCAAACCAAGAGAGTCGCCCCACTCCAGCAATGATACAAGATGGTATTGAATAACACAATGTCTTGGCCCTGGCCCCTCCTGCTGATCTGAGAGGAACCAGAACAGGAGTATAGAGCTACATTTTGGGTTTGTACTGATAGCACAGAGAAGTTTTTGATAATGTTGAGCACTGCTTGCACAGTCAAGGACTTTTCTCTACTCATGATGCCTTGCCAACAAGTAGGCTGAAGGTGTACAAAAAGGTTGGGAAGATCCAGAGATGGGACAATTTACTTCAATTCACCAAAATTATATTCCATACTGTATGATGTCAAGCTCAGGGGGAAAGTTGGTTGGGGGCTGGCTAAGCTTTGCTTGATTGATGGTGAGCAAGAGTTTCTCATTTGTTATCACTTGTCTTTATTGGGTTTTAGTTGTCTCTCCTCTTTTTTTTTTTCTTCCTCCCTTTTCATTACATTATCATTGTTGTTATGATTATTACTATTATTTCAATTATTAAACTCTTCTTATCACAAGACATTTGTTTTCTCACTTTTACCCTTCCATTTCTGTAGTGAGTGACTGAGCAGTAGTTTAGTGCTTAGTTGTCAGCTGGGGGTAAACCACAACAGAGCATAATGTCATATTGCTAAATAAAATTAAGCAGAGACCACTGTCTGAACCTGAGGCCAGCTGGCCCAGGCTCACTGAATTCACATGGAACAGTATTTGGCCTTAGGCTTCTCCATGGCCCATATGGCATCTCTACAGCCGAAAGAAGTAAATCTAATTCTAATTCTATGTGTGTACATGTGTCTCTTTATGAAGGAGTGGGTTCATTTCAAAGTCAAGAAATTGCCAAGATATGTTACAGTTCTTTATGAGAATGTTTTCACAGTAACAAACTGAAAGCTTTTGTTGTGAGCCCTGGTCAGTGGAGAAGAATCGTGTAATGGGTGTTTGAAGATACAAAGCCAGGTGGGCTAATGTTGGAGGACCTTGTAGGGCACAGAAAGTGCATTATTATCCATACCATCTATGGAAAATGATCCCTAGCTTATGTTAACACCTAAATCATGCCCTGGCAATGTCTTGCAAAGCAAATGGGAATGGCTCAAATATGCCAGGGAGCATGCAAATGCTTAAGCAGTGTGGATGATCAGCAGTCTAATGCTGACTTTGCCTCCTGGCATTATCTTACTTAACAGTACAGATATAACTTATCTGTCTCCATTGGCAGTAGAGGAAGGTTTGGTAAGCTTTTCACAGTGTCTTTATTTTTTTTTTAATACAGTTCAGTTCATTTTAAAATTGAAGGTCTAGGAGATGAGATATTGAACACAAGTCAGAAAAAATAAACTGGGTTTATTTATGGGTTTATTTCCTTGGCACCCTTTGGACATTTCTGGATTTTTTTGTTTTCTTTTTCTTGATATGTTGAGTCATATATGATTCATGCTATAGATGGCCTGGTAGCATAGGTAGCAAAGGGAAAAGGAAGGCTATTTTGATATTAAAAAAACATTGGTGTATACTGGAAAACTTTGGATTTCTACCTTTTTTTTTTCTGTTGTGCCTCTATGATCTGTCTAGATCTCTTTATTATATCAGTATATATATGTCATGGGTTACAGTACAAAATGTAATCAAAAGTGTGTTATTCTATCACCATCTGCTGGAACTGGAATGAGGGGAAGTGATGCAATCTTGTGTTGATAAGCCAGCTGATAAGAAATCAGCAGGACAATTTCCTTATTTCTCCCACGACCCATCCTCCCTCTAGGGAGGGGTTTTCTGCTGATGGGCCATTGAGTCCACTGATAAGCTTACATCATCCCATTGGAAAATGCTCCATCCAAGGGGAGAAGCTGATGGGCAATTGAGTCCACTGATAAGCTTATCATCCCATTAGGAAATGCTCCATCCAAGGGGAGAAGCTGATGGGCCATTGAGTCCACTGATAAGCTTATCATCCCATTGGAAAATGCTCCATCCAAGGGGAGAAGCTGATGGGCCATTGAGTCCACTGATAAGCTTATCATCTCATTGGAAAATGCTCCATCCAGGGGGGAGGAGCCAAGCCCCTCTACCTGGATAAAAACCAGAGAATTGGGGCACCAAGGTGCCTTTCTTCACCGGACTCTCAGAGGAAGACCAGGCTCATCTAGTACCACTGGATTACTGCCAACACCCTGACCAACAGACTATCAGGTTGTATTCTGACTTTGTCAGTAGCTTTCTTTCTTTTCTTCCTATTTCCTAATAAATTGTATTTCTGACTTAGAGTCTCTCACTGGTTTTGTTCTCAAACCAGTACAATATAATTTATGATTCAAGAGCCAGTTACAGATTTCAGTGCCCAGGGCTCAGGGCTCACCTTGACCAGAGCTGCACTGGACTGGTTTCAGCTCCTGTCTCAGGTCCAAGTGCCTGTTACCTCCACTGCCTGAGCCTGAGCTGCGTCAGTGCCTCCATGGGAAGGGTCTGACAAACTCAGGGAGTTGCTGTCCAACAAACAAGAGCCTCTGAGGGGGATGAGCGTGAGGAGGCTGCAGGGTCATGCTCACACTCAGTGGAGCAGCCAGAAGGCAGCAGTCCAGGGAAGGGAAACAAAAATTAGAACAAGATGAACATCATATCACTCCTAGTCCAGGCCTCGGGATACTGAAGGCTTTCTGTGTCAACTGTCACAGAACAGTGACATTAGAGAGACACTGTGAGTGAGAATAGCATCAAAGGAGGTGACAGTTACTAGTAAGATTTCTATACAAGTTACAATAGATCAGTGAATGTTTTCTATATTATTTTGTACTTAGAGTCCTAGTGTTTCTTTAAGTGAAAATATTATGACTATTTTTTTGTATTTTAGTTAGACTTTTTGAGGTGTTAATTACATACACATACACAAAAAAAATTGTTGAGTCCAGTTGTTGAATGGTGTCTTTTCTTTTATCCACAGGAGAACATGGTTGGTTGGAAGTTCACTTAGACTTGAATACAAAAGAGTATTACAACCCAACTGTGAGTTCTGCATACAGCTCTGGGGTCTCTGGCACAAGACAGACATGGACCTGTTGGAGTAAGGCCAAAGCAGAACCAGGGAAATGGTTGGAGGGATTGGCCACCTCTCATACGAGGAAAGGGTGAGTGAGATGTGAGTGTTCAGTCTGAAGAAGAGGAGGTTTTGGCATCACCTAATATCTTGGTTTGAAAAGACAGATGTCTGGTAAGGGAGGCAGAAACTTCCCTTGAAATGGAAAAAAATGTAAACCACCCCAAAGGTGAATTATTATAACCCTGAAATTGAGGAGCTCTCAGGCAAAGATATGGGAATAAGAGTAACCGTTCTTCACCAGGAAAATTAAAATAATGCAGTAGAAAAAAAAAAAAAAAAAGAAAATCAACAAAAAACAACCCACTGACTGACTCAGAAAACAACCTGACATCCTGTTGGTCAGGCTGTTGGTAGTAGTCCAATTAAATGGCGGCTGCAGTCCTCCTGGAATAACAGATGCGGTTCTGTAGAAGTAATGATCTTGTAGAATGGTGCAGTTTTCCTCTGAGGGTCTGGTGGTGTAGGTGGGTCCAGTCTTTCCTCTGGGAATCCAGTGGAGAAAAGGCTCCTTATAGTGTCCCGAGTCTCACTTATATCCAGATGTAAATGCTTGGCTCCTCCCCCTGGGTGGAGCATCTCACAATGGGATGATGTAATTTTATCAGTCATGCACTGAGACTCAATGGCCCATTAACAGAAGATATCCCCCAGGAGGGAGGATGGATTGTGAAAGAGAAAAAGAGCACTGCCACACCTGGTTTTAAAAGCTGGCCAATTAACAGAAGTTATTCCCCAGTTATGAGGGATGGATCATGAAAGAGACAAAGAAAACTGCCCTGGTTTCAACAAATAGTATTAGAATATATATTTCTGGTTACATCTTGCATTGCAACCCAAGTATCTAATTGCAGCCTTCCAGTACCTAAAGGTAGCCTACAGGAAAGATGGATAGAAGCTTTTTACGGAGGCAGGTAGTGATAAGACAAGAGGGTCTTGGTTCAAACTGAGAGAGAGTAATTTTAGATCAGATATTAGGAAGAATTTACTGTGAGGGTGGTGAGGCACTAGAACAGGTTTCCCAGAGAGGAAATGCATGAGAGGAACTGCATGAGGAAATCCCAGAGAGTGTTTTGGATGCCCCATCCCAAGAAGAGTTGAAGGCCAGGCGTCCTTTGAACAAGGTGCTGTTCCTGCCCACGACAGGGACATTGGAATTAGGTAACCTTTAAGGTCCCTTCCAAGTCACACAATTCTAGGATTCATTCTATGATAATCCATGGTTTTCAATAATCTAAGTCATATAATGATATTTTTAGAATACAGGATTGAATTTAATTAATTTTGGAAACTAAGTATTCCATACTCCAATAAAGTGTTTGTTTTGTTGTTTGTTTTGTTTTGTTTTGCAACACTTAAAAAATTTAGTTAAATTCATGTGTATGTAAGCAGGAACTATTGATGCTTTTTCTTTGTCCTCACTTAGTCTTATCTTGGATAGGACTAAATTAACAAAATACTGATATATTTCCAGTTAAAATCGATTTATTCTGCCTTCCAAGAGGATTTAGCACAAAACAGCACTTAATACTTGTTTATAAAATGGGTAATAAACCTAGCCTTACTTTTAAGTCAACAAAGGTTTCTGGACTTGATGGTTTCAGAGCAGAGGTTAATAAACACATGATTAGTCTGTTCCTGAAATGTTTAATGCTTAGCATTGGAAAGGATGACATCTTGAGTCATTGAGTGTATTTGCTTCTAAAGACTTTTGAAGGAACAGTCAAAACCCTTTGGGATTTTAGACCGCGACAAATTCCTTGATAACTATTTGCACAAAAAAGGGTTAGGATTTGCAAGCACATAAAGTGCTCTTTGGGCTTGCTAACTCTAATCAAGTAGGCTTCATTTCTAGAGGGTGCTTGATATCTTTATAATTAAAATACATTTCATTCCAAGCGCAAACTCTGTTCTTGGCCTTCAGAAGCCAGAAGGCAGTAGGACAGTGTTAATGAAGCTAATTAGCTAAAGCATTGGTTAAGATTTAAAAGGGTATTTCCATCTAGCAATATCTGGATATGCTTGGTATTGATATCCTTGGTATTGCTTTTAGGCTTGTGGTTTTGGTTTTCATTAGTTTGCATATGGAGTATCCTTTTGCAAAATTTCTTGCCATCTTAGAAACAAAATATTTTTGAATAATAAGCAGTGTGTTTTTCTTTCTGTTTGAAGGGAGATTACAAATAAAAAGAAAAGTGAGATTCTTTTTAAAACAATCTGCCAGTATTTATAACATTATTACAGATATCAGAAAGCTGCTGTCATTTAATTCATTGACTCTGTGACTCACTGTGACCACTCACTGGTCTTCGGCTAAAAGCAGAATTTAAGCAATTGGAAAGATAATATCTTGCTTAAAATATTTTGTTTTCCTCTAGTTTTAGTTTCCTGTAGATTAAGACTTTTTGAGCTACATACCTTCAGAATTAAACAAGCTGTCACCAGCCTTGAACTCAGATGATTTAAATGGTTCAGGTTGTAATTATGCATTCTGAAATAGTTGTCTAGGTTTTTTTCCTCTGACTGTTTCATAAATTAAAATGCACAATGTGATCATAAGTCAAGGATTGCTTGCAAATAACAAAACCTGAAGCCACACATATAATAAACTTTAAATATGGAAAAAATATCAACGCTATTTGTATCTTATGTGATAACTGACATCCATAACTGCAGAATTAAAAATAAATTATACGTAAACAGACCAGAAAGTCTGATACTTCAGTCTCAGAGATAAAGTAGGAAGAAAAAAAAAATTGCCGATGCTTACTTCTCATGTAGTCTTTGAGTGGAAAAAAATTATATGTTTACCACCAACTGAAAGTATTCCTGATGTTTTTGCCTTTTCCATAGTTTCACTGTATACATTTAGAAAGTTGTGAAAAAAGACTAAAAGCTGCTACACAAAGGAGGCTATGTGTATATATTTAGCTGCTTCCTTAAGGTAGGTGAGCTTGCTGGGCATGAACAGTGCCTGAAAAGAAATTATCTAGACATACTGAGAATAGCACCATAACCCAAAAAAGTGTGTCTGTCAGCAGGCATTTCCAACAAATATTTCCTTGGAGAAAAAAGGCTCCATCCAAGACTCCACATCAATTACTCCCCAAAGAAGTCACCTTAGAGATTTAAAATTTTGCTTCGTCTGTGTTTTATAGCCACTTCTTGAGAATAAAGTGCAGGTAACCTCAGTGGCAAAGAAAGTGCTCGTTGATGGTTGATTATGGAATTTACCCATAAGTGGAATTCAGAGCCATGTTTTTAAGATATTACTCTCCATACATATTTATGAAGACAGTTAATTTATCCAACTTTAAGACAATTGTCTTAAAGTTGGATAAAGCCTCCAAAGGCAAGAGAATTTTCCCTCGAGTAGCCAAGACATGTTGACAATACAACTTTAAAACCCTACCCAGGTACTGTAGCTGCAGGGGCAGATGCTTACTTCTATTCACTGATGATGTCTTCTAGACCATTTTATCCAGACATTCCTTTTAACTACTGAGGGGGCACAGTTTCCTCTCCTCATCCTGTCAGTTGTTACTTGGGAGAAGAGACTGCCCCCTGCCTGGCCTCTACCTCCTTTCAGGTAGTTATAGAGAGTAAGAAAGTCTCCCCTAGTCCCTTGAGGCTGAACAATGTGATACTTGAGAAGGGAAAGAGGAGTCCAGCTCATGAGGAGGGAGTGTCAGAATGTGGTGAACCAACTGTAATCTCACTTCCCTGCCCCCATATATTATTGAGGAGGAGGAGGAGGTACAGAATTCATGAGTAAGGTTAAGCCTAGGAAGAAGGGAGAGGTGGGGGAAGGTATTTTAAGATTTGGTTTTTATCTTACATTATCTCACCATGATTTGACAGGTAACAAATTCAATTAATTTTCCCCCAAGATGAATGTGTTTTGCCATGATGGTAATTGGTGAATATCTCACTCTTGCTATCTGACCAATGAGTTTTCCATCTTATTTTCTCCCCTCCCCTGCCCAGTTTAAGAGCACAAGTAATACAGCAGCTTTGGTGAGCACCTGGCATCCTGCACCTACCACAATCTGAAGACTCTTCAGCAGATGTAAGAACTTAGTTGTTGATCCTGTGAAGCTGCATAGATGCTTTGTACAAGTTTCAGTAAGAGTATGCATATCTACATAATTATGTATGTGTAAATATTTCAGGCTTGGAAAGATACAGTCCAGATACGTGTACTCAGGGGTATATTAGTGGGGACAACTCAAAACTCCACTAATTTTAGAAATAGTAATATGGACTCCAGAAGTGAGCATAACCACAAAAAAATTCAGGGTTATGAATGGGCACAAGGACTTGAAGGAAGATTTTAGGTGATATTGCCAGCTGTGATGTGAGAGGAGACTGATTTTAGCTATGCGAATCCACAAAAAAAAAGTACTCACAAAGAAATAAGAATTTAAAAAGTTTTACTTTAGTTCATTGACAAAGACAAGTGTTACATAGACTGAATGATGGGGGAGGATTATATGAAATGTGTCACAGAAAGTACAGATGTACTTATAAATGACAAATGCAGGTGAGTTATTAATTGAACGCTATAAAATATAAAAAAGACTATTATGTTTTCAGATAAGTACTGATGCTTTATAGAGACAATACAGTTTAGGTTATGACTGATTTTAGGAGTAGAGACATATGTTGAAATAAAAATAATATAAAATGAACATATAAAACATATATATATATATTAAAATTGGGAGTTTTAGAAGGGAGAGGAGATGGTAAAGCAATGTGTCCTCAAGATCAGAAAAAGTGGCCCAAGTAGAGGTTGCCATTTTCATAGTCAATGCAGTATATAAAACAAAAATTGTGTAACTTCTAAATTGTGCTGGTCCCTTCATTCGTGTTTGTCCAAATCTTTTTCAGTTAGGCAAAAGTACTGGAATGAATGTTTAATTTCAAGCATGCCATATCTAAAGGGATTATTTACAATGAAGGGTAATGATATTGAGGAAGGAATCAATCAAGGAGAAATGTTTAGTGTTTTAAAATTTTACAGTGGGTGGTTTGTGTAATATCTTAATGTCATATAATTATCAACTTAACCGAAATAAACTGTCTAGAATTACTAGATAAATCTTTCTTTAAGAGCTATCAAATAATAAAATGAAATTGTGAATTTTAGACCTTGAGAAGAATGCTAAAAAAAGACAAAAAGACAAAAAGGATATTAAAAATTCAGAAAAAGATGAACTAGAAATCTAAGAATGATGAAAACAGTAAAGCAGATAAAGGAGATATTATAAAGGAAAGAGATAATTGAAATAGATATGTGTATTAAGAGATACTAACCACATTTCTAAAAAGATTCTGGACACTGCAAAATAAAAGATCAGTGAAGGAGTAAGTTGAACATTTCAAGATCGAAAAAGATACAGAGTAAAAGAGAATAGAAAAAGAGATAAACCATTAAATTGATTTTTTTCCCATGAACTGCACAGTATTTATGAGAGAATAAGAAATCATGTCATCTGTTATTAGCTGGGTGTCCAGAATCTTGAAGGCTTTCAAAAAAGGTGTAGAAATATCATATTTGAGCAATTTTAATAAATCTTGAGGGGCAAAATACAACCTTTATCTTATATTTATGAAAATCACACAAGACATATGTATATATATATATATACACACACACACAATGTAGTGTTAGTTATAAAGTAGAGCTTTCAAGATGACACCTTACAGGTAAAGGACCATGATTTATTTATTACTGATCTTAAACCACAAGAATAAATAGTTATTTTTCTCCTAATTTAAATAAAGTAATTTAAAAACAAAGAAAAAAAGAAACAGGATTGCAAATTTATTAATTATTATGGTCCAGATCATGAAAAATATTTATTTTTATCCTAAGCTTCTTTAAAAATTCTTATTGTTATTAGGCAAGTTATAAAACACTATGGGAATTCATTCTAAGTTTCTATGTTATATCACTCAAGGTCTGGACCATAAGTACCTGTGCAAAAATACAGAAGAGCTATGAACATCTCAATTGCAGAATGGACTTTCTGTACAGTACACAAAGAATGTAAAAAATTGCAGAATATATTCTCCTTGCCTTGTACATTGGGTAAGGAGTCACCTAAAGCCACATAAAATAAAAAGTACCCTAAGTGGATAAAGGAGGAAGAAACAAATTAACAAACACCATTTATGACACAGGTGCTTCATAAACCCTCTTTCCTTGTTTTAATCACAGTTCTCATCCTAAAGTCTTATGATTTAAGTTATATGTCCATACATTTTCTTCAGTCAAGAAAACTACAGCAAGTTCTTTCTTTCAGAAAATACCTCATAAAATATATGATTTCACCCTCTTCATCTTTTATTCAGCTTTTTAGTAGGTGATGCTAATTCACATTTCCTTCTTACCTTCCAATACAATGTCTTAAAGCCCAGAATATACTCTTAGAATTGAGTTATTTTTTGTGCTTTCTTCTGAAAATGCGTTGCTAGGGATAAAACAAAAAACCTTTTAACTCTTCAGCTTCATAATCCTGTGGTATCCATTTACCCATGAAATAGTGTCCTAGGGTGATGTTACAGTGC
>VWYI01028409.1:0-44687 GCA_013399455.1 Anthoscopus minutus
CTCAAGGTCTCACACCTTGGGCAGGCAGAAGCCTTGCAGAGGCTACACCCAGGATAACAATGACAGTGACAATGGTCACAAATTTTTCATACAGTTATGAGTTTATAAACCCATTTACATATCAGGGGTTAATCTCCAATTACAGCTTCAGGTGATGAAGTAATTTACCCCAAGTTTTCCCCCCAATTTACTTTTGTTTACATCTACTGGGGCCTGAGAGTCAGGTGTCCTTGAGTTTCAGACTTAGGAATTGTTTTGTGTGGATAAAACAGGAGAACAGTGGCTGACAGCTATGGAGTTTTAGAGTTATACACTAAAGCAGTTCAGGATCTGAAAAATATAAAAGCTAAAATCCTAAGGCATCACTGGTGCATCCCACCCACAGGAATATTCCACAGGAAATTCTCGCTGCCTTCTCCACAAGCTCTGCTGGCCACTTGAATCCCACATCATTTGTGTGGATCAAATAGGTGCTGGGCATTGCTGGTTTATACAAAGGTCCCTGCTAAAATTCTGCCTCAAGTCACAAAATTAAAAAACCACATCTGTCAAAGAGCAAAAATTATTCCAGGCCCCACATAAACAACAGCAAAAAATAACCCAGGACCTCGCCGAGTCAGGGAGCTCACGTGTTGGGCCTCTCCCAGAGAGATCCACAAAAAATCCTGACATATCTGGACTGCAAAAGTACTTCAGAATCACAGGATTCCTCCCAGTGGAGCCAAATGTCCTCCAGATTGGCCTTGTACTGGGTCTACATTAGAAGAAAAATGGGGTGATAATTAAGCACTGGATAATTAAGTCTGGCCTGACTCTGTATCAGACTTTAAACCAAACCCATGAGGTTCCACCATCCCCTGAGCATCCCATGCCCCTTGCTTATGAATTTTCCAGCCTCTCATCCTGCAGGGTTTTTAATTTCCCCTTCTACCACACAGGATTTGAGGGCCTGGGTGCTCTTTAGAAGACTCTGGATTTGATATTTCTTTCCCTAATGGGACACTGCTGGGAACTCTGGATTTGATATTTCTTTCTCTAATGGGACACTGCTGGGAGCTCTGGATTTGATATTTCTTTCCCTGGTAGGACACTGCTGGGAGCTCTGGATTTGATATTTCTTTCTCTAATGGGACACTGCTGGGAGCTCTGGATTTGATATTTCTTTCCCTGGTAGGACACTGCTGGGAGCTCTGGATTTGATATTTCTTTCCCTGGTAGGACACTACTGGGAGCTGTGGATTTGGCATTTCTTTCCCTAATGGGACACTACTGGGAACTCTGGATTTGATATTTCTTTCCCTGGTAGGACACTGCTGGGAGCTCTGGATTTGGCATTTCTTTCCCTGGTAGGACACTNTCCCTGGTAGGACACTGCTGGGAGCTCTGGATTTGATATTTCTTTCCCTGGTAGGACACTGCTGGGAGCTCTGGATTTGATATTTCTTTCCCTGGTAGGACACTGCTGGGAGCTCTGGATTTGATATTTCTTTCCCTGGTAGGACACTGCTGGGAGCTCTGGATTTGATATTTCTTTCCCTGGTAGGACACTGCTGGGAGCTCTGGATTTGATATTTCTTTCCCTGGTAGGACACTGCTGGGAGCTCTGGATTTGATATTTCTTTCCCTGGTAGGACACTGCTGGGAGCTCTGGATTTGATATTTCTTTCCCTGGTAGGACACTGCTGGGAGCTCTGGATTTGATATTTCTTTCCCTGGTAGGACACTGCTGGGAGCTCTGGATTTGATATTTCTTTCCCTGGTAGGACACTGCTGGGAGCTCTGGATTTGATATTTCTTTCCCTGGTAGGACACTGCTGGGAGCTCTGGATTTGATATTTCTTTCCCTGGTAGGACACTGCTGGGAGCTCTGGATTTGATATTTCTTTCCCTGGTAGGACACTGCTGGGAGCTCTGGATTTGATATTTCTTTCCCTGGTAGGACACTGCTGGGAACTTTGGATTTGACATTTCTTTCCCCTTAGAACAGGTCCTTAATCCCTCAGGAAAGCCTCAGACTCCTGATGCTGTAGTTGAGGTCTCCAAGTAGGATTTGTGGAGCTGGACTTGGTTTCCTCTTGCCAGCCACCAACATCTCCTCAGATCAGTCAGTTATTCAAAGCCTTGTGAGTTTTCCAGCATGTTTGGAAGATGAAATACAGAATTCTGTGATGGAGTATGTGACTTCCTGGGATTTGGCAGCCTGGGGGAATGGAGCCTTTCAGTGCTGCAGAGCAGAGCTCAGGGAGGGATTTGTGTCACTCGGCTCTGCTGGGGACACCCTGGCACCCATTCCTGGCTGAGTGGGCACAGTGACAACGTCCCTCCTGAGCTGCTGCTGCTCTCTGACCCTGTGTGCTTTGATTTCCAGGCCCTGTGGGGATGGCAGCAGCTGCTGCCGTGGCGACGGGGAAAAAACGGAAGCGACCTCACGTTTTTGAGTCCAACCCCTCCATTCGGAAGAGGCAGCAGACACGTTTGCTCAGGTGAGCACTCACCTGTCCCTGCCACCTCAGCGTCCTCCAGCCAGCTCTGGTGGCCTGTGTGGTCACACCAAGTGCTGCCCAGAAGTCACCCAGCTCAGGGGTTGTTTGGTTTTTTTTTTGGGAGTGTCTTTCTGGAACCCGAGTGTTGTGTCTTAGTTTGCATGAAAGGGTTAAATTGCAGCTCTGCTCATCTCTGGGGTGATTTTGTGATCTCCAGGATTTTGTGCCACTCTGCTGGATCCATTGTTCTGTTTTAACCCCCAGCTGGTCACCAGTTAAGTGTGTCCCAGTGACACTGCGAGATATCCATAGTGGCTTTAGCAGGAATTAGCAGAAATTTAGCAGAAACTGGAGCTCCATCCGTATCCCAGCTCTGCAAAGAATTTATCTGCCTGACAAAAAATAAAAAGCCTTTTCTGATTGATCAAACCATTCTGGGAATAAATTCAGTGCCTTCACATCCAAATTTCCTTTGCCATTGGACGTTGCAGACTGGGGGTGTTTAGAGCGCAGTTTTAGGAAGAACAATCAAGGGGAGATTCCTGCCTGAGTTGAGATCCCTATTTTTTTTTATTTTTTTGGCTTTAGAAACTTCCTGTGGAGACAGCAGGCTTCCACAGCCCTGCAGGTGTTGCATTCCAGGTGCTCTGAGGCTGTTTGCCCACCTGATGGCCCCCGAGCCACACCAGATCCGATGGGAGAGCACAGCCCCGAGGCACCACCTGAAATTCCATGCCCTGGAAACATTTGTGAACATTCATTGGCTGCTGCTGTTCCTTTGCTTTTGGAACAAAGAAATTTTTTTGCTTTTTGTGCTGTTTTGGATCTCACTGGGCAGTTAATGTTAAATTATTGGGCAGAGTTAATGCTGAATAATATTCCTTGGGAGTGAACTCCCTGCCTTTTACAGCTCCATTCTGGTTTCCCCTCCTTCCCCCAACTCTGCTGTGTTTATTGAAGTGTTCCTGAAGAACAAATCCTTTTCTCCCTTGAAACAGGAATATTTTAATATTTAATATTAACATAAATATATCACACCTATATATTATTATATTATGTAAAATATAGTCTATTTATAAATAAAATATATGTCAATATATTAATATTTATATATAACATCTAAATATATATTTATATTATAAAATATTTATATAATATACAATGATTATAGATTAATATTGTATTACCACTATTGATAATATAATATACTATCAATATATTATAGTATATTGATAACATAATATATATAAAATATAATATATAATAAAATATATTATATATTATATGTTTTATATATATAACATATTTTTAAAGAAGCTGCTCACTGAAGGAATTCTTTCTTCTCCTTCCACTCAATTACTTCATTTTACTACATTAAGATAATGACAAAACATAGTTTTTTTCCCATTCTGATCAGTTGAACACATGTTTGTGCTTGATTTTCACAGCACTGGGAATCCAGTGGCAACTTCAAAGCCCTGGCTGTGGGATCTGTGTGTAGCTGGTGGTGCTTTTTGGCAACAGCAGGTTCTGAAATGACCAGGACAGGGACTGAGCTCTCACCTCATGGAGTGCTCAGGTTTTCTCTCTTGCTTTTGGAGTTTCTGCCACCATTTCTGACTCTTGCGCTGCTGAAAAGGGAATAAGAGGCAGAAAATATCCAGTGGAACGTTTTAATTCCAAAGGGAGTTGCTGATGGGGCAGGTGTTGGGACACCTGTGCTGAACTGTTGCAATATTTCCAGTTCTTGCCCATCCTGAACCTTGAATTCCTAGAGGTGTGGTTTGAGCAGGACTTTGGTGCTGGAGAATTGCTCTGCTATGATCTGGATGTAAAACAGCCTCTGTCTGCAGGCCTCTTTTGATGAATCATTCAGGTGCTTCAACAAAACACCAGTTTTGTGTTGCTAGGACAGAGTGGAAGCGCAGACTCTTGCTGCCCCAGCTTTGCTGCTCTGGTGATTTCTCTTTTTTTCATCAATGAGAAAAGGAGAGAAGGGAGAACAATTGACATCTGAGCTGCTGGGTGGCTGCGGGGAGCACAGCAGGCCTGTGGAGAGGAGCAATAAACTCAATCTGTGGCCAAGCTGAGCAGCTGGGGCTCTGTTTCTCACCTGCCTTGTGAAGCTCCAGGAGGAGCTGGCAGTCAGAGGGGTTGTGTTGCTGCTTTCAGCTGATGCCCATTCCCTGGTTTTCCCCTGTGCTGCAGGAAGCTCCGGGCCACGCTGGATGAGTACACCACCAGAGTGGGGCAGCAGGCCATTGTCCTGTGCATCTCACCCTCCAAACCCAACCCTGTCTTCAAAGTATTCGGTGCTGCACCCTTGGAGAACGTGGTAGGTGTCCCTAGCAAAGTGAGGGAAGAAGTTCCTCACCTTCTCTGCAGGTGAGGAAGGTTCCTCACCTTTGTTCTGCTCAGGGCAGCCTGGCTGGGATCTGAAGTTCATGGTAAAAACCCTGGAAAACAAAAGAGTTTAGGTTTTATGGAATACACTGCTGGACCTGGCAGAGTCAGTGAGTGCAGAGATCTTTTCCAGCCTCAGTGTTCCTGTGACTCCCTGACACGAGGGCAGCACCCAGCTCCTCTCTTCCCTGTGAGGATGGCTGCCTGGCACAGCCCACCAGGGGGGAATATCCTGGATTGAAAATCAGAGGGAACAGGTCATGATCACACAATCCCAGAATCCCTGAGGTTGGAAAAGACCTCCAGGATCGCTGAGTCCAAGCTGTGACCAATCCCCATCCTGTCCCCAGCCCAAAGCATTGAGTGCCACCTCCTCCTTCCTGGGACACCTCCAGGGATGGGCACTCCAAACCTCCCTGGGCACTTCCAAGGCCTGAGCTCCCTTTCCATGGGGAAATTCCTGCTGATGTCCACCCTGAGCTGTTCCCTCTCCTCCTGTCCTTGTTCCCTGGAATTAGATCCCAAATCCCACCCCTGGCTCCTGTCCCCACTTCCCTTCTGTCAGGGAATTATGCAGAGCCACAAGGTCTCCCCCGATCCCCCTTTTTCTCCAGACTAAACCACCCCATTTGAGCTCAGCCCTGCTGCCTGACCCTGCCCACAGCAAGTTCTGCCTTCAGAACTTTCATCCCACAAATTCTCCCCTTGCCAGCGTTACTTCAAATTTCGTCAGCAGCTCTTGGGTCGGGCTGAGCCTCGGGGGCCGCTGGCTGTTTCCTGCCACTCTTTGCCCCTCCAGCTCTGCAGCACCTTGGGGAATGTGGCTGCATCCTGCTCCTCTCCTGGAGCTGCTCACCTTGTTTACCTGAGCCTGACAACTCCCCACAGGTACGCAAGTACAAGAGCACCATCCTGGAGGACCTGGAGTCGGCGCTGGCCGAGCACGCGCCGGCCCCTCAGGAGGTCAACTCGGAGCTGCCTCCCCTCACCATCGATGGCATCCCTGTCTCTGTGGACAAGATGACCCAGGTGAGCAGCCACCCGTGGCAGGGGCAGGGAGAGAGAGGGAATGTTTGGCATCTTGCACTCACATCCTGTTGTTTTGTGTGGCTGCGGTCTCCAGGGGATGGTTGTGATCTCCTCTTTCCCCTGGGGCTGTAACAGCTCGGGTCAGTGGTTGGATGTGGAGCTTTGGGAGTGGTGCTGATTTGCTCCTCAGGCTGCTGGGAGTGTTCCCTTTGGAGCTGGTTTTGGCACCTCCCAGAAAGTGGGAACTGGGAAAATGTTTGTTCCACTCTTTGCCACAGTCTTTGGGGGCCGAGGTTGGGAAGGTCACTCGTGGACACCTTTCTGTGTCCTGTACTTCATTCCCTCCTCTGTTTCTTGCTGTGGATTGGAGCAGAGGGGAGTTTGCCAAAAGTTTAACCCCAGATCAGGCCCTGGGTGAGATATTTTTGTTGGAGACAGGGAATTATCTGCCCTGGGTGTGTGGGAGATTCCCTTTATCTCCAGGTCCTGCCCCTTGCTGACCTCACTGCTGGGAGAAAGCGGAGGGGACTCCCAGGGAATCTTCACCTGGAGGGAAATCTCCTTCCCCAGGACCTGAATTCAGGCAGATGTGTCCTGCAGGAGGCTCTGGGTACACCCAGCCTGAGGCACCACAACACATTTTATTTTTTCCTGAGGGAGCAGAGATGGAAAGGGCAGCACACAAAGAGGTGTTGGAGCAGGGCAAAGATGTGCAGATTTTTCTGTGCTCTGCAGAGGTCACACCCTGCTCAAAACACCATTTCCATTTCTTAGTGGAATCAGACAAGCTCATGCTCATAATAAAATTTTATTAATTGTGCTTTTGCTGGTCCACATCATTTTCCCAATCCCTGACAAATATGACAAAAATGATTTATAGGATTTTAGAACTCCTGTGAGGAGCAGCTTTTGTTCTCAAGTTTCCCATGGAAATGCTTTTCTCCTCCTTGTCCTGCAGGGCCTTTGCCCAGCCAGCCCAAAGTGCTGATGTGGAACCTCTTATTTCAAATCCTCTCCTGCTGCTTTTTGGTAGAAAAACAAGGAATTCCTTTTAGGAATGGCCCTCATCGTTCCAGCACAGTGAGGTAGCTCAGAAGAGCTTTGTGGAAAGGTTTCTCCTGAGCTGTGCACAGAGGTGCAATCATTTATTGTGAGAATCTTGATTCCCAGAGCTTCCAGTATAATTATTTGTATTTTTTAGTAAAAAAAAAAATCAGCTTCTTTTTTTTTTTTTTTTGCAACTAAGTTGCACAAAACCCGATGGAAAGCTACAACAAAAATAAATATAAATATAATTAGGATGGCAGGGACTGGAAAAATGAGGCCTCTGCTTTCAGCAGGTGCCAGCAGGCAGGTGTAGAGGTGTCATCAGTGAGGAGGTGAAAATAACCCTCATTTTAATTGCTCTGCTTCCCCAGTGGTCTGGAGGGAAATAAAGCCTTTATTTGCCTGGGCAGAGATGTTTCTCTAGCCTTGGGAATGGAGACCCACCTGGGCTGGGCAGGAAAACCTGTGTTGCAGTGGGATTTTCAGCCTTCACTGAGGAAAATCTTGCTGCTTTCTGGACTTTGGTGACAGCTGAGTTTGCCCCTCAGCTCGTTCTCAGTTGCTCATTGATGTGATTGAGAAGTAAAATTGAGTAATCTGAGTTTAACCAAGCTAAGGTCAGTGCTTCAATCAGCTCTCACTGGTTTAGGTGATTTGTCCTTTAATCTGACTTTTTTTAAGCGCCCATTATTTATTACCTGCTTGTAAGGAGCCAGGAAAAGTTTTTCTGGGCCTCTCAAAAATCATGGTGGTGCCCATTGAGCTCGTGCCAGCTGCATTCCTGCTGTCCCAGCTGGGCTGATGTGGGAACCAGGGACACAGGGAATATTTCTCTGCCTGTCCTGGAAGGTTCTGACCCCCAGGAAAATGCTGGTTTTGGCCTCTGTCCATGGAGAAAGCTTCCAAGGCTTTGGGATGGAGTGCAAACAGCCAGTTTGGGAATTAGAAATGGTGTGGTTGGTAGTGTGTCACTTGCTGTGAAATGTGTATTTTGGATTTTATACAGTAGGGATGTAGGTGAGGACTCAAAATGGAGGATTGTGGGCATTGCCTCAGTTTCCCTTCTTCTCCTTCACCTGCTCCATGTTCTGCAGTGATGGGAGCACAAAATTATTGGATAGAATTGGTCTCAGTGCAGGTGCTGTGTGGACAGACAGACAATTAGGTCTTGGTAGTAAAGCAATAACAACAGACATTTTAAGGTATCAAGAAATTGGTCACCTTATCTTGTATAAATTCAGACATTTTGAGCCTTTTGAGGCTTTTGCTCCAAGAGTGCAGAGCCTGTGTCACTCCTGGCTCAAAACTTGTGATAAGAAAACCATAAACAACCTCTGGAAACCAAAAAAGCAAAGCCCCTCTGCTTCCTTTGTGGGTTACAGAAACCACCAAAAATTACAAAGCCTCCAGCAGCCTTGGGTGGGGGAAAAACCCCCAGAGGCAGGGGGAGAATCCTTGCTGGGATCAGCTCCCCTGCAGCTCAGCAACAGCCTGGATGGTTTGGTGGTTTTGCAGCTCTGGGAAGTGCAGCAGGGATGGATTCAGGGATGGGTGTTCACTTCCAGCTCTCGTGCAGTTCCTGTTTTTCCCTCTCCCACTTCCAGGTGCAGCCAAGGTCCTGCATGGACTCAGCTTTGGTTTTCCCAGAGATTCTGAGGCTGAGCTGTGGGGATTGTGTAGAAAATTCCCAGCCACAGGTTTTGCTGTGTTCCCAAAACCATTTTCCTTGTTGTTTCCAGCTCTGGAGAGCAGTTGGAATACAGCTGGCCGTGCTTTGGGCTGTTGCATTTGGGATTGGGATAACTCAGTACCATTGAATTCTTGAATCGAATGTGACAAGTTAAAACACTGAACCTGTGTGAAAGGGTGGCAAAGAAACATTTCTCACAGCTTCTCCCAAATCCTCCATCCTGGGGCTCACCTGAGCCCTTCCCAAGCTGCCAAGGGCACAAACTGGAATGTGCCACTGGATTTCTTTCAGCAGATGTTTGATTCTTGGCTGGCTCCTGTGAATGTTCTCACCTGTGCCCTGAGGGATGTGGAGGCTTTGCTGGGGGGGGTCATTACCTGTGGCAGAGCCCCTGGGCTCGTTAGGGCACTAATTAGCCAAGTCCTCTCTCCTGACAGTGCTGCTGATTGTCTCCCCCGTGGATTAAACCCTCCTTAACAAGTACCTGGAGTAGCTTGAGCCCTGAACTCTCATGGACCAGTAATTGATCCAGCTGGAAAAAAAGGAGCGTTGCTGATGGCAGTGCAGGGAAGGAGCTTTTAACTGTTTTTGCACCAGGCAACTCCAAAAAAAAAAAAAACCCCAACCAAAACTCCCTGCTGCTACCAGGTTTATTTAAATAAATTATTGGGCAGAATTACTGCTAAATAACAATCCTTGGGAGGGAACTCATGCATTTTACAGCTCCATTCTGGTTTTCCCTCCTTCCCCCAACTCTGCTCTCTCAGCTCTGTTTGTTGCAGTGTTTCTGAAGAAAAAAATTCTTTCCTCCCTTGGAATAGGAACAGTTTATTTCTAAAGAAACTGCTCTGTGAAGGAATTATTTCTTCTCCCTTCACCAGGCTTCATCCAGGGAGCCTGGAGCACGTCAGGGTGAGTGTTGGCCCTGCAGTGGAAGGTGGATCATGGACAGGATGGGAAAAAGGTGCTTTAGTGCATATTCCATGTGTAACCTGGAAAAAGCAGCTTGGAATGAGCTCATGGACAGCTTGGAGCCAGTGGATGCAACATCCAGGCTCTGTCCAGAGAGGGGAACGGAGCTGGGGATGCTGGAGCACAAGGAGAAGAGGCTGGAGAATTCCTGAAGGAGCTGGGAAAGGGGCTCAGCCTGGAGAAAAGGGGGATCAGTGGGAATTTCTGGCTCTGCACAACTCCTGACAGGAGGGGACAGGGATTTGGGATCTTATCCCAGGGACAGGAACAGAGGGAACGGCCTCAGGCTGGGCCTGGGGAGGCTCAGGGTGGATTTTAGGGAAAATTCCTGCATGGAAAGGGTGGGCAGGCACTGGAAGTGCCCAGGGCAGGGGTGGAGTCCCCATTCCTGGAGGGATTTCACAGCCCTGGGGATGTGGTCAGTGGCAGCCTTGGCAGTGCTGGGGGACTCAAAGGTCTTTTCCAACCAAAATGACTCCACGATCTATGAAATCATTTACTCTAAAAACTCTGAAGGGATGCAGGGAACTGCTCCTAAATGCAGTTTTTAAGCTCAAAATGTGATTTCCTCTGACATAAGGAGAGCTCTCCCCTTCCTGCTCTGCTCTGCAGCTGAACCAGCCTTTTCCTGGTGCTCCAAGGAATCCCTGGAACAAAACCAGTCTTGTCACAAGGCCCTGTGTGAATTCTGTATTTATTTGGGCAGGACAGGGCTGGAGAAGTGTGAGATAGTGACTTCCACACTTCAGCAGTCACTGAAGCTCCATCCCCTTGCATCATCTCTGTAAAAGACACATCAGCTCATGCCTGAGTTCCTGCCACTCTAGAGACATGGAGTGTGGGGTTTTTAATGGGTTGTTGTGATTTATTTGGGTTTTTTTTTTCCCATTTCAGGTTGGCTCATTCTCTTCCTGAATTGTGAAGTGTCAATACCATGGGTGTTGGTGCCTTGGTGTTGGAATTTTGTTCTGGCTGATTTAATTTGATTTCCTCTCTCCCACCTGCTGCCAAGCTGAGCCTTGGGAAAAACTGGCAAAGAACTGTCCACCTTCCATGGGCATCCAGTCCTCTTCCAGCTGCTGGCTCCAACAGGATGGAAGTTGAACACAATAAATCCATCCGGCGTGCCTCAGAACTACCAGAGATGTGAATTCCTAAACACTTCTCAACTTTTTATTTCTTCCAGGCACAGCTGAGAGCCTTCATCCCCGAGATGCTGAAGTATTCCACGGGTCGTGGCAAGCCAGGCTGGGGCAAGGAGAGCTGCAAGCCCATCTGGTGGCCCGAGGACATCCCGTGGGCCAACGTCCGCAGCGACGTCCGCACCGAGGAGCAGAAACAGCGGGTGGGTGTGTCCCTGTCTGCCTCCAAATGGAGCACAAGGACTCCAGGCTGGTTTTTGGGAGTGGTTTTTGCCTTGAGGGACAGAAAGGAAGAGTCTGTGTCATGGCTGTGTCAAGGAGGGAAGCGATGCTGGCCTGCTCAGAGCAGCAGGGAGCTTTTTGCTTAAAGGGAAGTGCAGTGGAGCCAGGAAAAAATGAGAGAACTGGGTGAAAAAGCCTGTGCAGGCTGGCTCAGGGCTGGTTGGATGGGGAGGCTGGAGATGGTGCTGTGGGAGCATTATTTTGGTGCTCTGCCAAATCGCTGTGGTTTTCTGCTTGGAGTCGCAGGATGGGTTGGGTTGGAAGGGCTCTTTTAAAGGTCTTCTCCTCCAAGCCCTGCACTGAGCAGGGACATCTCCACTGGATCAGGTGGCTCTCCAGGGTGAGCTCCTTGGGGGAAGGAGGGGATCAGCAGAGGGAGGTTAAATCTCAGCGTTGTTTGTTTGCAAATTGTCACAGACCACCCGACAAACCCCAGCAAAGCCAAAACCTGCAAATCCCAGCACTGTGCTGGTGTGAGAATCAGAGACACAGGGAATTTTTCTCTGCCTGTCCTGAGCTCTCCTGAGCCTCAGGAAAGTTCTCCTTTTAACCTCCATCCATGGGAAAAGCTTCCAAGGCTCCTGAATGGCCTGGGAGCCACCAGAGTGTGAATTAGATAGCAGTGTAGCTGGTAGTTGTTGCTTGGTGGGAGATGTGTGGTTTGCATTTTATACAGCATGGATGGAAGTGAGGAGTCAAGATGGAGAATTCTGGGCATTGCCTCAGTTTCCCTTCTTCACTCACTCCGTGTTCTGCAGCGTTGGGAGCACAATGTCATTGGGTAGAATTGGCCTCAGTGCTGATGTTACATGAACAGACAAATAACCAGTTCTTGGTGGTGAAGGAATGACAACAGATGCTTAGAGGACATAGAGATAAAGAATTGGTTTCCTTCTTTTGTACAAAGAGGACATTTTGGCTCCTTGAAGTGGGATTTGCCTCGTGTTTGCAAAGGGTGCAGAGCCTGTCCCACCCCTGACTCAGAACTCATGATAAGAAACAATAAAAAACCTCTGAAGATAAAAACCCAAGTTCCTGTGCCTCGTTTGTAAGTGCAGCCAGCACTTCTGGGCTCGCAGAGCTAAGGCAACCCTCATGTCAGGGGGGTAAAACCAACAAGCTGGTTCAGAACACTTCCCTGGGCTGACTGTCCCTTGTTCCTTGCTGCTGGAAGGTGTCCTGGACCCAGGCCCTGCGGACCATCGTGAAGAACTGCTACAAGCAGCACGGGCGCGAGGATCTGCTCTACGCCTTCGAGGACCAGCAGACCCCGCAGACCACGACCACGCACAGCATCGCCCACCTGGTGCCCTCCCAGACCGTGGTACAAACCTTCAGCAACCCCGACGGCACCGTGTCCCTCATCCAGGTGAGAGGAACCCCCCGGGTTTTCCATTTCCAGCACATTCTCAGCCTCAGGGAGGTGGTCGAAGGAATTTCGGGAGCTGAACTTGTCCGTCGCGTCTTCACCCCACAGCGAAGGTCCGGCCTCATCCTCTCTCTTGCCAGCTCCCATCCTTTGTTCTCCAGTGCAAGGATTTCTGTGATGTGGTCAAACAGTTCAGGGATTTGACCTGAGTTTGGTGGTTTTGGACACTTTGTGTGTTTATTTGCAACAAATCCTGTCCCTGGTGCCACCACGCAAACATCCGTGGTGGCAGTGGGAGGAGAGGTGGTGGAACTGCCTTCCTTTAATGGTATGAAATAGGAAAGGTAGTTTAATCATCAGATCAGGTATTTCTGTGCCCCTGGTCTTCATCTGACACCTGAAGTGTATTGTATTTATTACAAACACCAAGTGCATATTTGCCCTCATGGGATGAGGATTCCTCTCACACTGTTCTTAGCTCAGTGCTGCTGCTGGTTTTTTCCCCTGTGTTCCCTTTGTGGGAAGGCAGATTCTGCCAGCTCAGGATGCCCAAAAAAAAAAAAAAATCAAATTTCCTCTTGAAACTTCCCACAAACTCCTTGTGGGAGTGAGATTTGAATCTCAGTTTCTCCTGTGCCTCCAATCCACCACTGGTGATGGTTCCTAACCAGGCCCAGCACTTTGTCCCTCTTGAGCATCACATTTTTAGTGATGTCTCAGACCTACTTTTCTCAGACATAACGAAGATAAAAATTTAGTGTATGTTGGTTTTTTTTTCCCCAAGTGAAGCTTTTCAGTGGCTGCTGCAGTTTTCTGTTCCCCACCAAGGCCCAGCAGACTTGCCAGGCTGGTTCTCTTTGCTCACCTGTCCATACAATCTCCCTTTGACTGGTGTCCTTTCAGCTGCTGGACACCTGAGATCCTGTTGACTTCCTAGCATTTATATCTCATTCTCCTCTGACACAAAGCTGCCCATCTCCCTGCCTTTGTCCTTTCCCAGCTGTTAAATGGGGAAAAGATCATTTCCAAAGGGGTGTTGAGGATGAGCTCATGCTTGCCAGGTGCCTGGAGATGAGACCCAGGGAGCGGGGAGCAAGGAATGGGAATTCTGAGCCAGTGCTGGGTGGGTGGGAGAAGGGAGTTGATTCCACTGTGCTCCCTCAGCTCTTCCTGAGGCTGGGAGAATGCTGAGGCCTTCATGGATACAGGAACAGCACGAGGGATGTGCAAAACTTGGCTCCAGCCTGGAAAGCTGCCGTGGTTCCAGCTTGGGATTTCCTCTCCCTTGGGGACAGCTCCGTGTTTTCTGTGAGCTCTGCAGTTACAATTAGATTACAATTACAATCACAGAATCATGGGATTTGAGTGGGTTGGAATGGCCCTTAAAGATCCTCTCATTGCCATGTCCAGGGACACCTTCCACCACCCCAGCCTGACCTTGGACACATCCAGTGACACCCACAACCTCCCCTGCACCACCTCCTCCAGCATCTCACCACCCTGACCATAAATTCCTTTATTCTTTCTCATCTGAGAGCGTGTGAGAGCCCCTTTTTCCTGAGAGCTGTGGACATTTCCTGCAATTACAGATGCATTGCTTTGTCCTGCACAGGTTGGCACGGGAGCCACGGTGGCCACGCTGGCCGACGCCTCCGAGCTGCCCACCACGGTCACCGTCGCACAAGTCAACTACTCTGCGGTGGCTGACGGAGAGGTGAGGAGCTGCCTCAGCTTCCTGGGGCACCTGCAAGGCCTGGCTGAACTTCCAGCAGCATCTCAGTGCCCACAGCAAGCACCCAGCCTGCAGGGTTAAGGGCTACCACACAACAGGAGGTTGGGGATTTGGTAGAGGAAGTGCTGAGTTGTTGTTTCGACTCGGGATTCTACGACACAATCGTAGCAGAAGCTTTAGGTCTGAGTTTTGTGCAAGCATTTGTTTTGCCCCTTTTTTTTTTTTAAACTCAAATAATATTCTTTCTGTGGGTTTAAGAAACATTCCCTTAAATATATAAAGATTTATTTTTTTTTTTTTTTGCCCTCTTGGCTTCAAACCCCTACCTTTAAAAGAGACTGCAGGTCCCTTTCTGTCCCTTTCCTGACTGGGATGTCACGGCGAGAGGTGGCAGCACAGAACAGCTCTGCTGGCCACAAACCCTGTTCCCATCTCAGACCCTGACTGAAACAGCCTGGAGTGACCTTGAAGCACTTTGCAGCTGCTTTGAGGGTTTTCAGCAAGCAGTTTTATCTCCTGGGAGCAGCAGGAAATCTTTCAAAGGCACAAATAACCTGGGTTGGTGGAAGATGTCCCTGCCTGTGGGTCTGGGTGGGTTTAAAAGGTCCTTTTATACCCTCTCAGCTGCAGAATTTCAGCAGCTCAACCTTTGTGAAGGCAGTCCAAGCTTCTTTTCCTTCTTTCCTTACTCCATCCCTGTTCTGGAGCTACTTGGGCACCTTTGTAGGGAATCACTGGGGTCTCCCTTCCCACCCACAGTTTCAGGTCCTCCCTCCCTATCCATCCAGTGTTGGGATTAACATTTGTCCAAGGGCAGCAAAATTTTACCCTGAGCCTTCAGTCAGCTCTGCTCTTATGGACTTTTTAACCTGCTCCCTCCCAACAAATTGAGGTGTTTTTATTATCACCCCCTACAGCATTTTTATTTGTGTGTCTCAGAAGTTGGGCAGTGTCCTAAAATGTTTATGGGGATGGGGGGTGGAGGGAGATCTTCCAGTAAAAGCAGCCAGTAGGATTTGTCAGCAGATCCTCTGGGGTTTTTTGTTGTCCAAAGTATGTTTTTAGTTCTCATCCTGGTGGATTTTGTGGCCATCATGAACTGTAAAGCTCCACATGAAAATATGGGGGAAAAGGAACAGCTGGGTGAACTTTAGGTAATACAAAAATTATCTATGGAAAGGTCTGGAGTTGGGGAATTTTAAATGCCTGGGATAAATGAACATTTCCAGCCACCATCATCTTTTATGAAGCAATATGGCTCAATCCCATCTGAGGTCACAGGTGCTGTCCTGTGACAGTAAATCCTGGATGGGAACATGGACCAGTCCCCAAAATGTGCAAATAGAAAGTGGGAGGAAAACACAGCCCATTTCCCTGAGGGATGTGGTCTGTGCTGGGGCTCCAGCACTGCAGGAACACAAAATTCCAGGATAGTTGGGGTTGGAAGGGACCTTTGGGAATCATCCAGTCCAAGGCAGGGTCACCCAGAGCAGGTGACACAGGGACACGTCCAGGTGACTTTGGGTTGTCTCCAGACAGAGACTCCACAGCTTCCCTGGCAGCTGTTCCAGAGCTCTGCCACTTTCCATGGAAGGAAGTTTTTCCTCATGATGAGGTGGAATCGTGTTTTAATTGATGGCCATTAATCACAGCTAATTAACCAACACCCCGGGCTGGCAGGCAGCGATCCCACTACAACAACAACAACAACAACAACGCTGCCCTGTTTTGTTGAGGATTTGGCAGGACAAGAGGGATTTCTGGGATTTTAAGGACTTTCCTGGATCTTTCTGCACTAAGAGCCTGACGGCTGATGGAGGGCTGTAACATCCAGCCACATCCTGAGGTGGATCCCAACCTCCCTCCCCGAGTCAGAGCCGGACACCCGCAGCACTCAGCAAAAACCGACCCAGCTCGTTCTTTTTGGGAAGCAGCCACGCCTCCAGGGGGTGATGCCTTGATCCTAAAGCCTCTCCCTGTGTTCCCCTGGCAGGTGGAGCAGAACTGGGCAACGCTACAGGGTGGGGAAATGACCATCCAGACGACACAGGCCTCGGAGGCCACGCAGGCGGTGGCCTCGTTAGCCGAGGCGGCGGTGGCAGCGTCGCAGGAGATGCAGCAGGGAGCCACTGTCACCATGGCACTCAACAGGTACCTGGAGAGGGCACAGCTGGCACAGCCTGGGCCTGGCATCTCCTTCCTGCCTGGAGATGCTGTTTGTTTTCCTTCTCACGGTGCAGAGTTCGGTCTGTACAGTCCTGAGAGAGGTTTTTCCTCAGTGAATTCCTGTGTGTGCGCAGGACAGCCCGCTGATTTCTGCTCAGAATCAGAATTTCTTCCACAGGCCACTGGTTTTGGGTGGGTTTTTTCCCTCCCCCAGTCTTTATGAAGTAGAAGCTGAAGGAGCTGCAGTGGTTATTAGGGTTTTTGGCTGCACTCAGGTTAGTGTGATCTGAGGTGTAACTCCACAGGTGCATCCAGCAAGACAAAATGCTCAGCTTTGCTCAGCTCTACTGAACTGCTTAACCTCATCCTGATGTTCCTAAAACCTGGGAATGGCTGTGGCACTCCCTGAGGGATAGGAAATCACAGCACAGCAGTGAAGGAGGGTTTCCCACTGCTGAGGTGTGGACAGGAATTTCCCTCATCCAAACCAGGATCTTGCTTTAGAGGCTGTTGGCTGAGCCAGGGGATGGCACAGGGCACAAGAGCACGCTGCTGGGGGTTGCAATAAAACTCCAAGACCCTGTTCCACCCAGAAATTGCTGAAGGAATCCCACTTTGATCCCACTTTGCTCCCAAATCTCTCTTGGGGTTCAATCCCAAACACACCTAGAACTGTTTCTGCTCTTTATGATGCAGATTTGGGTCCTTCAGATATTTCTTGTCTGCTGCACTAGGTTGGTCAAATAGGGTTGGTTTTTTTTTTTTAACTGTTAGTTTCCCTGTAAAATTCCCTTTTAAAAGCAAATGATCTTTTCAGGACACTAGAGTTACAGGGAAAAAAGCCCCACCTCCCCAAATCCAACTTGCAGGATTTTATCCTGCACATTTCCAGGATTCCAGAGTTCCCTACATGGATTTCTTTTAGAAGTAGGAAGACTGAGCATGGGGTTACACCTGGTGCCAGGTTTGCTGAGCTGCCCTTGCCCTTCCTGCAGGGAAAATGCCTTCCCAGAGCTCCAGGCTCAGGCTCAGGATGTGCCAAGGGGAGTAGGGAAGCCAGGCAGGAAAATATTCTGGTTCTCTACGAGTGTTGAAGAGCTGCTCTGAGACACAGAGGGAATGTTTAGAACTGAAAATCCACCCTGAGTGGATGCAGTAGGAAAGTGTTTGGCACCTAAGCAGGAATCGAGGGAAGAGAAGGAAAATAGGGGAAATCAGCTGGAAAATATTGGAGTTAAATGGTTGAGCAGAGTATGAGCAGAGGGAGAAGCATCCGTGGGGAAGCTAAAGGAAATCCCTTTTTTTTTTTTGCTTAACTGAGGTAGGAATTGGTAGGAAATTTGACTTCAGGAATGTTTTATCACTGCTGAGCTGATATTGTCAAAATAAGTTGAATATTAGGAATTGTAAGGAAAGGCATTAAGGGCAAGCCAGGATTAGGCCTCTGGAATAACTGATGGTGCACTCACATCTTGGATAGTGTGGGAAGTGCTCATCACTCAAACAGAAAAAGTCTGGAAAGGACAAGAGTGATCAAACCCCAGGAATGATCCATGCCACAGTGGGCTGTGGGAAGGAGATCACTGGAAATGCCTGAAATCATGAGGAAAACAAAAAAGGAGAAGTTTTATTTTCTGTTTCTCAAAATATCAGACTAAAGGGCTGCCCAGCCAGGAGTTTGTGAAGCACCATAATCCAATTTTTCCTTCTAATTAAATGTGGAACTCTTTGCTCCAGGATGCTGTGGGGAAGCAGAAAGAGTAGATGGGTTTCAAAGGGGATTAGAGACAGATCAGATGGGCCTGGACAGTCCCAGCTTCTTTTCCTTCCTTCCTTGCTCCATCTCTGTTCTGAAACTCCTCGAGCACCTTTGCAGGGTTTTTGGGCCTGGCCTCATTTGTGTGAAGAAATTTCAGCACGCAGAAATTTTCAGCACTCTGCTGAAAATAATGCTGATTAAAAAGAATTCATTTCATTAAAAGAATTATGAAAGCACTTGGCTGGGGGAGGAGCTGAAAGCAGAGCTGGTGATGGCAATGGGGTGAGGAGAACTGGCAGAAGCAGTGGTGAAGAGGGGAGCTCTGATATCTGCAGAGCCCCAGGACGTGCCAGTGCCAAAAACCTGATCCTGGATCCAGAGGCAGGGAGGAGCCATGTGGAAGGGCTGCTTGGGTTCTCCCAAAGTTTTCTCAAACTCCCAGGTGAAAGGGAGAACACAGGGGTGTCCTAAGGGACCTGCAAGCTGCAGAAACTCCCAGGTGAAAGGGAGAACACAGGGGTGTCCTAAGGGACCTGCAAGCTGCAAAAACCCCCCGGCAGCAGCTTCCTCCCATCCATTCCTCCTCCAGCAGTGATTTCCTGCTCTGCATCACTTCATCCAGCCCAGATACGAATCCCTCTGCTCTGCACTGTTCTCTTGGCGTGTGTTTGCTGGTTAAAATGGGACTTCTTGGTTTTTCTGCTGTTCCTAACCCTTCTCTCCCCTCTGCAGTGAAGCCGCTGCCCACGCCGTAGCCACGCTGGCCGAGGCCACCCTTCAAGGAGGGGGACAGATTGTCCTGTCTGGGGAAACTGCAGCAGCGGTTGGGGCACTCACTGGGGTCCAGGATGCCAATGGTAAGGCCTCTACAAAGCTTTTGTTTTGTTTTTGTTTTATTTAGGCTCTTAAAAACAGCCTTTTCCTCCCTTTTTATTGACATGTCACGGTCCGGGTGGTAAAATCCTCCTCCTCCCTGGCTCAGGGGGTGGCTGATCAGTTGTGAGCTCTAATCTCAGGGTGGAAAGGGAGTGTTGAGTCCTTCTTTGCTGCCCTGGTGCTGGTGGCTCTGCTCTTTCCCTCCTCTGCCAACTGGCTCCACATCCTTCTTTTTCTTTTGGGGAAAACTGCTCTGTGATGGTGTCTGTGCCCAGCACAGGAAGGGCCAGCCTTGATCAATTCACACAATTAGCTGGTGCCATAATAAACTCATCTCCAGATCTTTAAATCAACATTTTATTACTTATTTCCTGCCCTTCTCAAGGCTTTTTTTTTTTTTTTTGTGCTTGGTGGCTGCTCCAGAGTCATCCTCAGGTTGTTTTCCTCCTGCTTCATTTTCCATCTTCCCACCACAGTCGATCTCTTGATTCCAGGGATTTTCTGTAGCATTTCTCATCTCTTCTACACCTTCTGCCAAGTTTGGTGACTTTTGAAGCTCTTCAAGCTAGAAATAAGACGGTAAATCTATAAAACCCAGTCCAGGAGATGAATGGAATATGAAAATGTGCATTTTTGGAGCTCGTCCACTGCCTCCAGTTGCTCTGTGCTTCTGCCTGACCCTGGGGGTGTTTAAGGAACACCTGGATGTGGCACTGAATGCCTTGGTGTTGAGTCAGTGATCCCAGAGATCTTTTCCAGCCTGGCTCTGGGATAATTTCCAAGCTCAGACTGGTTATTATGGAATTGCCCAAGAAACCCACTGGGTTTTTGGGTTAGGAGGAAGGAGATGTGTCAAAATCAGCCGGAAAAGGGCACAAAGGGTAAAGCTGTAAAGAAACCTCACCTGGAGGGTGGGGCTGCTTGGACACTTGTCAGAGAGGGGCCAAACACGTGTGGCTGGGTGGCAGAACTGTCACTTTGCCTGAAAGCAGAAACCTGCTCAGGTGAGAGCTGGCTTCCCTCAGGATCCGCATCCCGCCGGGAGCGCGCTCCCTGTGAAACACCCAGGGTTGGTTTGCAGCAGAGGAGGAAAGAGGAATTTGACTCGGAGCTGGTTTGATTCCCTTGCTGTGGAGTCAGCCAGCCTGAAGAGGGAGCATAAATGAAGGGAAAATCCCTGTCCCTGGAGCTGGGGATGCATCTGGCACCGGGGGAAGAGCAGGATTGTGTTTGTTGTTAGTTTAGTTTGTTAGTTTGGTTTGCAGCAGAGGAGGAAAGAGGAATTTGACTCGGAGCTGGTTTGATTCCCTTGCTGTGGAGTCAGCCAGCCTGAAGAGGGAGCAGAAATGAAGGGAAAATCCCTGTCCCTGGAGCTGGGGATGCATCTGGCAGAGGAGAACAGAAGAGATTGTGTTTGTTGTGCCGGCAGCCTGGCGTGAGGGCGATAAGTGCTGTGTGTTTATCAGAGGCAGCATCTGACCCTGGATGCTCAAAAACCAGCAGCTAATCAGATTTGGAAAAGCAGATCTGCACCCCTGACTCCTTTTGCTCTGCTTCCAAAATGCTTCCACGGTCTGGATTTCTCTGGATGCTTCCCCTAAAACTCCCCATCTCCACACCCTCCCTGAGTCACTCCACCTCACTCTCCCAGCACTGACATCATTTTAATACAGGCTGGGCTTTTTTTTTTTCCTTTTCCCCCCCTTTTTTTTTTTTTCCTCTTTTCCTAGCAGCCAAGTTGAAAAATCAGATGGGATTTAGAGTGCATTAAGGGGAGAGAGACTGCAGCAGCATTTTCCTGTGAGCAAAACCTCACCCACAGCCCCTCGCCTGGTTTCCACTCTCCTTCGATTTGCTCTAATCTCCAGTGGTATTAAGGGGAAGGGCTTTGGAGTCCTTGGAAGCTCCATGCTGTTGGTTCCTTACGTAACCAGCTAATATATCTCCCTCAGGGATGGAGGAGATGCTGGTATCCATTGCTGCTGTCTCTGTCTGGGCAGGGAGAGCAGATGGATTTCACTGCCGGGCAGGATTTATCTCTGGGGTGTGAGTGGGAGCGTCCTCCTGGACACCATTTGATGGATGCAGCAGGAAAAATCCACTCTGTGCCTTTCTGTCCAGAGGAGGTGGAATTTGGGAGTGATTTGGGGGAAACAACTGCCAGAGGTGGAATGGTCCTAACCAGCAAATTCCCCCTTCTCACTGTTGTTTGTATTTGCTGGTGTTCCAAATAAATGTTTCTGTCTGGGAGTGCTCTTAGCCTTCTGCAGGAATTTTCTGAGGAAAAAAAACCTATCTGGAAGGGGAGGATAGAAATTTATCTCCATCTTATTGATAAGGTAAAGGAGACAGTTTGACATCTCCCCATCCCAAGGTCAGGTTGGACAGGTTTGGAATAACCTGGGATAGTGGAAGGTGTCCCCTGTGGCAGGAATGAGATGATCTTTAACTCACTTCCAACCCAAACCATTCCATGATTTCTGTGAAAATTTCTGGAGGTCAGGCTAGGTGTTTCATTCCTGGTTTTAGCCGTTAAGTGTAATTAACTCTCTTTTATTATTATTATTTTTCGTTTATTTCTCTCTTCCTACGGCATTTTTCCCACCCCTTCTCTGGAATTATCTAAATAATAACAACAATACAAGACAGCCAAGATGGCTAAAAAGAGGAAACTTCCAAATATTCGTGGATATGTCAGAACCTAGGGCTGGATGTCTTGCAGAGAGCCCAGGAACGTGGCTGTGGATAATCTCGGGATCTGTTCCATTCCCAGCTGCAGGAAACAAGATCTCCTGCTCCCATTCAGTGTCAAACCAACTGAGTGCATTATGGATTTGTTCCTGCCCCTCTGGAGCATCTGCTCCGAGTGGGGATGCAGGAGCTGCTGACCCCACACTTGGAGGCTCAGATGGTTTTGTTCTTAAGTGGTTGGTATTGAAGAGAGGAATATGGAGAGCAAGTGCAGGGGAGTGTGGCAGCACCAGTCCTTGAAAATGCTGGGAAATGCTCGGCTAAGAGGAAACTCTGTGCCCTGGAGCTGCTTCTGGAGTGAGGAACTCAGTGAGCATTGCAAGGAGCTGGAGCATCTTCCTCCTGCATCCTCCTCCTCCTGCATCNGCATCTTCCTCCTGCATCCTCCTGCATCCTCCTCCTCCTGCATCCTCCTCCTCCTGCATCCTCCTCCTCCTGCATCCTCCTCCTCCTGCTGCATCCTCCTGCTGCATCCTCCTCCTGCATCCTCCTCCTGTATCCTCCTCCTCCTCCTCCTGCATCCTCCTCCTCCTCCTGCATCCTCCTCCTGCATCTTCCTCCTGCATCCTCTTCCTCCTCCTGCATCCTCTTCCTCCTCCTGCATCCTCTTCTTCCATCCTCCTCCTCCTGCATCCTCTTCCTCCTCCTGCATCCTCTTCCTGCTCCTGCATCCTCCTCTTCCATCCTCCTCCTCCTGCATCTTCCTCCTGCATCCTCTTCCTCCTCCTGCATCCTCTTCCTCCTCCTGCATCTTCCTCCTGCATCCTCCTCCTCCTCCTGCATCTTCCTCCTGCATCCTCCTCCTCCTCCTGCAGCTTTTTGTTTGCCATTGATCTGTGGGGGCCCTGAGAGCTGCCAGGGCTTCCCGGCTGCATCCTGAAATATTGATGAGGCTCCTGGCAAGGCCATGCCTGTGCAGGGCTGCCTGGGAGGGCCGAGCAGCTCCCTGCCCAGGGAAGCTTTAACAGCCACGGGGTCATCACAAATCCAGGCTTGGTTTGGAGGTGAGAGGAGTGGAAGGCTCCAGTTCCAGCTGGGATTCAAAGCAGGGCATGGAATGAGGCGCAGTGGAAAAAGGTGGGGAGGAAGTGGCCATGGAGGCCATGGGATCAAGTCTTAACTAGGGAATTAAGTTCACAGATGAGAGCTTGGCCCAGCCAGAGATCCAATGGATCCTGTTTGTCTCCCTTGGCTGCTCTTTTCCTGCCCCAGAGCAGATTTTCCTGCTGGATCCCTTCCCCGTGCTGCTGGAGATGCTCCTGGGAACACAAAGTGCAACACTGAGACGAGCCCTGCCCTTCTCCATCCCTCCAGCCATCCCAAAAATCCAATCCCTGCTCTCCATCCAACCAGAGGGGGCTGTGTGCAGGGCTGGGCTGAGCCAGGATCTGTGATGGAAGCCCAGGGAGAGCATTAGGGTCTGACGTGGGCAGGGGGGATTAGCCAGCTCCCTGCTTGCGTCAGCCCCGGAGCAGATAAAGGAGCCTCCAGCAGCCTTTGGGGTGACAGTGCCACACAGAACTGCTGCTCCAGGTGGTGATTCCAGTGTGGGAAGGGGTTTAAATGCTGGAAAAGCTTCGGTTCTGGGCGAGGCTGCCAAGCTTCCCACGCAAAGTCAACAGGTGGGAAGCTGTCCCCAGCCTGCAGATGGGAATTGGGAAGGCAGCTCCGGTACCTGCCAGTCCCACCCGGCTCTCTGAGGGCTGCTTGCAGTTGAAAACACATCCAGGAGGGAAAGGCAGGGTTGGGATGCTGTTCCCTGTCCTGTGAGAGTCTCCCAGAGAGCACCAGCACAGATGGGAAAGTGCAGCACGGGTTTTGGGGTCCTTGCTTTGGGATTCCGAGCCACCGGGAGCTGGTGGCTTGTTCACATGAGAGAAAAATTTATAAATTTTGTGAGGGGAGGCTTAGGGGCTGCAAATGTCACTTTTTAAAAAAGCAGTATTTTATGTTTTTCCTGTTGGATCTCCTTTTTAGGGAAGATGGAGCCAAATGAGTCGCTAACAGCTTGGCAAAGTGCAGATCAGCATGTTTGCATCCAGGAGAGGAAGGAAAGAGTCAAGCTTTTTGTAGGGCCTCCTCCCTGGTGGGAGCAGAATTTTTTTATGAAGGTTTACCCTGAAACAGGTAGGATTTAATCTCAATCTGAAGGAAAGGTGAGGAAAATCGTTTTTGCAGGTGTGTCTCAGATGAGAGGGTAGAAGAGATTCCAGTGGCAGCCAGCGAGGAGAACAGAAGAGTGAATTCCTGGGTTTGCTGAGCAGCTCCAGGAACAGGGAGAGGTGTTTCCTAGAGGACAAATTGCTGTGTATCAGCAACAGAGCTGTTGGGCTCTGAGTGAAACACCTTGGCATGAAAATCAGTGAAAATCTGTGTCAGGTTGGGGTCTCAGGTGACAGAACCAGAGGCAATGGCCTCAAATTGCATGGGGGGAGCATTAGGATATTAGGAAAAAAATCCCTCACTGAAAGGCACTGAAATTCCTCACTTGTCAGGCACTGGAGCAGGGCAGGGAGGGAGTCCCCATCCCCAGGGGGATTTCAAAGCCATGTGCATGTGGCACTTGGGGACATGGGGTGGGGCTCTGCTGCCAGGGAGCAGGGGCAGGAGGAGAGGGAACGGCCTCAGGCTGGGCCTGGGGAGGCTCAGGGTGGAATTTAGGGAAAATTCCTCCATGGAAAGGGTGGGCAGGCACTGGAATGAGCTGCCCAGGCAGGGGTGGAGTCCCCATCCCTGGAGGGATTTCAAAGCCCCGTGGAGGTGGCACCTGGGGACATGGGGCACTGGTGACCTTGGCAGTGCTGGGGATGGCTGGACTCAATCTGGGAAGTGTTTTCCAACCTTAATGATCCCATGATTCCAAGGACACTCGCTCCCGTGTGTGTGTGCCCTGTACAGAGGGGGTTCCTGCCTACATCCCTGTGCCCACCCCCATTCCCTGGTGGGATTTTGGGACTCCAGTGCCAACACCCAGCTCATTCTCAGCACGAGCAGAGCCAAAATATCCCCCAGCCCCCAAAGAGCTGCTGTTTGCAGCGAGCCCTGGCACACCTTGCCCTGCCCTTTGAAGCCACCCCGTGGGTTTTGCCCGTCCTGGCTGCTTCCCGGTGCTAATCCCGGTGACGTGGGGCTGGCACGGCCACCGCCCGGCTTTGCTCTGACATCCTGGCCCTGCTGCTGATTAGGATTTGTCTGCCCACCAACTGGGGTTAAAAATAGTCCCTCCTGTCCCACATCCGTGGCCAGAGCTTCCCTGGATCCCGTTCCAGGTGTGGGATGGAAGCGGCCTCGCACAACCTGGCACGGGCAGGGGCTGGAGGGGGATTCCTTTGGGTTTTCTTGATGAGTTCATTGATGGGAACACAGAATGGTCATTCCTAGGGACAATTTGGCCTTTTAGGGTAGAAAAACTTCATTTTATTGTCTTTATTTAGCCTGGAGAAGGCTCCAGGGAGGCCTTCCTGTGTGGAACGGGGATTTACAGGAATGAGGCTCACAGGAATGGCTTCCACTGTCAGAGGGCAGGGTCAGATGGGATTTTGGGAAGGAATTCCTGGCTGGGATGGTGGGGAGGCCCTGGTACAGGTGCCCAGAGAGGCTGTGGCTGCCCCCTGGATCCCTGGAAGTGTCCAAGGCCAGGCTGGATGGGGCTGGGAGCAACTTGGGACAGTGGGAGGTGTCCCTGCCCTTGGGAAGGGGTTGGAGCTGGATCTTTAAGATCCCTTCCAGCCCAAACCATTCTGTGATTCTTGGGGAAAAATATTTTGATATGATGAGCACTCGAGATGTTCCAAGGCCTCTCTCCTCTTCACAAAGGCCTGAGGAGCACAAGGAGCCTCCCAGGAGGTTTTGTGCCCCTGTTCTGTACCCAGGTCTCAGGTGAAGTCTCCAGGCTGCTCTTTAGCTCCAAACCTGCCTTTGAGAGCACAGAGGAGGGAGCTCCCTGGGGAGGCACCAGGAGTGCCTCAGCTCCTGATGCTGTCCCTAAAAGCCAGCAGCCCTTCCTGCTCAGCGTGTCCGTGACAGAGTTCCCAATATCCCAAAAGGAAATCTGGGGCCACCTCTCCTTGGAAAGCTCCATCACTTCCATCCTTTCTCCCAGTCCTGCTGGTCTCGGGGAGCTCCCTCTCCCTAAGTGAGCCTGACTCCCTTGTCCCCTGGCTTCTCCCTGACCTCACAGCATCTCCAGCAGCTCCCCTGCCCTGCCCTGCCCTGGTGAGTTCTGACATGCATTCCTGGGAGCAGGCAGTTGAGCCTTCCAGGCTCCCCAGCTGTCACAGCCCAGACCATTTACCTTCCACGTGTCCTGAATTAGGGGAAATGGACAGGAGGGCTGGGTCTGTTTAAAAATTAAAGCTGATTACAGGGCATTAACATTACATTTAAAGGAATAGACAGCAGCTCTCCTCTCTCAGCATAGTTGCAATATGTTCTCTTTTGTTCTGGGCTGCAAGAGGGGAAGGGAGCAGGACTGCTAGTGACTCCAGGCCGGGCAGGATTTCTTCTTCAGCCATAAATTTTGAAAGAGGAGCTGCCTGTTGGCTGGTGCAAGAATTTCAAGCAGGTCTGGCTACCTGAAGCAGTTCCCATCTTTGCTGTGCTAGCAGGAAGCTGAAATTCTTTTGGCTGATCCTGAATTTCCCTTGGAAAATTCAGATGATCTGGCACTGTCTTCTAAGTTGTCATGTTGGGAAGTTCCATATCTGATGGATCCCAGTTGTTTTTTGTTAAATCCCTCCATTTTTGCATGGTGACTCTTCATCCCAAAATTAGGAATTAGTCAGTCTGGCTGGGAACACTCTGAATGTGATGCTTGACTGGGATTCCTTGTGGGTTTGGGTAGGATTTGAAGCCTGTTTGTTTGGTGGATTTGTATGATATTTGTCCAGGCTTCTGCACCTTCATCTCACAGCCCCTCAGGAATTCGGGTAGCTTCAGAAGGAGCTGCTCAGTGCAAGATGGGTGCTGAAAAGAGGCCTTTTGGCAGGTGAAGGGATGTATTTGTATTCCCTGGATCTTGTTTGTCTCTGTCTTCAAGAAACCAAAGCTCCAAGGAGAGCTCAGAGCCCCTGCCAGGGCCTAAAGGGGCTCCAGGAGAGCTGGAGAGGGACTGGGGACAAGGCCTGGAGGGACAGGAGCCAGGGAATGGCTGCCAGTGCCAGAGGGCAGGGCTGGATGGGATCTTGGCAACTGGGAATTCCTGGCTGGGCTGGAATTGCCAGAGCAGCTGGGGCTGCCCTGAATCCCTGGAATGTCCCAGGCCAGGCTGGAGCTTGGGTCTGGGAGCACCTGGGACAGTGGGAGGTGTCCCTGCCATGGCAGGGCTGGCACTGGGTGACCTTGAGAGGTCCCTTCCCTCCCAAAACCATTCCATGGTTCTGTGATCTCTTAATGACTTTTCATTTGACTTGTCCACCACCACCACTACTAAATTCCAAGCTTTTTTGCAGTTTATGGAGATGAAATCCCCACCAGCTTGGCTTTGAGAGCCACGTCCTGAGCTCCCCTGGTCCCCTCTGGGTGTCAGGGCTGTCAGGGCACGTGGCTCTGAGCTCACAGCAAAGTTTTTGGGGCGTCTGCAGTTGATGGGAATTTTAATCCTTGGACAAGCTCCTGTCTAAAAGTGATGTGGCTGAATCCAGGCAGGAAAGGAACAGCAGCCAGCAGAGTTGGCATCTTTTCCTAAACACATCTGGATGCACAGAGCTGGGACAGACAAACATTTCCTTGTTTGCCGCTGTTTCCAGTCCAGGAATGGGGATGGGAAGGATGGAGGTGTTTTTGAAAGGTGTCTGCAAGCAGATCTCCCCAGTGCCACCCTCTGGGATGGGTGTTTTGGCTCCAGGCTGGGATAGGGAATTGTTCTCCTGACAAGCTGCACATCTCCAGCCTGGTGCTGTTTGATTTATAGCCCTTGGCTTAGGGAGAAGGGCACAGAAATCCAGCTCTGCCTGGATCTCAGCATCTCAGAGGTGCTGCTGAGTGCTTTTCAGCTCTTCTCCTGCTCCTAACCCGGCTCAGAGGCTTGGCAGAGCTTCTCTGGGGGGTCCAGCCAGGCTTGTGGTGCTCCTGGATGGGCCACAGGCACCACCAGCCTGGGGAGAGCAGCTTTGTGCCATTTCTGCTGGACACTCCTGGCTGTGGGGGCAGCGTTCAAACCCACCAGGGTGGAGCTGGGTGGATGTAGATGAAGCCACAATCACAACCAGCTCTGCTTTGCTGCTCCTTTCTTGATGGGTCCATCAAGTTGAAGCAGCTTCATTTCCGTCCCAAACCTCTAATCCAAAAGGTGCTGCAGTTCTGTAAATGTTTCCATTTAGGATCAAGATATTGGGATTTTAAGTAACTTTCTTAATGGATGATTTTGACCTGCTGGCTTTTTCCAGTTTGAGGTAATAACTGCTCCAAAAATTGCCCTCTCCTTTTCTTCAGGATAAAATTCCTGTGTGCTGTGTTCTCCCTGTATTAACAGCTCATTCCAAACTATCTGGAGCGTGTGGCAGCCCCACCTCAGCTTTCTGAGCCCAGCTTTGGCAGATCTGCTTAACAGCAGAGATCCCAGGACATTTTCATGCTGCTGGCACCATCTCTGCTCATCCTGCTCCTCCAGGAAAGCCCAAAGCCAGATCCCAGCTCTTCCTCCTTTTCAGCTGCTTCCCAGAGCGGAGCTGAATTCGTGCCTGGAGTTCAGCTGGTCCCAGCTGACCCTGCACTGCCCTGGGCTGAGCATGGGCAGTGTCCTCACAGCTGGGCAGCAGCTGCAGCATCTCCCAGTGCAGATTTGGGCAGATTTGGGCAGATTTTGGCTTGCAAGGCCTCCTGCCTCATCCCCATCCGTGGTGGGAAGGGACAGAGCTGCAAAGCTGGGGATGCCACCGCCGTTCCTCCCGGTGCTGTGCCGCTCCTGCCCCTTGCAGCACCCACGGAATTAATGAATTACCTGTGATTCCCTCGAACCGGGGCAGATGGAGAGGGGCTCCCTGACCCCCCTGCACCCCCGTGGCACAGCAGGGCACAGCTCCTGCCCTGCCTGGGCTGGGCTGGGTCAGGCCACCCCCTTTCCTCTGCGGAGCCCGAAATGTCAGAGCTGCGTTTGGAATGGATGGAGGCTCCCCTGACCCGAGGGCACTTTGGGAGCTGCTGGCCCTTAATGGCTGTCAGTGGGTGCAGGGTGCAATCTGATCCAAATGGGAAGCTGGCTGAAATCCCAGCAAGCTGGCGTTGCTGTGGGAGGCATCTTAGGAAATGAGATGAGCTTTGTGAGCTCTCCCCGCCCCGCCGGGACAAAAAAGGGACAAATGCCCTGCCTGCAACTTGGGGCTGCTCCCTGCACTGAGGTTTTGCTGGCTTTTCATTTACCGAGTTCCGTGGTCTTTTGTTTTTACACCGAAGTTCCCTCCCTGAGGGCGACTTGTGGTTTCTGTTCTCCCTCAGTCCCTGCTCCTCTTTGGAATGTGCCTTCCCCACTTCCTGGATGGACTTCTCCAGACTCCAGGTGGCTGTTGGTTTTCTTTGCCTTGAAAAGTGCTCAGCCCCTCTTTTCTGAGAGCTTCAGCTGCTTCCTTAGCAGGCAGGGCCTGACCTCCCGAGTTCCTCTGTTGCTTTTTTCCGAGCACATCCAGAGGATCACTCGGTGCCTGGATTTATCCTCCTCATTGGATCTCTGGAGCAGGGTCTGATTTTAAAGCCTAAAAGCACAGCCCCATCTGTCTCACGCCTCTGGGGCACAGTAAAGAGCCCTGTCCTGCAGAAAGGTTTTCCTGCCCTGGCGAGGAAGATGGGAGGTTTTAATGAATTCTCCCAAGTGGCTGTGCTGAACTTTCAGATTTCTGTTTTCCCGAGTAAAACTCTTTCCTCTTCCTTGATGTTCAGCTGTTAGCTTTGGGGGTTGAGGAGGGCATTCCCTGCTCTGGGATTGACTGGGGTGTTACCTGAGGCATCAGCAGCTTGCACAAGAGCCTGAGGAGATGCAGCTGCACCTCGGTGTCCCTTGGCTGGTGACCCCTGACGTGGCTTTGTCCAAAACATCGGTGGCCACCCAAGGAAGAGAAGGGAAATTTGTCACCTTAAGGACTCCTCCAGCCTCCAGTTGGAGCCTCAATGGAGAGCAGCAGGCTCAGCACTGGGATATCCCTTTTGAGACGTGGAGTCCAGTGGTAGCTGAGCAGAGGTAAAACCACCTTCCCTTGCCCTCTGAACGCTTTTCCCGCAGCCTGGTGTCCCTGTGGGGTGGCAGAGGAGGGCAAAGTGTCTGTCCCTGCAGGCCCCTGTCTCCCAGTGACCTTCTCAGCTCATGGAGACAGCTTGGCTTTGCTGTAAAGCAGCTCATGTGACAGCAGTAATCCGCTGCGGGTAAACAGCTGTGCAGGAAGATTCCAGGGAATCGCCCTATTTTCCCTGCTCTGCGTTCCCCCAGCCCAGCACACCGGGCCAGGAGGGTGGGAGAGGCTGCACAGCTCCATCCCTGCTGGAAGCCATCCCTGAAAAGCCAGGTCAGGAGCACAGACTTCCAGGATTCCTCCTGGCAGTCCTCGTGGGGCAGCCGAACAGTTTCCAAGAATTTTTTTAAAAAGCCCGTTTTCCTCAAGTGGTTTCCTCTGAATCTTTTCCAAAACTATGAGTGGCATTTTTAAGCCTTAATTTGACTTCTGTCTCCCGCCCACCCTCCTTATCTTTTGGCATCATTTATTCCCTCACAATTGCAGATTTCTCTCACTGGGTAACACTTTCTGATGGCTCACGTGGACCCTCTTCTGCTCCTGGGATACTCCATGGACTTTTTTGCCATCTGCCCATGGGAAGTTCAGTTCTGCCCTGGAGAGGACACAGACTGAGGGAGCACGAGCTTGCAGTTGGTTCCAAATTAATCATGGGTTTATTATTCCCATCCCAAGCTTACAGCAAACTTCCTTTCCCTGTGGGTTTGCCCCCTCGTTGCCACAGATCCCTGAACTTCCCCATCTCCTTTTTCCCCATGATTTTAACTTTCCAAACCTCCCAGGGGGAGTTCAGTGAGGGTGTTCTGGTGCTGACAAGTCCAAGGAGCTGAAGCAGGTGGTTTTGGCCCGAGATCCAGGCTCCTGCACCACACAGGCAGCAATTGCCCTCAGTTCCCTGCAGGAATGAGGTGCCTGGGATCAGGTAGGCAGCAGTTGCTTCATCCCCGTGGAATCCCTGTGTTTCTCGAGCAGGAACCACCAGCAGGGTGTTTGTGGCTGCAGTAAATTGTCCACCAGTGGCCTGAGACAATCCTTTATTTCATGTAAGCCACAGCCCAGCCCTCAGGAGGGACCATCTGTTCCTCTGGCCTAGGACAGATTTGAGCACGAGCCCTCGCAGTGAAAGGCTCTCTGCTATTCCCCTGAGCCTCCTGATCTCTTCCCTTTGGGGAAAAAAAACCCAAAAACCCCAAAGCTTTGTACTGCCAAGCATTAGGGGGGGCTCTAATTGGTGTGTAAATTGGGACTGCTGCGTTTAAGTGGTGGACATGGAGCTAATGGAAGTGGAATTTTATTGCTGGCATAAACAGGGGATGTTCAGCTCCTTTGAAGTCGCAGGGATCAGCAGCCAGAGGGGTTTCTGTTCGATCAGAGCCAGCAGTGAGTTTGGTCTCTGCTTGTATCCCGTTGCTCTGACCCATGGATGAGTTATGATGTCCTTCTCAGAGGTTGCTGGTGCTTTTCCTTGCTAGGAAACAAAAAAAAAAAAATCAAATTTGAGTTGCACTTCCAAATAGGAATTACTTATTAAGAGGTTTGAAGTCCAGCAGAAAATTAAGACTTGGAGTTTAGGGTTTCTGTGTGTGTGTGCTACTGCTGGAGATGTGCTTCCTCACCTGTGGGCCTCCCACCTGAGCCAGAGCAGTGGAACTCAGGCCTGAATCATCCCAGCAAATAAAAACCAGAAGGAATTCTCCAGCCACCACCACCACCACCACAGCTCTGTGATTTTCCAGCCTGTTCTGTCTGCCAGGGAAGGGACAGCACAGGAGCTTGCACTGCTTGATTCTCCTCACAAATTTTGCCTGTGCGGGTCCATGTGCCACAAATCTCCACTTTGCACATCCAGGGTGAGACCCACAGGGACAAAACAGCTGGAAATCTCCTTTTTGGGAAAACAAACTCATCCCTCTCCCTGCACCCATCCTTGCTTTCTCTTGCTGTGCAAAGGACACTTCCAACCCCCAGGCCTGGATGGTTGGGGCACAAAAGTTCTGTGCCTTCAGCTGCCAGGCCAGAGCCCAGACTTTGTGTTTTTAGCAACAGTTGTGCAGAGTTTAAAAGGGAGGAATCTGCCAGAGGCAACAGCATTCCAAGGATAAATACTGTCTATAATACTAGAGCGAGGTGGGAACCCATCCCACCTGCTGGGCAGTGGGAGACGGTGGTGTACAAAAAAAAGGAGGAATGTGGACTGTAAAAACTTGCTTTTTTACATGAAAAGTTCCACATCTGAGTCGTGTGTTGGCTGTGATTTATTGCTTACCTCGTTGAGGACGGGCCAGGTCCTACCTGGAAGGAAACTCTGCCAAACGTGTCCCTGTAAAGGACACCAAAGCCCGGGATGCTGCTGCAGGAGGGGATGTGCTGGTTTGGACCAGAGATGCTTTTCTAGCTGGATTTGGAGGCTGTGCTTTAAGGAAAAGGGAAAAAAGGGGCCTTCAGGTGCATTTCCAGCCCCTTTTCCCCTGAGGAAAAAAGCCAAACTTACCTCCTGGTAGCTGGGCAGCACCTGGCACGAGGGGAGACTCCAGCAGATCACCACAGCTGCAGCTTCCCATATCAAGGTGAAGCTTTAAATGCCTTCCCAAGGAATTATCCTCCTCCAAAGGCTCTCTTGGGGGGCCCATGCCACCTCTGTTGGGTTAAGAGCACAGAATCCCCTGGCACAGAGGTGCTGATGGGGCACGGGGGGAGAACCCGTGGCGCTGGACCCGCCGCTTGGCCATGAATGTGCACGCTGTTGTGGCAGGGAAGGCTCCCGGGGAGCAAATCAGCAAAAAATGCTGGGAAAATGGCTTTTAGATGCAGCCAGGGCCTATCTGGTTACAGAGTGCCTTTCTGCCAGCACAATGGCTGCTTTATGTCTCCATGTGCTCAGCGCTCCCTAGGATGTGCCCATGTCCGTGCTCGCATGTGATCCGTCGGCTCCGGCCCAGCCGAAACCAGCCAGAGCCTTAAAATCCCATGGAGCTACTCCCAGAACTCAAGGAGTGCCTGGGTTTCATGAACTTCCCAGCCTCGTGCTCTTGGGATAAGTAGGAATTCCACTTTGGCAGCCATTTCTGCCCCTCGTTCGTCTCCCACCCCTCTGCGCCGGGAATTGTGGAGGGCTTTGTTGGAGGTGGCCTGAGCTCCTCCGTGATGGATTTCACTGCTTCCAGTGCAGGCTTTCCTCCTTGGGGCTCTCTGGGCCAATTAAACCATTCCTCTAAATGTTTGTAAAATATCTGGCAATACTCTTAACCTCCCACTTACAATGTTCCATACGGAATTAGAAATATTTTCGTTGCTCTGCCTAATATTGGGGCGCTGCTCCTGTGCGGGCACTGAATTTTTGCACTCACCCAATAAACCAAAGGACGCATTTCCTATGAACGCATTAACCACCCCACTAAATCCCCCTCTCCAGCTGTAGCATTTCCCCTTTTCTCAGCCTTTTACACTTGCATTTCATTGTCAGGCATCCTAGCAGCAGACTATTCACATTTCAAGTGGAGCGTAGCAGAGGGTTCATCAGGTGAGTGGATTTTTGTGGTGGTAGTTTGGAATGTTGGGGTTTAGCCGGTTTTGCACTTGCACCTTTAGTTCACTCTTGGTGTTTCTTGGGTTTAAAGGGGCTGTGTCTGTCTGGGTTTTGTGTCTGGACACCATTTGGGGTTGAAATGCCTTTGGGATGTGGTGATATCACTCAGATAATAAAATGTTTTTTATAATTTTAGGTGATGCCCTGCCATGCTTCACACAGTAGCCATTAATAAAAAGCTATGGAAAACACAGGACACCAAAAGCTGTTTAAAAAAGCAGGATAAGAATCGGTCTCTTCCTCTGAGAGAACCTCTGGGGAATGCTGGGCAGCCAGCAAAGTATTTATGGCAAAACCTACCAGGTGATTGTTCACCTGGGCAAAACCACCCTTTTAGATGATTGTTCAGAATCTCATTTGTGGGTTTCACACCCGATTCCCGAGAAGAGGAAAAGACTGATTTATCCTGAGGGGTTTCCTCTCCCCAATTCCTGAGGAGCTGGGCACAGATAACTCCTGTCTGCCCCATGGTTTGTATCAACACCCAGCAGATCGTGGGGAAAGCAGAGCCCAGCTGGAGCAGACCCTGGGGGCTGCTGGGCTTTATTTTTATCTGCGTTTCATGTGTGTAGAGATGATTGACCACGAGAGACTTCTAATCTTCTCAGGTGTGTGTCCACGCCAAAGCCAGCTCATCACCGAGGCTTAGACAGGTTATTCTCTAAGCTTCCAGCCCTGGAGCCCAGGAAAAACCTTCCTTGCCACAGGTAGACGCGTTCCCTGTGTTTGTCACCTCTCCTAAAGTGACAAATGGACTCCAGTTTAAGGTGCCACGCCCTGGAGAGCCAGCACTAGAGGGGTAGGTCTAGGTGAGGACTGAGCTTAAGCAGGGACAGCTGAATTCTGCCTCAGGTGATGCCCAGGGCCTGTTTTCCATCTCTAAATTCACCCCGTGAAGGGGAGAGGTGGGGACAGATGGCCTCAGGTAAGACAAAGCAAAAGATGTGGAGCTAATCCGCCCCTAGGAGACCAAACTGCTGTTCTGCTTTTCCAAGCACCCTTTCCTTGGGAGTTCTTCCATTTAAAAATAAACCCTGAAAACCTGGGATTTTGGATTGTTTCCAATGTTAAATGTCATTGCAAGAGGTTTTTTTTCCCTTCTGGGACTGTCCTCGCTGCAAAGACAGAGGTCCATGGCAGCGGTGTCACCGGTGAAGGACACGTTTGTCACCAGTGCTGCAGACTGTGGGTCTTTGCTGTGCCAGGGAAGAGTCTGGCCATCAGGTTGGCTCACTGGGATCCTCCTCTTTCCATGGAAGTGCTGAGGCTGCAGAGGAAATAATTCCTGTAAATCAGGAGTTCCAGCCCTGTGGTTTTTGTCTCAAAGTGCTGCAACCTTAGCAGAAGTCCGAAAACTCCCTGAACATCCAGAACAAACCCCAAAAACTCAAAGCCCCCACAAAAGATCTGGAAGAAACAAGGGAGATTGAGCCAAAGATGTTTCAGGTCATGGCTAGCTTCCCTCCTTGCAGGGAGGAAGAAAACAGGAATGTCCCAAAGATGCTGGTGCTCCCAGCTGGGGAAGGAAGGTTGGTCCCCGACCAAGATTGGGAGATAAACCTCAAGTTTGGATGTTTGGATTTTATTTAAAACAACACCTTGTTGCAAAATACCAACATTCTGCTGAAGCTGAGTGAGTGGGAGGAAGAATGAGCCCTGTAAATGTGGTGGTGCTTCCTGGCCAGGCCCGCTCCGATGGTGTCCGGCCGGAGCTCCCGGATCAACCAGCGGCTTTATGGATCACTGAGGCAGCAGCTCCTGGTGCCCTGAATGAGCAGAGAAGGAAAACTCCTTGCAACAGATCCAGAGGAACCAAAGGATCCCACACTGGGTCAGTCAGGTTGGAAATCTCCGAGGTCATCGAGTCCAAGCTGTGCCTGGTCCCCACTTTGTCACCCTGGGGCCCCATCCCAGGCATTCCTTGAAAAGCTCGGGAAAGAACGAGTCACTGAGAGTGTTAAGCAGGCAGGTGACCCCCAGGGATGGTCTGAGGGATGAGGTGTGACCATGGAGGTGTGGGGGATGCAGGGAAGGAGGCAGTGACTCCAGGGCTGCATCCCGTGCAGCTGTGGATGGGAATCTCATCTCCTGCATTAATCTTCTGTTCTAAGGAAAAATCAGGGCTGAGATGTAACTTGACTCAACTTTGATACCAAAGCTTCAGGTGCCTCATTCAATTGTGCTTTATTGGGGTTTTGAGCAGAGTAGCTCCTGAAAAGACAGATGATGGAGGATCTTGAATGAGGACTCCAGCCTTTTGCAGATCATTTGGTGGAAAAGCCTTCATGTTTTGACCTGACTGGCACAGAGGTTCTACAGGGAAGAGCTGTGATTTGTGGGCCTGGAAAGTTCTCAGAGCTTAAATCACTGCATGGCAGTTTTGTGATTTTTCAGTATCACAGAATCCACGCCAGCTTGGGTTGGAAGGGACTGAAGATCACCCTGTTCCAGCCACACCTTCCACTGTCCCTGGCTGCTCCAAGCCCCATCCAACCCGGCCTTGGACACCTCCAGGGACGGGGCACTGAGCCATTTCTGATGGGAAAAATCCTTCCAATTAGCATGCTAAAAGATACCAGTTAATCATTGATGCTCTTGCAGTTGAGGTGGTAAAAGATGGAGGGCCGAGCTTTCGGCTTCTCTTTAACCACGTTACCGTGTTGAGAGGTGTCCTCTGCTCCTCTGCCATTGCTGAGTGTGGTGGGATTCCTGAAATGCTTTATTTCTGAGGCTGGCTTCAGGTGAAATCCCTTCCATGGTGTCGTGCCAGCACCTCGTGCCTTGAGGGCCACGTTTGGTTTTGGTAGTTCAGCATTTGTCAGGGCAACGCCTGACTCTGAGAGCTCTCATTTCAGCTGCTGTGGCTGGAACCTTTTGCAGAGCTGGTTTATCTCCCTGAAAATGCACCCTCATGCCCACTGGTTGTCCCTTTCCTCCACTTCTTCAAGGTCTCTCAGGTCAGTTCCCCAAAAGGAGGTGGTCAAGAGGACTTTTTTTTTTTTTCTTTAAATCTTCACAAACCAAGCTCCCAGTCAAAGGAAACATCTAACAAAAATCAGTTGTGGGGTGTTCTAATGTTTGTGCTGAGCAATGTTGGCAGCAACACCCCAGGTGGTGTCCAGAATTGCAACTGGTGAGGACAGGAATGGTTTTTGCCCCAGGATTCTTTAGGATCAGCCTCTTTCCTGAGCCAGCCTCTGTCTTACCTCCTCTAAAACACCTCCAGTGACGGAGACTTTGCTCCAGAGCTTCACCAGCCTTGTTTTCGCTGTCATCTGGGATTTTTCCCACCTCCTAAGTGCAGGTTTCCATGCTGCGCTTCAAGCTCGTGTTTTACTGGGGGAAAGACGACCAGAAAAGATCATTATTCCCCATGTACCTGCATCAGCCTTGATGAATTTACACCTGGGAATGCAGACCAAAGTGTGCCAGGTGCCCTTTCTTTGTGCTGCCCACCAAGGGCAAACATTTCAATTTTTGGAGGTCCTCTGGCTTGATTTTTTTAAAATTTTTTTCCCCCTTGCATTAAAATCTGCTCATTCTGAACCATTCATGAGAATTCTTCCATCACGTCTTCCAGAGTCGCCCTTGACTCTGAAAGGAGCGTGGTGATGAGATGGTATCTGCTGCCCTGTGTGCTAGGGCCCTGTAGGGCATTCCTGAGCACAGGAATTCTGGCTGGATTCCTCAGGAATTCCGGAGGAGGGGAAGGAGAAGGTGCAGGAGTATCTATCATGAAAGGCTTCGGCAGGATGGTGCTCAGCACAGTTTGCTCTGGTTTCCCCTCAGTGTCGATGGAAACAGAATCCTCTGAATGAGGACATCAACAGCCAGGAAAGTCCAGGGGAAAATTCCACTCTTTTGAGCCTTTTCCATTTGGTGCTGGCTGAAGCAGGGGGCTGAGGGACTCGTGAGGCTGCTGGCTCCTGACTCTGCAGTGCTCACAGCTCTTTGGTGTCCGAGAGAACGGAGCAAGAAGAGTCAACCTCTGCCTCTGGAGCCACGGAATCCCCAACAGCAGCAGCAGCAGCTTTTGGAGGGGGATCTGCAGCCCTCATTCGAGGTTCTGGGTTTCCATCAGATGATGCTGCCCTGCTACGAACCAGCCCATGCCCTCTGAGGGGCTCCAAGGTGATCCCTCAAGTCACTGCGCACTTCTGTGCCATAAAAGAATTCCCAAGAGCAATAATTCTGTGCTGCTTCACGACCCCAGACCCATGTCCCCACTCCCCCATGCCCAGCAGTTTTTCTTGCGACATCACAGCCTGTAGAGCCATAAATTCCCCTCAGGCTCTGCTCTTGGGTTCTTCCCTCAAGCACAAAGGTGTCGAGAGGCTTCAAACCATCTCCCCTCCTTGTCGGGGTCAGGCTGGCTCGGTGGTGCATTGCCCAGTGCTCCTGGACATCAGGAGCCACATGGGAATTCTTCCCCCCTTCCCTTCCCCTCCCCTTCCAGGGGCTGCTCCCATGGGAGTTTTCCTTGCCTGGAGATCGGCTCTCTGACCTTCCTGGATGTTGTCGTGGCTGAGGATTTTTCACTTTTTGAAGGAAAAAGCTTTCTCTGGTCTTGCATTGACCTTCAGCATGGTGGCAGTGGTTGTGTTGTCTGGTCAAAAGGAGGCTCCTGTCTCCTCACCCTCCAGGACTTTGTCCTTGAGTTCCTGTGTGAGCCCCAAGTGGAAAAGGTTTCATGTGAGGTCCTGCTGTTCAGCCTTCCCCTGCTGTGGAGCCAGAGGAGCCAGGAGGACATCCCTCACTCCACAGGCAGTGAAATTACTATTCCATCCCTCCCAGCCACCCCACGTGGCTTTGGGAATTCCACATGAAGTTTTCAGGACGCTGCATGGAATGTCCCACATTGCCCAACCAGCCTGTTCAGACAACTCCTGTCCTGGTGTCAGCCAAGACCTTTTTTACTCCCTTGCATGGCAGAAGTTGCCTGTCCAGCTGCAGATCCCCACTGCTGCCCTAGGAGCAAGCCAGGCACTCACATTCATGGCAGAAGCTCTTCATTCCATCTGCAGAGCTGTGCCAGGTTGCCTCGGGCTGGTTTGTCACCGGTGGGACTCTGTGGGGGCAGGAGCTGCGCTGCCATTCCAGCCCACCTTCCAACCCCACCCGCTGTGATTGCCTCACACCTGGCGTGAGACTTCCAGGTTTGTTTGGTCTCTTGGCATTTGGGTGTGGAGCCACACGGGCAGATGTGCCCAAAGCCAGCTGTGTCCAGGGCTCACCCCACGGCGTGGGTGCTCAGGGGAGGGGACTGCCCGCCTCTGCTCTGTCCAGGGCTGTGTCCTGCTCTGGCACCCCAGCAGCAGAAGGATGTGGAGCTGCTGGGGGTGTCCAGGCTGGAGAAAAAAAAGCTTCAGAGCCCCTTTGCAGGGCCTAAAGGGGCTCCAGGAGAGCTGGAGAGGGACTGGGGACAAGGCCTGGAGGGACAGGAGCCAGGGAATGGCTGCCAGTGCCAGAGGGCAGGGCTGGATGGGATCTTGGCAATTGGGAATTCCTGGCTGGGCTGGAATTGCCAGAGCAGCTGGGGCTGCCCTGCATCCCTGGAATGTCCCAGGCCAGGCTGGATGGGGCTGGGAGCAGCCTGGGGTAGGGGATGGTGTTTGAACTGGGCCATGTTGACGGCCCCTTCCCACCCAAACCATTCCAAGATTCCATGGCCTGAGCCTCTACACTGAATGGGAGACGAGGACAGACTCAACCTGAGGTACCAGGAGGAAGACTGGATGTCTCAAGTCCCAGTATTCCATATCCTGCAGGACTGGGAATGAAGCTGAAGCTGAAGCTGAAGCTGAAGCCTTGTCCGTGCTACTCTGATCTCAGGGCTGGGGAGGTGTTAAAGCAAGGCAGAAACTGGCACTGATGACCCAAACAATCCCAGATGTCCAGGGCATTTCTGATCTTTGTCCCCAATTCCCTGGGCACTGAATCATCCCACCCACCCAGCCTTCTCCCCTAAAGCCCTTTGGGGTGGTTTGATGGAGTCACCTGCAGTGTAGGATCAAAACAGCTGTTCTTACGCTCTTAAGCTCCGTGCCAGGTGAGATTTCTTTATCAGACACCGCGTGACTTTTCACCTCTGAATCCTGTGTCTCTGCTCTCAGGTAGATCCTGACTTATCCTTTCTCTTCTGTAGGCTGAAACCTCTTCCTCCTCTGGCCCACTGCAGTCCCCTGGCTGAAATGCAGCTGCAAGCCTTGACCCAGCACTGAGCCCAACCGCAGCCCCCTTGGAGTCCATCGACTCCAATCCTTTGGTTCAACCCCTCAGGCCTTCCACGGGTCTTCTCCTCCCTTGGCCACCCTCATGTCCTACCCATTCCCTCCACGGCATCACCCTCACCCTCCTTCCTCCCAAAGCCACCTGATCCTCCACCAAAAATTGTCTTTTTCTGGGACGTGGCAGGAGCTGGTGCTGTCCCAGCTGCCTCCCTTGTGTGTGAGCTGGACCCAAGAGCAGGAGGGGCTTTTTGGGTGGCTTCACAGAGGGGAGGCAAAGGCACAGCTTGGCTGCATCTTCCTGGGAGCCCGTGGCCACGGTTTGTGCTGCTCTGTGTGTGATCCCTCACCTCTGCTGTTGTCCCTCCCAGGCAGGAGCTGTTCTGAGCAGCCACAGATTCCAGTGGGATCCCACTTCCCTGCCTGCCCCGTTCCTCACAGCGCTCCCCGGCCCTGCTCCTCTCTCTTTGCAGAAATGTATTTTCCAAAGATTTGAGAAGTTGGTTTGGGGTCGGTTTTTTTTTTCCTCTTGTCTAATGGATTTCCTGTTTTTAATACAATTGAAAGGGTCTGAAATCCATGCTTTAGATTAACATATGCCAGCTAGATTAGGGCTAATCAGGGTGCAGGTCTGAGCAGATGCAGCGCGGGGCCAATCCCAGACCTGATTACAGCATCTCAGTGCTTTAATCGTCTCTCTCCCAAGGGCGATCAGCTCTGCTCTAATGCACAGCAGACTTTCCAGCCCTCTCCTCCTTTGGTTTGTTACCACCCCTGGCAGGAAGGGCCTCCACGTCATCTGCTGAGGCGATTTGCCTTAATCCCAAGCACAACGGGATCTGCGCGGCGCCGTCTCTCACGGAGCCTTCCCCGCGCTCCCAGAGGCGGCCGGGCTGGGCCAAGCCTTGTCTCGATCAACTCCCCCTTCCCAAACTCTTCCTCCACGCTGGGAGGTCAGGGCTCAGCAGTGCCCACACGTTTGGATGGCGTGGAGGGATCGTGGCTTGAGCGTGGCGTGGTCTGCGGCCGTCCGCCGCGGTGCTGGCGGTGCTGGTGGCTCTGCTCCTTGGGTTGTCCATGTGTTGTTTGATCTCCTCTGGGTTAACAACCCAAAGGGCTTAGTTGGATTGTTGGTCTGGAGCGGGGATTTGAGGTGCATCCCAGGCCAGAGCTCCAGCTCTTGCTTAAATTGGGATGTGCTGTGTTCTCCGGAGGGGTCTGCTCGGAGATTTTCTTCTGCAGGGCTGAGCCTGAGCTCTCTTTCCTCATTTATTCTGTTGCCTGAAATTCCCGCTCATCAGAAAGCGCCCTGGGAGCTGGGAACCTCCTCCTGACTCTGTGCCACTCCTGGCAGCCGAACAACCAACCAGGGGAACCAGTTCCTTGGTTGGGCTTTGGGCAACGTGGCCACCACCCCTCAGGCCTGGGGGATCAGGGAAACTTCCCAGCCCACGGAGCGCTTTGGGACCCCGAGGGGAGGGATGCTGGAGGAGCTCTGGGGTCACCCACCTGGTCAGCACGATTAACTCCTAAGCTTTCCTGTCTGCACGGAGAGTTATCCGAGGACACGGAGCCGCCCCCGTCACCAAACGAGTGCCCTTGGCAGGCAGAGCTCTGCTCTCTGCTCCTCAACCCAAAGGGATCACGCTGCTTTTTCGGGAACTTGGGTCCTGGCAGGGCTGGCCACCCATCCCATGCTGCTGCTGCTGCTGGAAGGATTTGTTGACCTCAAAAACCTGGTTTTTTTTTTCCCCAGCAGAGTTGTGGGTAGTTTCTGAAATGGCTGAATTTATAATCTCGCTTGCCCCAATCTCCCTTGGCCAAGCCAGAGGTGGAGGTGGGCACAGGGATAATACTGGGGTAGAACGATGGAGTTTCTGCTCCCAGCCTGCAGGATTTGCCCTTCCCCTCCCCTGCCCAGCTCTGTCCAGTGCTCCTTGCTGGTTTTTCCACCTCTTTCCACCATTCACATCCCAGTAACCCTCAGGGGCCTCGTTGCTTTGTTGCCCCCTTGGCTGGTGTTTCCTGGCTCAGCAGGACTCACCCTTGGCCCTGCCTGGGTGTTTTCCTCCCAGCCCGAAGCTTTGCCAGCTCCATCCTCAGCCTGGAGGCATCAGAGCCATTCCTGAGGCTGGGCTAGCCTTGGGAAAAGCTGCTTCTGCTTTGCTGGACCCATCCATGATTGGGGAAGGGCTGAGGAAAGGGGATTGCTTTCCTTTCTCACTGTTTTATGTGTCACACACGCACGTGTGAGAGCCTGGGGCCAGTGCCAGGAGCAAGTTTGGCTTGGTCAGGGCTTGTTGGTCCCGCGGTGCCCTTCCCCTGTGAGGGGAAAAGGACCTGGCTGGGATGGAGATGGAGCAGGAGGAAGGGGATTGTGCTGGAGAGGGGTTCATGGATGCAGAGCAATGGGATCCTCTCACGTGCCGCCGGTGGGGAGGTGTTTGAGTGACCTGCAGAGTTACAGGGGATGGGAGAAGCTGGATTTATCCCTTCCTCAGCTCCACAGTGCCCAATTCTGGGCATATCAAGAGGAAAAGGCGTGTGGGGAGTGTGTTCCTCGTCAGGGGGTGATCCCTGATGGGCTGTGAGTGGGTGGGAGCAATCCCTGCCTCCAGGGAAACTCGGCCTGATGGGTTTGGCTGAGCTGTACCACCCCAAAACATGGCTGGGTTGGGTTCCTCCTCCAAAAATTATGTGATTTCTTTCCTGCTCATCCTTATTCCCTCCCTGCAGCCTCACGGCCCCGGGGTGTGGGCCCTGAGGTGCTGCCACCCATGCCAACCCTGCTCCCATCCCGCTGGCTTCCTGGAGGGCAGATCCAGCACAGCGAGGCACCAAGGCACAGCTCGTTCCTGCAGCATGGCCAGCTCTGCCCTGCTGGTTTTCATGGATAGGATCCATAGAATCCGCCTGCTTTGGGTGGGAAGGAACTTTAAAGGTCATCCAGTTCCACCCCATCCATGGGCAGGGACACCTCACACTATCCCAAACCCTGTCCAACCTTGGACACTTCCAGGCATCCAGGGATTCCAGGAATTCCAGCCCAGCCAGGAATTCCCAGTTGCCAAGATCCCATCCAGCCCTGCCCTCTGGCACTGGCAGCCATTCCCTGGCTCCTGTCCCTCCAGGCCTTGTCCCCAGTCCCTCTCCAGCTCTCCTGGAGCCCCTTTAGGCCCTGGAATGTGCTGGGAGCTCTCCGTGGATCCTTCCCTTCTCCAGGGAACATTCCCAGCTCCCCCAGCCTGGCTCCAGAGCAGGGCAACTCCAACCCATCAGCATCTCCAGGTCCCCCTCTGAATTTGCTCCAACACCTCCACATCTTTATGGACCCAAGCACCCTCCTCCAGCTGGGACAGCTCCAGACCCTCCCCAGCAGAGCACGAACGCAGCCCCCAGAGCCCAGGGGGGCCCTGCCAGCCTCACGCCCGGGCTTCCTGTCCCTTGTGTCCCCGCAGGGCTCGTGCAGATCCCGGTGAGCATGTACCAGACCGTGGTGACCAGCCTGGCCCAGGGCAACGGCCCCGTGCAGGTGGCGATGGCGCCGGTGACCACGAGGATAGCGGACACTGCGGTCACCATGGACGGGCAGGCGGTGGAGGTGGTGACCTTGGATCAGTGACGGCGTCGCGGCCGTTTCTCCTCTGGTTGTTTTTTGGTTTTGTTTTTTTTTTTAAACGCCTCTCCAGAGATGCAATCAGGTGGCATTTGAGTCTCTCTGTCTCAGCTTTGGAAATGAAAGGTTTTGTTGACCTTTTTTTTATTTTCTTTTTTTTTTTTTTTTTCTTTCTCTCTCTCTTTTTTTTTTTTTTTTTTTTAAACACGAGAAAAATAGAAAGAGGAAAAAAAAAAAAACCAACAAGAAAAAAATCCTGGCAGAGGATGTTTGTAAAGTGCATTTTTCTAGCGCCACTCTGCTCTCGGAGGAGCCAGAAGCCAAATTGTGATGGGACTTTTGATTCCAAGGAGGTTGAAAAGAAAATAAAAATAAAGTGACCCTTTATGCCCCGTTTTCCCCCTTGTGGGATCGAGCAGGAGGAAGCTGAGGGGCAGCACGGACACCCTCGGCCAGCACTGACCTCGACAGCAAATTAGGTATCAAAGATTTTAATATGGACTTTTATATTCCAAAAAAACCCACCCTGGAAAAAAAAACCAACCAAAAAAAAAAAAAACCCAAAAAAAAACCACCCATCAACAAACCACAAATGGAAAAAAAAAAAAAAAAGTTTGGAAAAAAAAAGACTCCTCTCCTGGGAAGAAAAACAAAAAAAAACCAGAAAAAGAAAATTTAAAAAAATAAAATGCATGTGTGACTGCAGGGGAGGGTGGAGACCTCCCGAAGGGATGATTCTCTCCCAGGAGCCTGCCGGAGGATCCGCGTCTCGCTGGGCTCCCCTTGGTGCACACTGGAGATCTGTTCCTACTTCTCTGCTCTCCTTCCTGCCGTTTTAGATCCTCGGGGGTTTTTTTTTTTGGTTTTGTTTTCTTTATAATTATTATTATTGTTGTTGTTGTTGTTGTTGTTATTATTATTTCCCGGTTTCGTGGCTCTAGACCGGAGCGGAGGCGCCTCTAAAGGGGCTCTGGCTGCGTCCCCCCCCCCCAGTTTTTCCCCACCACATTCCCGGGATTTCCCTCACCAAGGAGGCGCCTGGGGCTCATCCCAGTCCCTGCTGCCCCCCCCGACCTCTCCTCCTGCAATTCCCACAGGGAAAGCTTGGCCCGAAGTGGGGGGGATGTGAGTGAGACCCTTCCCTTTGGGGGCCCCTCTTCACCCCAACCCTCTGCCCCATTCTGGTCCTGCCCTGTGCCTCTCCCAGTGCGGTTTTAACCCCAAAATCCTTCCCAGGAGGGTTAAAGAAAAGCCTTTGGGATGGGGTGGGCTGTTTTTGGGGGGCAGATTTTACTCAGCATCCCCATGGGCCAAACCCAACCGAACCCCCATCCCCCA
>VWYI01028411.1:7300-18191 GCA_013399455.1 Anthoscopus minutus
TGACAGCGGGGGCAGAGCGCCGGGGAGCCCGGCTCGCCGCCCCTCTGGTAAATAAAGAACGTCACAAGCAGATGTGGAGGAGTTCCGCGGTGTTGAGCTGGCGGCGGTCCCTGTCATCCTGCGAAACGCATGGAAACGGGGCGCTCCGAGCCGCCCCGCAGCCGGGCCGGCGCTCCCCGGCCGGGGTCGCTGGGTTTGGGGCGTTTTGGGGGGGTTTTTACGGGGACTTTTTTTTTGGGGGGGGCGGGTTTCGGGCCCTTACCCCCGGGGGTGGGGGGACAGGCATGAGCCGGGAGCTGCCGTGCCGAACGCGGAACTTTGTATTTCCTAACGCGCAAAGCAATCAGCAGTACTGAGGAACAGCAGTGGCAGGATAGAGACCGGGCGGCATCCGCCCAAAAATCCCAAGGAAAAGCCTCCCCCCGAAACTTGGCGGGCCGTGTGTGGGTGCGGGCTGTGCCCTGCGAGGTGCTCCAAGTTTCGGAGTTTGCTCGCAGTTGTGTCAGGGCCGGGAGGGCTCTGCCTCCTCCTCCTCCTCCTCCTCTGGAGTGCGCGAAGCGAGCGGCACAAGTGGGGCCGGCTGGAAAAGGGGTGCCGCGATGGGATGGGATCTGTCCCGTACCCCTGAGGAGATGTTTCGTCTTTCCCTTGGGGGTTTTTTAGGTGTGACTTTTGTGTGTTTCAAAGGTACGGCGCGCTTTGGCTTTTAGATGCGTAAGGAGCTGTCAGCAGGTAAAGAAATATCAGATCTCCAGTGTGTTCTGGCTTGTGTGGGTCAGGACCCTCCAGCTCCTCCTTTAAATCCTCCTTTAAATCCTCCTCTGGCCTTCGTTTTCCTGGGCATCCTCAGACCATATTGTGTTGCTTGAGCTGTGTAGCCCTTAAGCCTTTTTTTTTTTTCCTTTTCAAACTCTGCTGCCCACATAACGAGATCAGAGGGTTAAGATATGATTCCAGTGCTCGACTTGATGTGAATTTTAGCGTGGCAAATGGAATAGTGTGTTCTGGTGTGTGACTCCAGGAGAGTTTCGTGGTGCACAGCAGCCAGCTTGGGTTTGTGTGATGCCTTTATTAGCAAGACTGCCTCCAAAGGAGTTAAAAGAGATGGGAAATAGGGAATAAAGTCATTCCAAACCCCTTCATTGATGGCTCTTAGAAATCTCCTTGAGAAGTGGTAGAGAGAAATCAGAATTTTTTAGTTTTCTGGAGGGTGAATGCCAGAGTTACTGGTTTATTCTCAGTTTCAATTTTCTGCTCAGGTTATGGCCAGAGTGGTACTTGCAGGCAGGGGATGGCACTCTGTGAAAAGTTGGGCTTTTTTTGTGTAGCGATGGGAGCTTGGCAGTTTGCTGAACAAAAAAGTAATTACTTCCCACATTCATGCTTTGAAGACCTCAGGACATTCTGATTTTTATTTATTTTTTTTTGGTGTGTCTTTAAACAATACAGAATTAAAAAAGGGTAGATCCTGCTCTGTCAGGAAGGAGAGGGGGCACAAAAATCTCCTGCTTGGGGTTGGAGCTGTCACCCTGCAGCTCTCCAGGGTCTCAGGTGCTGCAGGAGGTGAGTGCTCCTCAGCAAAATGGGAAGCTCTAACACCGTGGCTGGGGGCACTGGGTGTTTTTTTAAGCAGGAGTAAATCCCCAGAAAATGTACTTTTAAGTTCTTTTTTTTGGGAGTTGAAAGGTAGCTAAGGGTGGGTTTGTGATTAAGGCCCTGCTATTTGAAGAATGACCAGTGAATTCCTTTGATTATTTTCATTTTCTTTGGTAAAACATTTTAAGGTTCTCTTCTGATTAATTAGCAAATGGAATTGATTTCAGATTTAATGACCTCTAAAAACTAAAATCAACCGTAATACTTGGGCAGGGACTCTTTTACCTGGCCAGAAAAAAAGTTGGCCAGAAAAACTTCACTCAAGTTTCTAAAACTTTGTTGCCTTCCTGTGTAAAGAAGCCTGGGGTTATGTGTGGGGGAGTGTCACATGTGGAAATTAGGGAATGTGATATGATGGGTGCTCTTGCCAAAGGAAAATTAAAGTTCTTGCTCCCTCCAGAAAAACAGTGGTCAGTTTTACTTGCCACGATTTTTCATGCAGTTTTCATCATGAAATTGCCTTTACTGTAATGGATTTTCTTACCACGAGCGTTTCAGCCTTTTTGCCCCATTTGGGATTGTTTGTTCTGTTGGGATTAAAAGAAATAAAACCCAAAAAATAGAAACCACCAGATAAGATCAAACTTAACTTAGCAGATCCCAGGCTTGTGAGGTTACTGAGTTCCTGGGTACTGGGGAAGGCTTGGGTAAATTGAAGCAGCATGTTTTGCTTCCTGCTGTTGAAATAAGGTAACTGGAAAGTTTGTTCTTCTGCAGAACTCTCCCTCACTCCATAGGCTGAGGCATGAGAATTTTCCTGATCTTAATTACTATTCCTGTCTTAATTGCACCCAGACTCTAATTTATCTCAAGGTAAGCTATTTAAAGCTCTTTTAATTGGAAGGAGTATACTTGAGTGATTAAATCTTTCCTTCAATATTTCTTACATCTCTTTAAATTGGTTATTAGATTGTTGTGATCTTCGCCTTTCCACTCCAGCATTTTGGAAATCATTACACAGTTTGCAATAATCAATTCAATTAACCACGGATCAAAGAATGAAAAAGAAAAGCTTATGTTCAAGTATTGTAATTTTTGATACTGTCCTAAGAAGCTGGCTTGGAAAGCACATGCTGGGAGGTTTTCTCCTTTGTTCTCTCTCCTTTTAAGAAAGTGCCTTTGGGGATTGAAGAGATCCCTGGTGTGTTTCTTGTTAGACATAATTTATACTTTAAAAATAAAATAAAATAAAGGGGAGCCAAGAGTTTGAATGAAAATTCACCACAGCATTTCCACACAATGGTGGGGAGAACAAACCACTAGGGAATATTCTCAGTTGGGAAAGAACCCCTCCCTGAGATCTGGGGAAGCAGTTTTGGGATAACAGAGGCAAACGGACCTGTGGAATTGCATCCCTAATTTTAATAAACATAATCTGCCTCTTTCAGTGTTCAGTTAGAATTTTACACTACGAACTCTTCTCTGCTTAATCCTTTTTTGAGTTGCTGAGTTGGGTGTTGCTGAGATTAAAGTAAATATAATCTGCTTTTCATTGTTATCTGAGCCTGTGGATTACGTTTGTTCCTGCTGTAATTTGCTGCGTGTCAGCAGAATTGGATTTATAACTGATTGCTTTGGGGTTTTTTTTTTTTCTTTTTTTTTTTGGGCTGGGTATCTTTTCTTTTTGAGCTTTTGGTCATCCACACTGAGGGTTGCAGGTATCAGAGGGATAAAATTGGCAGCTGAGCTGTCAAAACCTGGATCCAGAACCCTTTTTTATTGCCCATAAAACCCAGATTGTTGTAACACAGAACCTCTGGACTTGTGGGTAAAGCTTCCCCATCCTGGGAGGCTCTGTGCAGGTGAAATTCATTTGAGGAGGAATCTGTCAGCACCAGGAATGTTTTTAATGGATTTACAGGTGATTTTTCTTTTGGTTGTAAAGGTTTTTAGGAATTCCAGCTAGAAGCAGGTGGGGGATGCACCTTTTTCAGCTTCATTGCAGGAGAAAAGCATTCCTGCAGGGAGGAGAAGTGCTCAGGAGTGCCTGGTGGGTAAGGATAAATTGGTAAGAATATTCATGGATCAGGCACACAGGAGAAATAGTTACAAACATCCCATGGAGCAGGGTGTGGACAGCTCAGCTCCCCTGATAGTGGAGTTATTTATAGGGATGGAGCCCGTGAGTGCTGAGCTTTCTGCAAGCCCAGAGCCCAGCCAGGGCAGGCTTGTCTCTAATGCCTTTGGCACGGTGGGAGGGAGTTCCTGGAATCTCTTCCCAGAGAAATCGGCCTCTCCTCAGTTCTCTGTCAGTGCCATTGAGTGAAAACCAAACCAGAGCTCCAGGCACTTGAGACTGAGTGCTCCCTGTAATTGTTCTGAGATAGCCCCAGTCCTGGCCTCTGCAGCATCTCCTGCAATCCCTGTTTGTCCTAAAGCTTGGGGTGAGGTGGGGTCTGACCCCCTGGAGCATCTCCTGGGATTTTTGTTTGTCCTAAAGCTTGGGGTGAGGTGGGGTCTGACCCCCTGGAGCATCTCCTGGGATTTTTGTTTGTCCTAAAGCTTGGGGTGAGGTGGGGTCTGACCCCCTGGAGCATCTCCTGGGATTTTTGTTTGTCCTAAAGCTTGGGGTGAGGTGGGGTCTGACCCCCTGGAGCATCTCCTGGGATTTTTGTTTGTCCTAAAGCTTGGGGTGAGGTGGGGTCTGACCCCCTGGAGCATCTCCTGGGATTTTTGTTTGTCCTAAAGCTTGGGGTGAGGTGGGGTCTGACCCCCTGGAGCATCTCCTGGGATTTTTGTTTGTCCTAAAGCTTGGGGTGAGGTGGGGTCTGACCCCCTGGAGCATCTCCTGGGATTTTTGTTTGTCCTAAAGCTTGGGGTGAGGTGGGGTCTGACCCCCTGGAGCATCTCCTGGAATTGTTGTTTGTCCTAAAGCTTGGGGTGAGGTGGGGTCTGACCCCCTGGAGCATCTCCTGGGATTTTTGTTTGTCCTAAAGCTTGGAGTGGCTTGGGCTGTTCCTCTCTCTCCATTCTTGTGGCATTGGGCTCTGCTGAAACCATGGAATTTGAAGCAGCAATCCCTTGGTTGCTTGGGAATGAACACTTTGACAGGGTTAATTTTTGGGTCCCTCAGTGTCCCTGAAGATTTGTGGCTGGAGAATGGATTTTTCTCTCCTGGGGCTGTTCTCTTTTCACGGGGTGTTGGTGTTTGGCTCTTGGCTCCACCAGGATGGAATTTCACCTCCAGACCTGAAGTTGTGTCAGAAATGTCTGTTTGCTTTTGCTGCTGTGCTTCCAGTGTGGAAACTTTGGCTTTATAGGTGCCCTTCTAATGGAAAACTCAGCTTTATCACCCTCCATAAAAAGGAGTAAAAGCCTTTTTGAAAACCCCAGATTTCAGGGAAGAAGGCAAACACGGCTTTGAGGTGAAAAACTTCTCTGGGTTCTTGTGTGCCTCCTCAGCCTCACCCTTCACCTCTGCTGAACAGAGCTGTGCCTGCAAGGATCACAAATAAATGTTTGTGCTGCTCTTGGGCAGGGAGAAAAGGGAAAATGCCCATTTTGGGTGACTGCTGGAGCAGCTGGATTTGGGAATCCTCGTGCTGAAGCTCAGGTACTGCTTGTGCTCTGTCACTGGTCCAGCTCTGCAGAGCAGGGAGTGCTGAGAGCGTTGGTTTGGCCTTTTTAAAGTGGAGATGATTGGATTTTATGACACAGGAATTGCACCTAGCACCTTCAAGAGCTGCCTGTTCATGGAAACAAATGCTTTTCTTAAAAGCAGAATCGCTTGCTAGGGAGGGGGAGAAAGGAGCTTCCAAAAGACTGCTTATTTCTGTAATTTTTCTCAGCCCTATCAAAGCCATTTCAAACATAGTCAGTGCCATAAAACGTGGCTATTTCAAAGGAAATTAAAAAGCTTGGGGGCTACAGGACAAACCAGAAGCTATTAAACCTTAGAGAGGGTTTGGAGCTGAGGAGGTGGCAGTGTTGTTGCAGATCTTCAGTGGCAGGCACAGTTCCATGGGAACAGGTGAACTGGATATTTTATTGTCCTCCCTGGGCTCTGCTTCAGACCTGTGCTGCTTCTGCCTGGCTGGAGGTGCAGCTGTGTTCCTCCAGGAGCTGGGCAGCAATTCCCTTCATCTCCTTGGGAGATGGGCTCCCTTCAGAGGGCTCTGGAGCTTGGATTCCAAGGCTGGGCAGGAGTCTGGAGTATGGGAAACAAAGAAATGGAAAACCAGGCTACAATTAGAGCCGAGGTCAGCCTGAGCTTGACCTCCACGTCTAGAGGAGATGATACACAAGAGATTGAGGTGGGGATGATAATTAGTGAGGAGGAAAGGAGCCTGTCTCTCTGCCTGGGGAGGGGGCAGCTCGCTTTTGGCCCTGTGGAAGTTTGTTCAGGGCACAGGGATCAGTGCTGCTGCCCTGGCTGGCTGAGGAGGTGGCAGGGAGCTCGCTGGGCACTGGGATAAGCAGGGCTGGGCTCAGCCTGGGCTGCAGGAGATGCTCCAGTGGCTCCAGTGCAGCTGGGAAGGGTGGCCAGGGAGCAGCTGCAGGTGTGCCCTGCGTGCAGCTCTTCCTCCTCAGGTGGGGAAGCATCCCTCGGTCTCTGCAGCTGATGGTGAATCCCAAGTGCTTTTCCCAGCCCTGATGGAAATTGTCACGCTGAATTCTTTAATCCAGAAATCAGCAGGACTCTCCCGTTGGTTTTTCTTTCAGTTTGACCCCTTTCTGCTGCCTCGATCCCAGCCATAGATCGTTCATTTGTCATTCTGGCTTGGAGGGACTGGGGGAAATCTGCAGCCTGGCCAGGATCAGCTGTGGGGCCAGAACAGATCACTCAGGGCTTGGTGCAGTCTGCTCTGTGACACCTCCAAGCAGGGACATGCCATCCCCTCTCTGGACAGCCTCTTCCTTGGCTTGAGCTGTTCTATGGTGAAAACAAGGCTGGTTTGGCTTTTTCAAATCCCCATCCTGCAGCTCTTCCTCCAGCTGGGGCTGTGCTGCAGTGGGAAGATGAAGGCTGGAAGGTTTTTCCAGGGGTTTGCTCCAAAGATTTCTGTGTGCCAGGAATTCCCAAAGGCCCTGCCGGGGAATCTTTGGCAATGGGAGTTTGGACATGGGGAGGTTTTACTCCTGAGCGTTTTCTGCTTGTGGATGTGCTCAGCAGTGTGCAGAAATGGTTCCTGAAACTGCCCGCTGATGCCAGGGGGAAAAGGTGGAAATTGCTTCCCAGAAATTGCAGTTTCAAGAGGAGAAATGGGAAGTTGCTTCCAAAAATTGCAGTTTCATGAACGGAAATGGGAACTTGCTTCCCAAAAATTGCAGTTTCTTGAGAAGAAACGGGAAATTGCTCCAAAAATTGCAGTTTCAAGAGGAGAAATGGGAAAATGCTTCCAAAAATTGCAGTTTCTTGAGCAGAAATAGAAAATTGCTTCCAAAAATTGCAGTTTCTTGAGAAGAAACGGGAAATTGCTCCAAAAATTGCAGTTTCAAGAGGAGAAATGGGAAAATGCTTCCAAAAATTGCAGTTTCATGAATGGAAATGGGCAATCGCTTCCCAAAAATTGCAGTTTCTTGAGCAGAAATGGGAAATTGCTTCCCAAAATTGCAGTTTCATGAGCTGAAATGATGCTTAGAGAAGGTGACAGCCAGCTCTCCACCAGCAGGCTCCATGAAATTTTGAAACTCAGGGTGCCATGCTCTCCCCCTCTGCCCTTCTCCCATGAAACCCATGGCTCTAAGGCATGTGGGAAAGGGAGCTCAGTCTCCTCCTGGCTTGGCTGCAGCACCTGCACTTGCATCTCTTGTGGCCACAGCTGCTGGAGCGTGCAGACACGTGGGAAATGTTCTCCCAAGCTTGTGCTGGGCAGTTCTTAAAGGCCTGGCTTTTCTAAGCTGGGTCTATACGAGGTACTCAGCTGGAAAAATGGGATGTCCAAGATGGTTTGCACGAGGTAATTCAACTGAGGAGTGGTTGGTGTGCAGAATTCAGGGTGAAAATAGAAATTAGCAGCAAATTGAGTTTTCCTTGAAGTGCAGCTCCCTGGTTTCTAATTTTTTGGTAAAAAGCAGAGGCCAAGTGCAACAGGGGTAATCTGGTTCAGGTAAAAACCTGTGAGCTGAACTGCAGCAGAGTCCTGTGGAGAGTTGTGTGGATGAGAATGGTTTTGATACATTCATTGCTCGTCTTGTTTCTGGAGCCTCCCTTGACAGAATGATCTCACCCGTGTGCAGATGTTGTATCTCCTTTTCCCTGGTGCAAAATAAGAGGATTTGAAGCACTCCAAGTGTTGGTGGAGATTTCCAGCTTCTTGGGAAAGCTGTTGGAGCCAGCTCTGCTCAGGCTGTGGATGGAGCTGTGAGTGCACCTAGAGATGAGAAGGTGGCACAGAAACAAAAGCTGCTCTTTTTTGGTGGCTTCTGTGTTGGTTTCAGGCCTCTCCGTGGCAGGGTTTCACTTTTTTTTTTTTTATTCAACTATCAGAGCTGTTGTTGGTTTAAATCACAAGGATTTTAAAGAGTGTCCACCCAGGTTTTTTATTCAGCTAATTCCTACTTTTATCTCTTTGCTGTTAAAATTGGACTCTTTCTGTTCTGCAGCGACGTTTTTATTCGAGGCCTCTCGACAGCGTCGCTTGGGTTTCGGAGGAAATGGCTAAAAATAAATGTTAGAAATTGCTTCTTGGGAATGGAAAAGTGGCTGTGGTGCTTCAGACCGAGGGTCCAGAAATGAGTGAGTGGGGAAGAGCAGCAGCAGCAGGGGGAGATGCCCTCCCTGCAGCATTCCTCATCTCCAGGCACTGCCAGCTCTGTGGTGCTGAGCATGAGCCACGAGAAATCTGTTCTCCAGGGCCTCTCCAGGAGTCTCTTGAGCCTTTATATCCTGATTTTGTGGATTTGGGAGGGATTTCGTCTGGTGTTGTTCGGAACCTGGTTCCATCCATGAGAAATCTGTTCTCCAGGGCCTCTCCAGGAGTCTCTTGAGCCTTTATATCCTGATTTTGTGGATTTGGGAGGGATTTCGTCTGGTGTTGTTCGGAACCTGGTTCCATCCATGAGAAATCTGTTCTCCAGGGCCTCTCCAGGAGTCTCTTGAGCCTTTATATCCTGATTTTGTGGATTTGGGAGGGATTTCGTCTGGTGTTGTTCGGAACCTGGTTCCATCCATGAGAAATCTGTTCTCCAGGGCCTCTCCAGGAGTCTCTTGAGCCTTTATATCCTGATTTTGTGGATTTGGGGAGGGATTTCTGCTGGTGCTGTTCAGAGCCTGGTTCCATCCATAACAGATCTGTTATCCAGGGCCTCTCCAGATTTATCTTGAACCTTTATATCCTGATTTTGTGGATTTGGGGAGGGATTTCTGCTGGTGCTGTTCAGAGCCTGGTTCCATCCATGGATGTTGCAGTGGAGGAGAACAGCTCATCCCTGTCCGTGTCTCTGTGCTGCTGCTGGTTTTCTAGATTGGATCAGAGCTGTCCCCAGGTCCTCTATTTTTAGGTAGGAAAACACTTAGCTTTTATTATTTCTTCATTAGGGAATTCATGCTGGACTTGTGCCATCCTCTGAGCATTTCCACTTCTCGTGTGTGTGTGTGTGTGTGTACACAGAATTATCTAAATACCTTTTCTAGTGATGAGACCACCAACCCCAGCCCCACTTGAAGCAAGGCAGGAATTCCTATAATTCAGGATGATTTTCTGATTTTCTCTCTGCTGCCTTCCCCATCATCTCTCCCAGTTCTTTGTGTGCCTGCAGCTGAGCTGACGTTTCCATACCTGTGTTGATCTTGAGCCCAGCAGTGACAAAGGTCACCCTGCAAAGCTCTGGGCTGCCTGCTCTGCTTTTCCCACAAGTTTCAGGCATTCAGCTGGGCTCTGCCATCCTCAAAACCCTGCAGTCCCAGGTTTTTGGGGATGTTCAGGAACAGGTTAAGCCGTGCAGGATTCCATGCGTGACCTTCTCCATTGTTTGCTCTTGGAACAGCTCAGCCCCGATGGTAACAGAAGAACTTTGAATAGCAACAGAGGATCCAGGGGCTGGCTTTATTTTGTTTAGTTTTTTTTTTTTTTTTCCCAAGGAGTTCTTGATGCTGGAGGAGCACTCAGCTTGTGGATTTTCATCTTTTTCCCTCGACCTGTGCTGTTCTGTTGTGTTTGAACACATGGAAGACTCTGAGGGGTGCCAAGCTGCGTGGAGGGGAAGCAGAAATGAGTTGGAATTTGTTTCCTACCTTCAGTTCACTCAAAAAGTTTGGGAAAATGTGCCTCTGGTTTTTTAGAGGGCATGCACACACTGTGGAAAAAGGCTCCAGCTAATTAATAATTGATTGCCTGCATGGACTCATTCCTTGGGCCCACACGATGATGTCTCCATGCCTTTATTTTTATTTTTATTTTTCCTTCTGAACAGGATTGTGAAGCAATTAAAACATCCTTACCTGGAAGTAGGTTGTTACCCGGTGAAGGGGATCAGGAGGCACAAAAGTGAAGCCAATTCCCACTAAAATTCTCTGCTGAAACCCAGAAAATGCCTTGTTTTGTCATGAGACCCTAAATAATCCCTGGTGTCCTGTGTGTGTGAGAGGGTATAAATTCATGAGCGTGTCAGAGTTATTCAGAGGCCATTAATGAGCTGCAAAAGCTTTGTCTGGATGCAAATTCCCATTCAGGGTGGGATTTGGGTGGTGTGGTCAGTCAGGATGAAAAGGAGCAGTGATGGAGCATCCTCCTCCCTCTGCTCCCAGAGTGGGATGGGAACAGGAGGCCTTGGGAAAGTCTGGGAATGTTTGAACCAGGAACTCTGATTTGCTTGGGATTTTGATTTTTGCTATCAGAGTTTTCTAAGCAGCTTTTTTGGATCCTGGTTTATTTTTGTTGCTGGAGCTTGGAAAAGTGAGGAATCAGAAACTCTCATTTTGGATCCTGGTTTATTTGTAGCTGGAGCTTGGAAAAGTCAGGGAATGTTTGAATCAGAACTCTGATTTGGTTGGGATTTTGATTTTTGCTGTCAGAATTTTCTGACCACTTTTTTTTGGATCTTGGTTTATTCTTGTGGCTGGAGCTTGGAAAAGTCAGGGAATGTTTGAATCAGAACTCTGATTTGGTTGGGATTTTGATTTTTGCTGTCAGAGTTTTCTGACCACTTTTTTTTGGATCTTGGTTTATTCTTGTGGCTGGAGCTTGGAAAAGTCAGGGAATGTTTGAATCAGAACTCTGATTTGGTTGGGATTTTGATTTTTGCTGTCAGTTTTCTGACCACTTTTTTTTGGATCCTGGTTTATTCTTGTGGC
>VWYI01028412.1:4362-15549 GCA_013399455.1 Anthoscopus minutus
GGAATGGCACTGGGAATGGCACTGGGAATGGCACTGGGAATGGCACCAGGAATGGCACTGGGAATGGCACCTGGGAATGGCACTGGGAGTGGCACCGGGAATGGCACTGGCAGTGGCACCGGGAATGGCACTGGGAATGGCACCTGGGAATGGCACTGGGAATGGCACCGGGAATGGCACCGGGAATGGCACTGGCAGTGGCACCGGGAATGGCACTGGGAATGGCACTGGGAATGGCACTGGGAATGGCACCGGGAATGGCACTGGCAGTGGCACCGGGAATAGCACCGGGAATGGCACCTGGGAATGGCATCCCAGGAAGGGTCTGGGAGGGAAGGGGGAACTGGAAACAAGTGAGATGTGGGGAGGTCTGGGAAGGTCCAGGGGTGGCACAGCTGTGGGACAGGCTGGGACAAACAGGGATAGGGACATGGGGACAAACAGAGATGGGAACACAAAATAAACAGGGATAGGGAAACGGGGACAGAGATGAGGACACAGGGACACCTCCAGGCCCCCATCCAGACCCCTCTGTCACAGCTGCTCCCTTCTCCTGCCTCCCCTGGGATCCCCCTGCCCCAGCTCGGAGCAGAGGGAAGTCCTGCATCATTAACAATCATTTATGTAATTTGCATAATGAATGAAGTACTGGGAACTGCAGCTCCAAGTGGCAGCCAGGAGTGAGGAGGTGCCACATCCCCAGGGCCACGTCAGCGTCACCAACACCCAGGGACACAGGGACACAGATCCTGCTTGGAGCAGCTGGGAGTGCCCAGAGCCCATCCCGAGGGACAATGTCCCTGTGCCACCAGGCCCTTCCCCACCCCCATCCCCATCCCCATCCCCATCTCCATCGTCATCATCCTCATCCCCATCCTCATCATCCTCATCCTCATCCTCATCCCCATCCCCATCCTCGAAATCCCAGGATCTTTGCTGGAGAGCTGGAAACATCAGGCCCCTCAAAATCTGGGATCACCCCAGGATCCTCCTTCCAGCCCTGGGTGGGCTCTGGCACGGCTCCGATCCCGACCCTGGCTCTGATCCTGACCCAGCACTGATCCCAAATTTCTCCAGCAAGGAGCATCCCCCAGTGCTGCACTGGGAATGGGAATGGGGAGCTGGAGCTGCCCTTCCTCCTCCATGGAAGGGGCCTGGAGGGCTCATGGACCACCAGGGAACTTTTCCCCTCAAAACAACAAGGGAAGAGCTGAGGAAGCATCTTTAAATCCTTAAATTCCTCCAGCTCCCAGCTCCTCCGGGCTGGGATCTGGCTCTGGATCCTTTCCGGCCTCTGACACTTCCCAAACCCACCTGAGGGAAGGTTCTGGAAAAGGGAAAGCTCCAAAGGCTGGGCTTGGTGCACTCATCCCCCCAGGAATGCTGGCAGGAGAGGGGAGGGGACGCTTGGCACCCGGAAAAGTTCTCCAGCGCTTTAAAAATAGCAGCTAATCCCGAATCGGCGGCGGTGCCGCGCTTCCCGGGAAGCCGTGACGGATTAATGAGGGATGCGGCTGCAAGTGCTGCAGCCACCGCGCTCCCCTGGGCTTCCCAGACAATTCCAGCACAATCCTGCCCGGCCAGGCCGCCACGGACCGGGAGGCTGCGGGGCTGCTCCCATGCTGGAATCAGCCCTGGAGGGATGGGGGCAAGAATTCCGCAGCATTCCAGAGTGTCCTGCGGCATCCCGAGGTACCCCTCAGCATCCCACGGATATTCCAGAGCATTCCTGGGTATTCCACAGCATCCCTGGGATATCCACAAGTATCCCACAGCATCCCAGGGCATTCCACGGCAACCCAGAGTATCCCACAGCATCCCTGGAGGATCCTGCACCAGGATTCCAGAAGGAATTCCTCCCTGGCCCTCAGTGGGAACAGACAGAATAGATCTTTCCAGGGAGAATCCCTTGGAGCAAGGACCACTCCAGCCTTGATTCCAGGGATTTGAGCACCGGGATCAGGGCTGGCTCCGTGCAGGGCTCGGCTGCGCTGGGGCCGAGTGCCAGGGATTGGTCTCCCGCAGGATTGATGGATTTTGGGAGCAGGGGAGGTGAGTGGGAGGGAGGGGACACCCAGGAACTGCGGGAGTGGGACTGGGATGCTGAGATTCCACTCTGGATCCTGGGGGGTGCAGCACTGGGACAGCCCCACCTTGGGAATGCTCACACGGAAAAGCTCCGGATTCCCATTCCTGCCTCCCAATTCCGCAGCTCCCAGGGAAGATTTTGGACCCTTTGGAGCCACTTGGCCACTCCAACGTCCCTGGAGGTGCCCCCTCATCCCTCGGGAATTCTCCCGCTCCCAGCCCCCGCTCCGGGAAGGCGTCAGGCTCCGGAATTTTGCCGGGAGAGAAGAATTCGGGATTAAACCGGCGCCTGTATTTGCACATATTTATAGTGCTCTGACGGATCTATTTTAGCTGGAAAGCCGGGATGAGCTCCCTCGGGAGCATCCCTGGAGTCACATTTTAAGGGACTTGGCATCTCTTTCTGGTGCTCATTTGCATTTGATATCCATAAAAAAGGCAGGCGTTGATAAAAGGCGGATATTTATCCTATTCCTGGCGTGGCAGAGGAGGGTTGGGAATGGCACCGGGGAGAAATCCAACAAAAACCAAGGGAAATAAAAGCCTGAAGGTCCCGCTGGGATAGTGGGATTCTATGGGATGGGATGGTCTTGGAGATCAATCCCTTCTAGAACAGAGTAGGGTGGAGCAGGAATCCCAACGGAGCAGGAATTCCCATGGAGCAGGGACCTCCAAAGAGGAGAACCATGGAACAGGGACTCCCCTGTGGAGTCGCAGCACCAGGAGATTTCCCAGCATCACTGGGAGCAGGGACGGAGCCCCCACTTCCCAAGGGCTCATCCTGGTGCCAGTGTCCATGGGGATGGGGACAGGACACGTTCCCAGCTCTGGGAACAAAGGCATGGACAAAAAATCCCTGACTCCATCCTTGCTCCCCCCAGGATAAACATTCGCCGTGTGGGAGCCACTCCCACTTTTCCCAGTGTTTGATTCTGGGATTGGATCTTTGAAATGCCAATGGAATTCTTCTTCATCCTCATCCCCATCTTCATCCCATTCCCATTCCCATTCCCATTCTCATCCCCATTTTCATTCTGATCCTCATTCTATAACCACTCTCATTCCCATCCTGCTCCTCATTCCCAATTCATCTTCATCCCATCTCCATCTATATCCCCATCCCCAGCCCGGTGTTCCCTCCCTCCTCCCCAGTCTGTGCTTCCCCACCTGCTCCCAAGTTTTTTGGGTGGGATCACCCTTCCCAATCCCAACCTTCCCCACCCCTCCCAGTCTGGCTCGAGGCAGCTCCAGCATTAATTGGGACCCTTCATCCTGGGGTTCCCAAATCCAGGGAACATCCCCCAGTATTTTGCAACCCCATGGTGCCAGTCCCAGGATCCAGCAGTGCCGATCCCAGGATCCTGCAGTGCCAATCCCAGGATCCCGCAGTGCTGATCCCAGGATCCCACAGTGCTGATCCCAGGATCCCGCAGTGCCGATCCCGGGATCCCACAGTGCCAATCCCGGGATCCCGCAGTGCCGATCCCAGGATCCCGCAGTGCTGATCCCAGGATCCCGCAGTGCTGATCCCAGGATCCCGCAGTGCTGATCCCAGGATCCCGCAGCGCTGATCCCGAGATCCCACAGTGCCAATCCCAGGATCCCACAGTGCCGATCCCAGGATCCCACAGTGCCAATCCCGAGATCCCACAGTGCCGATCCCGGGATCCCACAGTGCCGATCCCAGGATCCCGCAGTGCTGATCCCGGGATCCCGCAGTGCTGATCCCAGGATCCCGCAGTGCTGATCCCGGGATCCCGCAGTGCTGATCCCAGGATCCCGCAGTGCTGATCCCGGGATCCCGCAGTGCTGATCCCAGGATCCCGCAGTGCTGATCCCGGGATCCCGCAGTGCTGATCCCAGGATCCCGCAGTGCTGATCCCGGGATCCCGCAGTGCTGATCCCAGGATCCCGCAGTGCTGATCCCGGGATCCCGCAGTGCTGATCCCAGGATCCCGCAGTGCTGATCCCGGGATCCCGCAGTGCTGATCCCAGGATCCCGCAGTGCTGATCCCGGGATCCCGCAGTGCTGATCCCAGGATCCCGCAGTGCTGATCCCGGGATCCCGCAGTGCTGATCCCAGGATCCCGCAGTGCTGATCCCAGGATCCTGCAGTGCCGATCCCGGGATCCCGCGGCACTCACCTGCGAGCAGGAAGGTGATCAGGCAGGTTTCCTTGGGCAGGAAGAGCTTCAGGCGGGAGCCGCTGAACACGTATTCCACCACGGCCTCGGAGCGGCCGGCGCGCTGCAGGAACGGCAGGAACTGCTTCGCCTTCTGCGTGTCCTGCGGGAAAACGGGAATTCAGAGACCCTCCGGAATCCCCACCGGCATTCCCTGCCAGGAGCAAGGGCTGCTCCTTGTCCCCTGTGCCGGCTGGGATGTGGGATTTGGGCACAGAGCTGAGCGTTTCCAGCTTGGGATGGGCCATGCACCCCAAACACAGCTCAAATCCATCCCGGAATCCCACATACATCCCAAATGTAACCCAAAAATCTCAAATGTATCCCAAACTGCATCCCAAATCCATCCCAAAACTCCAAATATACCCCAAATCTATTCCAATATATCCCAAAACACATCTCAAAATACATCTCAAAACACATTTCAAAATACATCCAAAAATTCAAAATCAAATCCTAAATATATCCCCAAATACCTCCCAAATACATTCCCAATCTAGACAAAATACATCCAAAATTCATCCCTAAATCCATCCCCAAATCCATCCAAAATACATCCCCAAATCCCAAATCCATCCCAAATCCCAAACAGGGCTGGAATTCGCCACGAAGCCCACCCTAACCCCCCCAGGGCAGCTGCCTGGATCAGCAGCACAGATCCAGTCCCATTTCCCCCATCCCTAACGGAGCATCCCGGGACTCCCCTTGCCCGGGATCCACCCCTCCCAGCAGCAAAGCGCTCCATGGAAATCCTTGAAAATATCAATTAATGGAAGGAAACTTAACGAGCTCTGCTGGGAGCTGTGGGGATCCCCAGATTGCCTCAGCAGAGACGGGGAATCCTGGATTCCTGCTGGCATTCCGGTGCTGGCTCCCGGCACCTGGATGCCAGGCTCTGGGGCAATCCTTGTTTATTTATCCAAGGAGAAAGGGGAACCCCCAGCAGCTCCTGTTTTCCCATTTGTCCCTGTGGAACTCGCGCAGGGATCCTTACCCCGGAGATGTCGGCGACCCTGTGGATCGGCACCTCCTTCTTGCTGTGCAGCCCCTTCCCATTCTTGATGGCCCTGGAAGAGAGGGAGCACCGGGATCAGCCCCTGCTGCAGCAGGAGGAGCTGGAGTCCCCCGTGCCAGGGGCAGCCCAGATCATCCCAGCCATGGAACGAGGGCATTCCACGGGAAACAGAGCCTGGATGGGGGAATGTAGCACACGGAAGGCACTGAGTGGATGGAAAACCAGCAGGATGCTGGAGCTGCTGCCAGATCCAGGTCCAATGCCGAACCTGGATACTTGTCTCAGCACAGGGATGCAGGGCTGGGATGTTCCCTGGGATGCTCCCATGGGATGAGGCCACGAGCTCCGTGTTCCCACCTGGAGCGTCCCCTCCTGCCCCGGGCCTGGCCGGGAGGGGGTTAGAAAGGCTGGAGTGCACTGGGATTCTGGCAGAACCAATGGTCTGGGATGTGATTCCAAGCTCTCTGAAGAGCTGGGAATGCTGCAGGGATCCCCCAAACTGCTCCAGGCCCTGCATCACAACCTCATCCCAAATGTCCCATTCCCGCTGCTCCTGGCACCATCCCAGAGCTGCCGGCTCCTCTGCCTGGTGCCAGCACGATCCCAGATTTGGGGTGCACCAAAGCCCCCAGCACGGATGAATCACCTCCACCACCGGCCCCACTCCAGGATCAGGCAGGAACATCCAGCACCTCCCCCTGGGGACATCCAGGCTGAACTCCAACCCTTGGAGCATGGCTCCAGCTCCAGGGCCACATCCCAGTCCCACATCCAGCTCCAGGGTCACATCCCAGCCCTGTATCCAGCTCCAGGGCCACATCCCAGCCCTGTATCCAACTCTAGGGACCACATCCCAGCCCTGTATCCAACTCTAGGGACCACATCCCAGCCCTGTATCCAGCTCCAGGGCTACATCCCAGTCCCGTATCCAGCTCCAGGGCCACATCCCAGCCCTGTATCCAGCTCCAGGGCTACATCCCAGCCCTGTATCCAGCTCCAGGGCCACATCCCAGCCCTGTATCCAGCTCCAGGGCCACATCCAGTCCCACATCCAGCTCCAGGGCCACATCCCAGCCCCGTATCCCAGTATCCCGGTGCCCCCTCCGCAGCTCCGAGCTGCTGACTTCCTGCCAGGTTTCCCAAAAGGCACATTCCAGGAGCTGGGAAGGAGCCTCTGAGCAATCTGCCGGCCGCCCACCGCCCGGGCACGGCTGGGAGGGAACGGGAGCAGCTTTCTCCGGATTGATCCGCCTTTTCCCGCGGCAGCCAGTCCTGCCCGGGAAGGCGCCGCAGCCCCCTCCAAGCTGCTCTTGCCGGCTCTGGGCACCGTGCCGGGATCTGCTGCCAAGGAGGAGCTGGGATCCCACCATCGGGATCAGCTGTGATGGAGCTGCCTCCAGAGGCAGCGGGGCTGGGCAGGGAAGGGTGTCCATTACCATTCCAGGGCCATCGGGAGCGCGGGATGAGGGACAGGGACACGGGGACACCCAGGGGCTCCCAGGGTTGGGAAGGGCGATCCCTGTGGACGTGGGGGGGCACCAGGATCCCCACGGATCCTCTCCATGGGGAGCTGGGCTGTGCACAGCTGGACCTTGTGGGGCTGAGACCCCGCTGGGGACAGACACACAGCCAGAGCACATGGCTGGGATGGGACAGAGGGACACTGGGAGCTCCGTGTGGGAATCACCTCGAGCCACGGGGATAGGACAGGGGACACCAGATGGGACAGGGAACACAGGACAGAGGACACAGGGATGGGGCAGGGGACACAGGGATGGGGCAGGGGGACACAGGATGAGACATGGGTCACAGGACAGGGAACACAGGACAGAGGACACAGCGATGGGGCAGGGGACACAGGGATGGGGCAGGAGACACAGGGACAGGACAGGGGGCACAGGACAGAAGACACAGGATGTGACAGGGGACACAGGACAGGGGGACAGGGCCAGGGCCAGGGCTCACCGGGCCTCGGCAGCCAGCAGCTCATCGTAGTGTGCCGAGCGCTGGTCGTCGTCCTGCCGGTAGCGCAGCACCGTGGCCAGGCCCTTGCTGACCAGCGCCTCCGCGATGTTACTGCGGGAACGGGACCGCATCGGGAACGGGCACACCGAGACCCCAATCCCACCATCCCCGGGATCCCATCCCAAGGGAATGCCTTGGAGTGACACATCCCAGTTCTCTGGACACAATGAGGGACCCAAACCGGGCTCATCCCGCAGGAGGAAGCCTCCGAGGAGCATCCCAAAAACCCCACCCCAAAAATTCACCCACAGCTCCCCCACTTCCCAAACCCAGGAGCTCAGCATTCCCAGGCTCAGAAGCCTCCTCCCAGATTTCCCAATCCCATCATTTTTTTCCAGGACCAGGGCGTGGGCACTGGTTTGGGAGTGGGGCACCACCCCTGGATTCCCCCCAAACCCAAGGGGTGTTGCCTCCCAGCCCACGGGAATCTCCCCAGTTCCACCATCCCACTCTTTTTCTGGGAAAGAAGCTGGGCACCAGTTTGGGGGGACTTGGACTGGGAGACCCCCCCACCCCCATTTCCATGGGAAGGGGCTTGGAGCAGCCTCTCCCACTGAACTGAGATTTCTGGGATCAGCAAGGGGGTCCTGTGCAAGGCAGTGATGAATCCATCACATTCCACTGCTTTAAGCAAATCCACGAATTCTCCTTCGCCAGCACATCCCTAATTCTCCTCCAATCCCTGCCCCCACCACTAACTCCCTCCGTATCCCCCAAAAAAGCGGATCTCTCCCGAGGATGGAGGGACAGATCCCTTCCCAAATCCTGGGTGTGCCCCTTCCTGAGGAGGGGAAAGGGCAAATCCACCACCGGGAGCCAAAATTAGGTCTCGGAGCAGGGGGAGGAATCAAAAATTCGGGATTGGCAAGCGAGGGAATCGCTGCAGCTGGAGCAGCTGCGGCAGCCTGGGAATGCCAAGCACTGGGAATGGGCACTTGGGAATGGGCACCTGGGAATGGGCACTTGGGAATGTCGAGCACTGGGAATGGGCACCTCTGGGAATGGGCACCTGGGAATGGGCACTTGGGAATGTCGAGCACTGGGAATGGGCGCCTCTGGGAATGAGCACCTGGGAATGGGCACCCGGGAATGCTTGGGAAGGAGCAGGAGCTGGGGGAGGCCAGGGAAGGGCCAGGGGGGCTCCCGGTGGTCCCTGACATTCCCTATCCCACACATGCCACTCCCTGTCCCAGCTGCATCCTGGAAAGGAATGTGGGAAAGTGTCCCCCTTGTCCCATCCCAGGGTCACTGGGGAGCCCGGACGCTCTGGAGCATTCCCAGCATTCCCAGCCATGAATTCCGGCTGTTTTCCAGAGCTTCCTGCTGGGCTGGAAATCCCAGGAAAAGCCCCAACTCTTTTGGGGTTCAGAATTCCCACAGGGACTGATCCTGGAGCCCGGGGAAGTGCCCCAGGAGCACTGCGGGAAGGCGGGCGAGGGAGAAGGAGAAGGCTCAGGGAAGAAATTCCAGCCAATGAATTCCAGGTCCTGCTCCAGCCTGGCTCCCTGGGAGGCGTCCCCCATTCCCACCTCCAAACAAAGCTCTGGAATGGAGCTGAGGCTGCAGCCTGGAGGGAAGGAGCATCCTCCAGTTAATCCCAGACCCCAAATTAAAGACTGGGAATACAGTGGGAAAAAATCTCCTGAGGCTGGAAAATGCCAGCATGGGAGCTTCAAGCCAAAAATGTCAATTTTAAGCTCCTCCCTCAGCTCCATTCCCAAAGGAATTTTGGAGGGGTTTCATCCCACCAGAGCTGGTGCCCAGCATGGATCAGGATTGGCACTGGGATCAGGATTAGGATTAGGGGGCCAAACTCATCCCACCCCCAAACTCCAAATCATCCCATACTGTAGCATCCAGCCCAGCTGCCCCCAGAGAAGGAATTCCACTGGGAATTCCACCTGGAATTACAGCATAGGGTGCTCCTGAATTGTGGGGTTAGGGATTTCTAGGAACTTTTTGTTCTAAGGATGATGCAGGATGCTGTGGGATGCTATGGAATGCTGCAGGAGTTGTGGAGAACCTTGGGATGGTCTGGGATGCTGGGGAATGCACCAGCATTCCTAGGGCAGGGCCCAAAACTTGGAGGAGATGGAAGGGGGAATGGGATGGAGGGATCCTGGGATCCAGGCAGTGACACAAGCAGGGATAGGCAGGGATGCAGGAGGGATCCAGGCAGGGAAATGGGTGGGATGCAGGCAGGGATCCAGGCAGGAATATGGACAGGGATCCAGGCAGGAATATGGACAGGGATCCAGGCAGGAATATGGACAGGGATCCAGGCAGGAATATGGACAGGGATCCAGGCAGGAATATGGACAGGGATCCAGGCAGGAATATGGACAGGGATCCAGGCAGGAATATGGACAGGGATCCAGGCAGGAATATGGACAGGGATCCAGGCAGGAATATGCACAGGGATCCAGGCAGGAATATGGACAGGGATCCAGGCAGGAATATGGACAGGGATCCAGCACGAGAAGCTGGGTTTGTGCTCCAGCCCCCCCAGCTCCCAGTGCCCAGAGCTGGGGTTGGAGCTGGGGTTGGAGCTGGGGTTGGGGCTGGGATCAGAGCTGGGATTGGGGCTGCAGCTCCTGCCCTGGCTCCCGCCCCAGCGCTGCCGTGCCCGGAATTCCAAGCAGCCTCAGCCCAGCCCAGATGCCGGGAGGACACTCCAGGAGGACAAGCCAGGCTTTATTCCCTGCTCCATCCCAGCCTGGCAAAGACCTCGGGACACAGACCCTGCTCTGTTCCACCCCCAGCATCCCGGGATGCAGCACTGGGAATGGCATAGGCACTCCTGGAACATCCCAGGGTGCAGCACTGGGAATGGCACAGGCACTGCTGGAACATCCCAGGATGCAGCACTGGGAATGGCACAGGCACTGCTGGAACATCCCAGGATGCAGCACTGGGAATGGCACAGGCACTGCTGGAACATCCTGGGATGCAGCACTGGGAATGGCACAGGCACTGCTGGAACATCCCAGGGTGCAGCACCAGGAATGGCACAGGCACTGCTGGAACATCCCAGGATGCAGCACTGGGAATGGCAGAGGCTGGAACATCCCAGGAATGCAGGGGCAGCTCTCCCAGCCCTGGGATTAGGGAGCAGGAGCACGCAGCTCTCCCAGATTTTGCAGGGAAGGGAGGGAAAGGAAGGGAAGTGCAGCTCTCACAGCCCTGGGATCAGGGAGGGAAAGGCAGCGCTGCAGCGCTTTGGGCGCTTTCCAAAATAGCTGCTACCGGGAAAAAAAACTGGGAAAGCAACCAAGGGCCTATGACAAATCCTCCCTACGCAGCTCCCGGAGCCGCTGCCAGCCCGAGGCCCGGCCTATCCACAGGGATGTGCCCGAGGCACCGGCACCCCGTGCCACGAGGGGGAAAAGCCACGAATTCTGGCTGAGGGGAAGCTGCTCTGGAACACTCCCCACGCCCAAACCATCTCATGGAGAAGGAAAAGGGGTCCCTTGGGAAGGACAAACATCACAGGATACACAGAGGGGATGACTCCTCCAGAGCCACCCCTGAGGCAGCCGGATTGGAGGGAATCTCATTCCGATATCCCCCAAAACCGATGCAGCTGGGGGGCCACGGGTAGGGGCTCCAGGCAGCAGCATCCCAACGTATCCCACAGAATCCCAGAGCTGGGATGCCAGGAATGGGGGCTGAACCCCAGCCAAGTGGGGAGGGAGCCACCCCCCAACCCCACAGAGCCCTGGCAAGGTGGGAACGCCAGGTGGGAATTGCAGGTGGGAATGGCAGGTGGGAACTGCAGGTGGGAATTGCAGGTGGGAATGCCAGGTGGGAACTGCAGGTGGGAATTGCAGGTGGGAATGGCAGGTGGGAATTGCAGGTGGGAACTGCAGGTGGGAA
>VWYI01028412.1:22230-46808 GCA_013399455.1 Anthoscopus minutus
GTCCATGAGCAGCCTCCCAAGGCAAAGGGACAGGATCCGTAAGGAGGGGCCCCAGAGTGATGGGGATGGACAGAGCTCCCGAGGCAGGCCAGGAACCAGGGCAGGCTGAGCTCCCCGAATCCCAGAACACCCTGGAATGCCAGGGATCCCCAAGGTCACCCTCCAAAGGCACCCAGTGCCAATTCCAATCCCTGATCCGACACAGGGCACAGCAACGGTGGATGGTGGAAACCTGGCACCAGTAACCCCGGAATGGCTCAAACTGGGACCGCACTCAGGAGCCAGAATCCCATTCCAGCCCCTGTGCTCCCATCACAAACCCCACCAACACCCCCAGACTCTTCTGACTCTGAGAAGCGCCAGATTTCCCATTAAAAAGATCTCTCAAGCTGCTCTTTTCCCCTTTCCCTATTTTTTTGGAATACCCAGGCAGGCTCCAAGCTGGAAAGATCCAATTAGGCACCGAAGCAGCCCCGGCGAGCAGCGACGGCTGTGCCATGAAGGGAATTGATTTTATTTGACTGTTTTATGAGCATTGGAAAATTGCATCCGGAGCGTGCGTTCCGCTGGTTAACACATTCCTCATTCCCAGAATTGCTCTGAACCTGCCTCGGAAAATGTGCCCAGGAAACAAAGGGAGAACGAGGCGGAACTCCCGGAAAATGGGGAGCCAACCCCCCAGGGGGCACTCCAGAATTTCCCATGGAGAGGCTCCACAGCAGCACCTGACTCCTTCCCTCCTTCGTTCCCTCATCCTCAGCCTCATGCCATCCCTTGTCCCCTCATCCTGAACCTCATCCCAGCCTCAGCCAGGCCCTCCGTACCTTCTTCCCGATGAGCTTCTTGCGCAGGAATTCCCGGGCCTCGAACATGTAGGGAATGTCGTAGAGGGGCCTCAGCTTCCTGTTCTTGTCCTGCTGAGAGAGGCACACGGCTCAGGGGGTTCCCACACCTGCCCCAGATCAGCATCTCCCCCACCCTCTCCCAGGGCCCCACCCAATTCCACGCCCCAGTTCCGGCTTCCCAGGCCCCGCTGAACCCCGAGGGGGCCCCGGGACAATCCCGACCCCTCCAGGACGAGGGGCCAGGAGCCTCGTGGGGCCAGGTCGGGCATCTCCAAGGGGCAGCTCCAGGAGGGAATGGGATTCTGGGATTTGGGGTAGGGGTGACCAGGGTGACCCCCTGGGGTGTCCGGCCCCTGTCCAAGAAATCACATCCCTGCAAAGGCTGCACAAAAAGGGGAGATTCCCAAGGGAATTCGACCCAACGCAATCCAACCAAACCCAGCACAACCCAACGTAAATCAACGTCACCCAAAGTGACACAAAGTGACCCAAAGCAATCCAAAGTGACCCAAAGTGACCCAGTGCAACCCAAAGTACCCAACGTGACCCAACACGACCCAAAGTGACCCAACACAATCCAACCCAGCACAATCCAACCCAACCCAGCACAACTCAATTCAGTGTGACCCAAAGTGACCCAACACAACCCAAAGTGACCCAACATGACCCAGTGTGACCCAGCCCAGCCCTGGTGGAGCACGGCCCTGGGCAGCTCCTCCGCAGCCCCCTCACACCTGCCCGAGCTGGGGAGGAAATGATGGGACAGAGGGAGATCAGGCCAAAGCAGCAGGAAATGCAGGAGCAGACTCTGAAGGAGAGGGAGCGGCGGCACCGGCTCCTCCCTAAGGACCAGAGTTTATTGTCCTCGACACCGCTCATCCCGGGCTGCTCCCTGGAGACGCTCCCTGCCCCACCTGCATCGCGCGGCCCTGCCAGCACCAGTGACGGGATGGAGCCAGCCTGGGAATTCCTGGGACTGCCAGGGACAGTGCCAGGGATGGGAACAGGATGGAGCCAGCCTGGGAATTCCTGGGACTGCCAGGGACAGTGCCAGGGATGGGAACAGGATGGAGCCAGCCTGGGAATTCCTGGGACTGCCAGGGACAGTGCCAGGGATGGGAACGGGATGGAGCCAGCCTGGGAATTCCTAGGAACATCAGGGAATTCTTGGGAACCCACAGCCAGTGCCAGGGATGGGAACGGGGTGGATCCCATGAGGAGATACCTCAGAAGCCAGAGACAGCACCAACCCCATCCCAAAGGAGGCTCCTGCTGCAGGCAGAGGCTGAAAACTCCTTCACAAGCAGGTCCCAATCTTGGCAGGATTTCCCCTGGAACCAGGAGCTTTTACCCTGCTGGGGACCACTCCCGGGGCAGAAAACATTCCTGGCACCCAGCGAGGTGGGACCAAGGAGCTGGCGTGGAGCTGTGCAGGGCAGCCGGGATGTGGTGCCAACCTGCCAGCCTGGAGCTGGTTTTCCAGCTCAGGCCCCACTTTGGCACCTCCTGCCCTCACAGCAGATCCCACAGCAGATCCACAGCAGATCCCACAGCAGATCCCACAGCAGATCCCACAGCAGATCCCCAGCAGATCCCACAGCAGATCCACAGCAGATCCCACAGCAGATCCACAGCAGATCCACAGCAGATCCACAGCAGATCCCACAGCAGATCCCACAGCAGATCCACAGCAGATCCCAGGGCTGCTCCAGCCCCCGGAGCTGCCAGAGCTCGGAACAAGCTCAGAGGAGCCACTGTGGCACCCCCGGCCTCTCGCTCTGCCCCTTCCCAGGGGAGCACAGCTCCCGCTTCCCAGACTTCCAGCCCCTCCCATGGGCTCCCGGAGCATTCCTAGTCCCCAAATCCTGGGGGTGACTCCCAGACCCTTCCACTGGATGGACCCTTCTGGACAGATCCGGGCCCTGAGATGCTCCCGGCCTCGCCAAGGTCACGGCGCAGCTCCGATACCGAGCGCGGCTTCGCACAGCAAAGCCCTGTGCAAACACTAATTAATCCTCGCTAACGAACTCCAAATTTATGGCTTAGTTAAGTGCCTGTCTGGCACAGGCTGCTAAATCCCTAATCCCATCCCGCCGGAGCGCGGGAAGCGGGATGGCAAAGCCCTGGGTGGCCCCAGCACCTCCCAGCAGTGCCGGGGGCTCAGGGGCCAGCAGGGAATTCCTGAAGGGGCTGTGGAGGCAGGACCTGAGTCCTTCCCAGAGCTCCATTGGGGCTGCAGCCACTGGCACCACCCTGAAAAGGGATCCCAGAAAGAGATCATCCCTAAAAGGGGCCATCCCAGAAAGGGACAACAAGCACCAGTGCCATTCCTATAGCATACTGGGATCCACGGCGCTATCCTGCCAGTCCTGGATGAGCCCTCCCCAAAACTCCATCAGAGCAGCTCACAGGTCTGCAGCCATGTGGGACCACCCCAAAAAGGAGCCATGCCAAAAAGGAGCAACCCCAAGAAGGGGCCACCCCAAAAAAGGGTCACCACAAAAAAGGGTCACCCCAAAAAGGAGCCACCCTCAAAAGGAGTCACCCCGAAAAGGAGTCACCCCAAGCAAAAAGGAGCAACCCCAAAAGGGGGCCACCCCAAAAAGGAGTCACCCCAAGAAGGGGGTGACCAGCACAATCCCCCAGTGCTGTGCTGGGACCCACGGCTGCCCCATTCCAGCCCTGGATGTGCCGGTGCTGACCGAGCCCTCACATCCTCCTCCTGCTGCTGCTGCTGCTGCTGCTGAATGGCAATTCCCTTTGGGAATTCTCCACACGGGGCCTGGCAGTGCCAGGAGCTGGATAATGGGAACGTTTAAGTGCCCAACCCAAACCGCCCCGACCGCTGCCCTGTCAGCCCCCATTAAATCCCGCGTGTTGTCCCACACAAGTGACACTCCCGGCGCGGGGAAGCGGCAGCTGACGGCTCTGGGAAGCCGTTCAAGACCTCGGACGCTCAGCGGAGGCTTTGCAAATAAACACGAGAAATCAATGGAACAGCGGGAAGTGAACGGAATTCCACAGCCGGCAAACTCCGGCAGTTTCCGACACGGAGAAGGATTTTGTTGGGTTTAACCCATTTTCCGAGGCAGGAGCTGGATCCCAACAATCAATCACCGTGGAAGCTGCGGCTTCCCCATCCCTGGAACGTTCAGGGAGGACAGGGCTTGGAACAGCCTGGCATAGTGGAAGTGTCCCTGGCCATGGTGGGACTGGATGGGCTTGAAGGTCCCTTCCAACCCAACCCAACTCATCCCAATCCTTTCTGGGATCCCACGATTCCGTGAAATGCAATCCTGGCTCTCCTCAGCTGCTAGAGAGAGTCGTCAGCCAGTGAGAAGTTAATTAAGCCCAGGGATCTGAGGCTCACTTAATTAAAGGTGAGCAGCGAGGATGTGGCTCCATTAGCAGCAAAGTCGGAGCTGCATCTTCAGGGAGCTGCCGGAGGAGGGGGGCACCCGCTCCCTTCCCTCCGGAACACGGCGATTTCAACCCCAAACGAGATGGGAACGCTCTGGTTCATCCCAGGCTGGGCAAGAAAGCGACTTTTGGGTTCCAGTGAGGGATGGAGCTGCTCCAGAGGGGGATGAGAGAACCCTGAATTCCCTCCTCCCAAAAGAGCCCCCCACAGCCCAGAACACCCGTGAGAGAATTCCTGCTCTCCAGTCCAATTAACAGCGTTTCACTGGGCGGGGCCTAATGAAGGTCCATTTCCAGGGAAGCAGCAGCCCATACCCACTGCCAGGATTCCAGGGGGATTGACCATGGAGTGCTGCATTCCTGGCTGCCAGGGGTCCTGCTCCCAGCCCCAGCCCCAGCCCCTTCCCAGGGGCGCAGGGTGAGGGTGATGATGGATGCAGGCACAGCTGGAGCAGCTGGAAACGCTCCGAGACCCCGGATGAGAAATCCAGGTCCACATCCCAGGGCCCCCTGGAGACTCTGCAGCCCCCGAGGGATCCCAGGGTGGGAGGAACCTGCTCCATTCCCCTTGTGAGAGTAGGATTCCATCCACAGCAAGAGAGGCTCCTGGGAATCCACAGAGTCACAGGCTCCTGCTCCTGGGAAGCCGGAGAAGGGAAGGGGCCATGGCTCATCTGGTGTCACGCCACGCTTCACCCTCGGCTGAACCCGCCAGGGATGTGCCAGGTGGGAAATCCCTCCCGGAGATCCATCCCAGAGGCCGTGACAGGGAACAGGCAGAGTCTGGAACACGCATCCCACTTTTCCAGGGATGCTTGGAGCAGGGGGAATGGCCCGACCCCCCAGGATCAGCCAGAGCTCCCGGCTCCCCATGCACAGATTTCAGGATTTTTCCCCAGAATTCCGGGTGCCAGCACTCGGGGGGGTCCCCAGTGGAGCCGAGGGGACCCAGAGCCCATGGGATGGCAGGTGGGGAGAGCCCCCCCACCCCGTCCCTGCCAGCACAATTAGGGAAGCTCATTAGATGTAAAGTAATTAGCAGAGCTAATCAACTCCCAGTGCCAGGGTGGAATGAGCGGGAGGAGAGCGGGAGCTGCCAGCTGGAAACGCCAGTGCTGGGAGCAGGGATGGGGACACTGCAGTCCCCAGGGCCCCCAGCCTGGGACCCCAGGGCAGAGCTGAGAGCTGAGGGGGAAGGATCCCAGCCAGAGCAGGAGAGGCTCCCAGGGATCCAGGGAGGCTCCTGCTCCCGGGAAGCCGGAGAAGGGAAGGGGGGATGGCTCAGGGATGTGCCGGGTGGGGAATCCATCCCCGAGATCCATGCTGGGGCTGGCAGGGAACAGCAGGAGCGCTTGGCAGCGCCTTCCCGGCGTCCCGGGGCCCGGCGGGGCTGGGAATGGCACCGTGAGCAGCAGCAGCCCCAGGGAAGGGACAGCCCCGAGGAGTGCGGGGCTGCACGGGGACGGGGATGAGCAGCTCCCGGTGACGTCCTGGGGACATTGGCAGGCAGCCCCAAGCAGGTGCTTGCTCAAGGGGCAATGCCTGAAGTGAGCACTTGGCCTCTCCAGCCTCTCCTGCTCCCTCCTCGCCCCCATCAGCAGCGCCGCAGGCCCTGAGAGCCACTCGAGGGACAGGAGCTGGCGGTGCTGGAGGCTCTGAAGGCGCTGAGGGACCGAGGGCACAGCCAGGGGCTGCTGAGAGAAGGGCAGCACGGCCTGAGAGCCACGGGAAAACGGTGAGTGCCACCCTGGTGAGTCCCACCTGTGCCAGGAAAACATTCCCACTCCCTCTCTGGGATCCCAACCAAGCCAAGATCGCACCCACGGAATTCTGATGGAAAGAAGAGGGCCCAGATCCCCAATCCCTAGAGCCCAGTGCCTCCAACTCTGCAAAAACAGCTCCAAAAGCCCATTTGGGTTGTGGCCTGGAATTCCCGGGGGGCTCCATCCCAGGAATTTACTCCTGAGCCACAAGAACGGGGATTCCTGGAGTGGGAATGCTCCATGTCCAGGCAGAGGGAGCTCCATGCCCTCGGCACACGCTGCTCCCAATTAAGCAGCTTAAATTCATGAAGTTGTTGGTCTTGTCAGCAAGGGCTGCACGTGGAGCAGGCATCCCCTGGGAGCCTCTTCCCGAGATGAGCCAGATCTGCCACCAGCTCTGTCCCATCCCAGGACCCCACTGCTGCCAGGGACCCCAACCTCAACCCCATCCCTGGGGATGGAGCTCCATGGCATCAACATTCCAGCTGCGAGACCCCAAAGTGAGGAACGGGACCCCAAGGGGGGGTACAGGACCCCAAAGTGGGAGCAGTCCAGTGGGACTGGTGCTCCCATGCCAGGCTCTGCTCCCTGCTTGCTCCAGGACACCTCTGCATGACCATCCTCATCATCCTGTGCAGGGATGAAGGCCCAGGGAGCCTCAGCTCCGCCGGGAGCTGGAGCAGGAACGCCGCAGGACAAATGGGAACGGCGGGGAACGATGGAAGCGACGGCACGGAAATAACCGGAGCTGCTTCAGCACAACGGAGAACTATAAATAATAAAGTTATAAATTATAGAATCCAGGAATCAGGGAATGGTTGGGTGGGAAGGGACCTCAGAACCCCTGCAGTACAACCCCTGATGTGGCAGGGACACCTCCCACTGTCCCAGGGCGGAGAAGCGAAAACTCCAGGGAGAGCTCAGAGAAAACATCCAGGGCCTAAAGGGGCTCCAGGAGAGCTGGAGAGGGACTGGGGACAGGGATGGAGGGACAGGACACAGGGAATGGCTCCCAGTGGCACAGGGCAGGGCTGGATGGGATCTTGGGAATTGGGAATTCCTGGCTGGGCTGGAATTGCCAGAGCAGCTGGGGCTGCCCCTGCATCCCTGGCAGTGCCCCAGGCCAGGCTGGAGCTTGGGGCTGGGAGCACCTGGGACAGTGGGAGGTGTCCCTGCCATGGCAGGGCTGGCACTGGAGGGGCTCTGGCTCCCTTCCCACCCAAACCATTCCATGGTTTTATGATTCCTACATTCCTGGCTGAGGAAGAACTGGGGAAGAATCCCTTCATTTGGGCTGGGGCACTGATGGGAGCTCCCCAAGGGGCTTTAACCCCGCTGGCAGCTCCGTGCCAGCCCCAGCCCCAGCCCCAAACCCTCTGTGGGGGGAGCAGGGCAGGCAGGGCCCTTCCCAAGGAATTAATGGGGGATGCAGCGAGCATCCCTGCCCGTTCCAGGGGGATTCATCATCTGGCAGCGCTTGGCTCGGTGCCCCCTCTCCGGGGCTGATGAGGAAATTGAGAATCCCAAAATATCTGCTCCTTCCACAGATCACTCCTGCTTTTCCCTTCGTCATTTCCCCACTGCAGCGCTGGAATTCGGTGCTGAATGAGCCTGACTTCCCCGAGAGCCCCGGGAGCTCCGGAAGAGCTGCTCCCAGAGAGGCTGAGATCCCTGGAAAAGCTGTGCCAGCAGCCTCAGCACAGCCAGGAGCATCCCTGCTCCAGGCACCCCGGCCTTCCCGCATAAACGGGACACGCGGCTCTGCTGCCGCAGGGCTCTTGTCCCAACCACTGGAATTCATCCATCCTCAGCCTGTGCGCCTCCCTCAGGAATGAACTGCCCAGAAAAAGGTGGAAATCTCAGGAGTAAGTTGGATTTATGCTGAATGTCCTTTGGCTGATGGAATGCAGATCCTCAGCAGCAGGCACCTGGAACTGGGGCGTGGCATCCCAGGCATCCCAAACCAGGCTGGAATTGGGGGGTACATCCTGGACATCCCAAACTGGGCACCTCCAGTTGAGGGGTGCATTCCAGGCATCCCAAACCAGGCACCTGGAATTGGGGGATGCATCCCAACCCCTGCCATAGTTGGGAGATGCTGGTTCCAAGCTAGCCCCGACCAAATCCATGCAGCCCCCAGGACACCCCGGAGTCCCTGCAGCCCCTGAGCCCCCAGAGCTCCCAGCCAGAGCTGCCCCATTCCCAGCTCCCGAGGCTCAGCCCAGAATCCGGCTGGAGCAGCCTTGGGATGTGGCTTTGCAGGCACCGAGGGGATGCGGCTCTGAGGATTTTGGAATCCAGCAGCGTTTTGGCTGCTCCGCGCCCACAGAGAGGGAAAACGGGGTCAGCGTTCCCGGAACAGGGATGATCCAGACCCCGGGCCTGGCTGTGGGACACTGTGACACCGGGAGATGCCTCTGCTTCCTAAAACCGTCACCGAGGGGACGGGAACGGGGACAGGGACGAGGACGGAGCCGGCAGCTGCTGCCAGGCACGGCCATTTCAGGGCTCTGGGAAGAGCCTCCCCGCTGCCCCTGCTGCTGTCCCGGATTTCAGAGGATAACTGCAGACCCTGAGGGGTGCAGAGCGGGGCTGCCGCTCCAGGCCCTCCCTGCCCTGGATCCGGGGTCGCGTGGGAGGGGATTCACTCCTGGCCCCTTTTGTCCCTGCTCCCGGTTCATTCCCGTGGATCCTCCCACACAGCCCCGCGAGCACCGGGACCCCGAGCAGGGTCAGGGCAGGAATCGGGAGTGCTGGAATGTGGGAGCAGCTGAGAGCCCAGTGCGGAGCCAGAGCTGCACCAGAGCGCTCTGAGCCCACCCGCACGTGACGGAGGGAAGGAGGAAAAGCAGCTGGAGAAAAGTAGGACAGCAGGGCCGGGAGCGAGGGAAGAGCTTCGGAGGATGGAGCTGCCTCCCCTCGGCAGGGCCTGGGACAGGGGACACCCCGAGCTGTCACTGTCACTGTCACCACCACCGTTCCCCCTGCCCTGCCACAGGACACTCTGAGACCCCTTCGCCAGCCCCAAGGGCTGCACTGTGCCAGTGGGTCCAGGAAAAGGCAGGATGGATCACAAGCCATGGCACAGGCAGGATCCTGGCACAGGCAGGATGGATCCCTGGCACAGGCAGGATGGATCCCTGGCACAGGCAGGATGGATGCCTTCTCCCTGGCACAGGATCCATGGCCCAGTCAGTCCCTGACACAGCCCAGGTCACCTCCAGTGTCACCCACGGTGACACTAGGGCCATGCCAGGCCACCCCTGTGCCAGGAGGCGCCCAGCCCTGCCCCACCACCAAGCCCTGCAGATCCAGGTCAGTTCCTCCATGGAAAGTCCTTTTCAAGGGCCCCCACGGCTTTGCCACTTGCACTGGGAACTGAGGGAAGTTCTGAGGTGCTCCCAGTGTCCCCAAGGATGGTCGGTGCCACCGGAGTCCAGGGCTGGGGGGGCTGCAGGTGCCAGCGAGGGACGTTCCCAATCCATCCCCCATCCATCACATCTCCAAACGTCTGGCACTAAATCCAGCCGGTGCTAACAGAGGGGGAATATTCATGATTCCCGATGCTGGGAGCGGCGCCGGCAGAGGTGCAGGGATGGGGGTGTTCCCGCTGCTCCCACGGCTCAAACCCTGGGCGCTGCTGGGGCTGGGGAGGCTCCGAGCTCCCACTCCTGAGCAGAGAGGGATGGAAGCCCTCGGATAAACAGAGCCCTGGCCCAGCTGGGACCCCCTGTGACCACTCCAGGATGGGAGCAGGATGGAATTGGCAGCTGGGATGTGAGCCTGGACCAGGCCTTGGGGCCAGAGCTTCCCTGTCCTGTCCCCGTGCGGCTGGAGCCGCTCCTGTCCCCTGCGTGCCCCACGGGGTGGTGGCACCGTGTGGCCCTGTCCCCAGCGTCCCCTCAGCGGGCAGGATGCTGGATGCTTCCCACACGGAGCAGAGGCTCCTGAGCTGGGAGATGGGACTGGAGCCAGCGCAGAGGCTCATCCCACACTAAAATCAGGGATCAATTCCCGAGGCACAAGGAGCGGAGCATTAATTGCAGAGCTCAGCTCTGTGCCAGGACTGAGGCTCTGCTCCAATTTTCCATGCGCTGAGGAATTCCAGCAGCTCCCGAGGAGCTCAGAAGGTCAAAGATCCACTCTCCCAGCAGCATTTTCACGCTCATCCAGCGGAGCGAGAAACAGCCGGGGCTGGGCAGGGACCAAAGCTCTGGAGCAGCTCCCGGAGCGCGCGAGGCTGGAGCAGCATCCCCGGGAATGCGAGCTGGCAGGTGCCTGGATCCCCCCCCAAGCATCGCTGTCACAACACCAGGCAGGAATTACAACAGAGGAACTCGAGCACTTAGCGGGAAGCGGCTGGGGAGGGATCTGGCACAGCCGGGTCTCCGGGGAGCGTTCCTGCCGCCGGCAGATCCAGGTTTCGCAGATCCAGGTTGCAGCAGATGGGCTGAGCGGGGCCTGCTCGGAGCAGTGCGGCCCCGGGGCCTCTCGGAGCTGCTGCCTCATGGAAAAGCTGCTCCGTAATTGCTGGCAAGCTCCTGCCCAGCTTCCCGGCCGGCTCCGGGGCTGGCCGGCTGCTCCAGCACCAGCCCGGCTCCTGCTGCCGCTCCGGGCTGGAGTCTGCTCTCGTTTCGCTGCTGCTCTCTGAGCCATGAGCGATTTCCTGGGATGCCAGCAGCTGTAATCCATACAGGAACCCAACTGTGCCAGCTCACAAATGAATCCAAGCCGGAGCGGGCCTTGTACCTGGCGCTGGCAGCTCCCCTGGGAGCCGGCCCCGCGTTTGGACATTTGCTCGGGCCGGGCAGGGAAAACGCCCCGGAGACAGAGCAGAGCCGCTCCCTGCATCCCCCCGCCGGAATTTAACACCCCGCGCCGCCGGGAGCCGCGGTGCCGCAGCCCAGAGGCGCGGATTAAACACCGAAGGGCTGCTTTTCCAGGCAGGAATGACTTTGGGAGCGGCAGGAGGCTCGGCAGCTGCAGATGCAAGCGAATCACTTTTCCCGGCGCAGCACTTGCTGCCCGGAGGGCACATTCCAGGTTCCCAGAACACGCTGACTGCACTCATCTTCTCCCTGGGAGCGACTGCGGCTCCCATTAAATATTGATCCGGGAACTCCGGTGCCCCCGCGCCTCCTCTCCCCGGCTCTGCCAATATTTAGAATCCATTAAAGTCGCGTGCGGAGCACTCGGAGCCGGGGCGGCTCCGCTCCGGCCACGCCGGCAAATCAGTTCGGTTACACAACCCGTGGATGAGCTGCCATGATCCCTGTAGCTGTAATTTAGCGGGAGCGGGCCTGGATGAGTTCATGGCTTTGTTCCTCGTTAATCTTTCATGCTCGTTGAGTGCGGAGCAATTTGTGTAGTACAAACCCTGCGCACAAATCGCAGCCGCGACCTGCTCCGCGTGCATCCCGCCCGGCATTCCCAGGGGCCCGGCTCTGCCGGCGGCACGGCCTTGGATCTGGTCCCCGGATCCCCGGGAACGGCTCCCTGCACCGTCCTCATGGCACCCACAGGGACAAGGACAAGGGGGGACAAGGGGGTTCGGCCGAGCCAGGGATGCCCCGGTTCCTCTGGGCTCCTTACAAGAAGGATCATGGAATGCTGTGGGTGGGGAGGGACCTTAGGGATCATCCAGGGCCACCCCTGCCACGGCAGGGACACCTCCCACTGTCCCGGTGCTCCCAATGCCCAGCCTGGCCTGGGCACTGCCAGGGGCAGCCACAGCCTCGGCACCGTGGCCCTGGGGGTTTGTGCCTGCACCTCCTTCCTTCCAGAGGGTTTGGCAGAGCCCAGCGAGCCATTCCCGCCTGGAAATCGCTCCCTCCGGCAGCCCCTCCTGCCAGCCCTCGCCTGGCAGGGCTGTGGCATCGCCCGCGCTCCCGAGGGTGCCAGCGCAGCCTCTGCAGGGCCCGAGAACGTTCCCAGCTCCCGGCAAGGCGCTGCCAAGCCGTGCAGCCGCCCTCTTCCCAAAATCCAGCTGGCTGCTCCCTGGAAAAGCTCCCGGCGGACACCTGCAGACCATCTGTCGAGCGGCACCCACCGAGCGGGGCCGGGCGCCCACGGCGCCCCAGGCTCTCCATGGGTATCCAGGGTGGCTCAGAGCCGGGAGCAGCAGCTCTTTTCCAGGGATGGAGCAGCTGGGATTGCTAAAAATGGGTGGGATGCAATTTATCCCAGCTCCTTTCCCAGCTCCTTTCCCAGCTCTCCCGCAGGGTTATAAATCCAACTGGAACAGCCTCAAAAGCAGAGCTCCAGGGGCCGGGCTGCCCTTGGCTCCAAGGTCATTCCCTGTCCTCCCTGCCTCTGGCAGAGCTCCAGGCAGGTCGTTGGCACAGAGCTCTTCCAATCCCTCAGAAATATCCCAGGAAGCAGCGAGGGACAGGGAAAGCAGCAGAGGAAGCACCTGCTCGGATGGGTTTGGGTAAAACGCTCCCTGAAATCTGCTGGAATGCGGCGGGATGGGCAGCGGGAGCAGCCACACCCACCACCCCTCCCAGGTGAACGAGGGACACGGAGGGGCCACGACATTCCCGGCACACAAAGATCCTGAATCCAGGAGTCAAACCCTGGCACCCACAGGAGCAGCCGGAGCCCTGGAGTCACTGGGATCCGCAGGAGCGTCCCGAGAGCTGGACACAGCCCCGGGAATCCCACCTGGCACCACCCCCGGGAGCACCCTGGAATGTCCCACATTCCAGCTGGGATGCCAAGCCCTGGCATGTGAGGATCCCACAGGAGCAGGGCCTGGGTGATCCAGCAGCTCCCTGCCCTTGGAATCACAGCAGAACGCCAAGGAACCTGCATGCAGCACCTCTGAAAGCTGGAAAAAAATATCCAAGCCTGAATCCATCTGTTCTCCCTTTCTGAAGCCATTTCCAGCTTTCCTGGGCCACCAGCTTTTCCCTGCCGGGCTGCTGGCAGCTCTGGGAGGCTCCCATTGCCCCAGAGGCCAGAGCAGGCAGAGCACCAGGATTCCCCATCCCAAATCCTGGCCGGAGGGGCCCAGGATCCCTGCCCAGCACCAGTGCTGGGGAGAGGGACAGGACTGAGCCACCACCCAGGGTGGAAAAGCAGAGAGCCTCAGCTTTGTGTCCCTGGACAAGACACCTGGAAGTGTCCCAGGGCCATCCCAACAATCCCTGGAGAGACCCAGGGACAGTCCCACCTCGGCTGTGCCAGTGGCACCAGGGAGTCCCGGAGCAGCTGGGAAAGGAGCTGGGATACCTCTGCTCCCAACCCCACTTCCAGCGCTCCCAAAAGCTCCTGCACCCCGGAGCCCCAGCAGCTCCAGGTCCCTGCTCCAGCCCCAGGGACTGCCCCAGTTCCAGCCCCAGCTCCCAGCGCCAGCAGGCTGCCTGTTCCCTGCTCCTCCCGTTCAATCAGGATCCGTGTGCTCCACTCCCCCTCCTCCAGAGAATTCCCAATTAAGAGATCAATTTAGATAAATTGGGGATTGGAGCAGATTTGTGCTGCAACTGCCGCAATCCAGAAAATTCCGCCGGAGCGGCTGATGGGGCCTGGAATGCGGCTGTCCAAGGGAACGAACTGGTGATTGGAAAAGGGAATGGAAATATCCCAAACTCTGGGAATGGTGGTGGCACCGACACGCAGAGAAGCTCCCAGGCAGAACCACCACAGGTGGATCCAGCAGGTCTGAGCCTCTCTCGCTCTTCCTGGGAACTGGCTCTTCCTTCCATCCCATGGAACTGCCAGACACGGCTCAGCTCCGCCTCTGGATGCATCCAAGGCCAGCAAACTGCTCCAGGGAGGATGGATCCATCTCCCAATGGATGGATCCCAAACCCCACCACAGGGCTCGGGGGCTGAGCACCTCATGAACGGCTTCCCTGCATCCACAGGCACCTGGAGCACCCCAAGGATTGGAGCATCCCACATTCACAGCCCCAGATGGGGATCACATGCTAGGGAGAGATCCCTGTCATCCCAGTAAGAGTTTCCAGCCATCCCCAGTGAGGTTTTCCAGCCATCCCAGTAAGGAGTTTCCAGCCATTCCAGTGAGGTTTTCCAGCCATCCCAGTAAGAGTTCCAGCTCTTCCAGTGAGGTTTTCCAGCCATCCCAGTAAGAGTTTCCAGTCATTCCAGTGATGTTTTCCAGCCACTCCAGTGAGTTTCCAGCTATCCTGACAAAGATTCCCACCATCCAGGTGAGGTTTTCCAGCTGTTCCCGCACCCCACGGCGCCAGTGCCGCACCTGGAGCAGTGGGAGATCCATCTGCATCCCGATCCATGATGTTCCCGGACAGAGCCGAGCGCCAGGGACGTTCCCGGCCGTCGCTCCCAGGACTCATCCAGCACTGGGAGATGAAAGGCCGGAGATGAAAGGCTGCAGGATTCCATCGCACTCCGTTTTCCGTCTGTCACTTCCCATCTCCTCCATCCAGAGCCGTGGGAGCAATTAGCGCTCGGCGGGTTGGGATGGGATTCCCGACGGAGCTGCGATATCCCGAGCTCCTGCTCACGGATGAGAGGGTGGGAAGAGCCTACAAAGGGGCACTGGGGGGGGAGAACCTTCCAGGGGAGCCTGGAATCAGCCCTAGATTGTATTTTATACATTTTATATTAAATAAAGGTAAGTATCCGCCTAGAATTTATACGGATCACAGAATCCTGGGATCCCTGAGGCTGGAAAAGCCCTCCAAGGTCACAGAGTCCCAGTCATGCCCAATCCTCACTTTGTCCCCAGCCCAGAGCTCTCAGTGCCAGCTCCAGGAATTCCTTGGACACCTCCAGGGATGGGCACTCTAAATTTTCCCTGCCAAGGCCTGACCCCTTTCCATGGGGAAATTCCTGCTGCTGCCCACCCTGAGCTGCCCTGGCCCAGCCTGAGGCCGTTCCCTCTGCTCCTGTCCCTGTCCCTGGCAGCACAGCCCGACCCCTGCCCTGATGGATTTTCAATAGATGCTCAGATGTTATAAATATTCCCATGAATTTTCTGTAAATCCTGACACAATCCATGGATGTGCCCATGGAGAGATGTCCATGCTGATGTTTGATCCATAAAAAGCTGTGTGCACACACCCTGAGCTCTGGATCCATCTCTGGAATGGCAGCCAGGATGGGGGTCCCCACCCCAAGCCCCAGCAAGGCGGAGTTTGGTCCCTTGTGGAATTCTTGGATGTTTTTCCATCATTTTAACTGCTGGTGTGGAAGGGGAGGAGCAAACCTCAGAGAGGAAGTCATTAATTGCACTGCCAGGTAATTAATGACCACGCCAGGGATGGAAACACGACAGAGCTACGGAAAGATGAAACCCAGGGAGAAATAACTGGGATTTAAAGGGAGCATCCCAGGCCAGGGGGAATCCGGGGAGACCCCGGCGGGGCAGAACTGGGACCAGCACAGGACACGAAACCTCCTGGTCTGGGTGCCCCAGGCAGGGCTGGCACAGACCCAGAGCCGCGACCAGCCCGCCTGCTCCAGCCCGAGGAGGAGGCAGAGGGAAGCAGCTCTTCCCCTGGGATTGCAAATCCCACCCTTCCCGGGCAGGGTCTGGCAGCAGGACCCTGCACCACAAACCCTGGGTGTGCCCTAAAGGCGCAGCTGATTCCAAATGCTGATCCCAATCCATGGGAACAGCCACGGACAGACACAGAGCAGGCGCAGGCTGNCACTGGGAATGCTGGGGTGTGACACTGGGGTGGTGGGATGTGACCCTGGAATGCTGGGGTGTGACACTGGGAATGCTGGGGTGTGACACTGGGGTGGTGGGATGTGACCCTGGAATGCTGGGGTGTGACACTGGGAATGCTGGGGTGTGACACTGGGGTGGTGGGATGTGACCCTGGAATGCTGGGGTGTGACACTGGGAATGCTGGGGTGTGACACTGGGGTGGTGGGATGTGACCTTGGAATGCTGGGGTGTGACCTTGAGGTGCCAGGGAGGCACAGGGACATCCCGGACTCGGGGGGCACCAAGCCCACACCGAGGGGTCCCCAGGCCCCCGGCAGCTCCTGGGATTCGGGGGGAGCCGAGCACGGAGCTCCGAAGCCGCAGAGGATTTTCCCGCGGATCCATCCGGCGGCGCGGCAGGGCGGCCGCTGCCTTTCCGCAGTCTCCTTGGAGACCAGGCCGCTCCCGAGGAGATCCCGCGGCTCCCGAGGAGATCCCGCAGCTCCCGCAGCTCCCGCGGCTCCCCACGAGCCCCGGCCCGCGGTGGGAAGAGGCCGCTCTGGGAAGTTATCCATAATCCCGCGTGGCCAGAACAAGCCGGCATCCAGGGAGGCAGGAATTTCCAAATTCCCGTTCCCACAGCAACGCGGGGTCACCTCGGGAGCCGTCGCCCACCGGCACGGCCGGGCTGGCCCGCGGTGCTCCAGCATGGATAACAGCCTGGAAAGGCTGGGTTTGGAGAAACCCTGGCTCAGCCCCCCTCGTGTGCACGGGCAGGAGCCTTCCCAGCAGCCTTCCCAGGAGCCTTCCCGGCATCTCCAGAGGCACTGGAGGAGGAGGAAGAGGAGGAGGAGGAGGAGGAATGTGCCAGAACAAAGAAGGCGCTCCGAGGGTCTCGGGAGCTCTGCAATCCCACAGCTCCGAGTGCATCAGCCATGGAGGGAATGCAGTAACAGAGGGAAAAGCAGCAGCACGGTGATAAATCCCTGCCCTGGGGAGCCACTGTCAGACTGGGATCACGGGAGACAGTGGGAAGTGCCCAGCTCCTGCACCCACAGCGCCGTCCCAGAAAGGGACACAGGAATGGGAGCCACATCCTGGCTCCCAGAGCAGCTCCAGAGCTGTGAGGGGATGAAGGAGACTGTGACACAGGGACCAATCCCTCATCCCAGTTTCTGGAATTGCTCCAAAGCTGTGAGCAGGGTGAAGAAGACTCGATGTGGCACAGGGGCTCATCCCTCATCCCAGTTTCCAGCACAGCCCCGAGCTCCGAGCAGAGTCAGGGACACTCCGTGTGTGACACAGGGGCTGATCCCTCATCCCGGCTCCTGGCACAGCTCCAGAGCTCTGAGCAGGGTCAAGGCCGCTCAGCGTGTGCCGCAGGGATCGGAGCCATGTCCCGTTTTCCACACAGATCCGGAGCTCTGAGCGGGGTCAAGGGCGCTCCTCGTGCCCAACCCCAGCTCATCCCGGCGCTTTCATGTCCCTGAGTCCGGCTCCAGCGGCGCCGGCCCGAGAGAGCCGCAAACACACAGAGCAGGGACCAAACTGTGCGCGAACAATGCAGCTTCCGAACGCTTCCCAACATTCCGGCGCCCGCCAAGATCCCGCCGGATCCCGACCCCAGCACGAGTCGGCCCCAGCGCCCCTCGGAGCCGCAGGACGCAGCAGCCGCTGCTCGGGATGTGGGAGCGCTCCCGGAGCCCGGCCAGCCCCATGGGCCAGGGCAGGGAAAACCGAAGGATTCACCTGCCTGGAATCATCTCCAGCAGCTCTCCGGGGCCTGCCCCATGGACGGGACACGAGGGAATGAGGGGCAGGGAGAGCAAATCCCTGAGGAATATCCCACACCCCACCGGCCAGGAGCAGCCACGGAACCGGGGGGAAACTGAGGCAGGAAAAGAGACACGGATCCGTCTCCCTGCAGCCGCCAGCACCTGCTCCAGCCCTTCCCAGGCTTCCTGCATCCCATGGATGGCACTTCCATGGGGTGCCATGGGAAGGGAAAGGGGGCTTGGTCATCCCAGAGACAGCAGGAGCCCCACAGGGAGGAGTGGCCCCTTCCCATCCCCTCCCTGTGCCCTGTCCCTTCAGTGTCCCCAGGCACTGTCCCCTCCTTGTACCCTGTCCCCGCAGTGTCACCAGGTGCTGTCCCCTCCCTGTGCCCTCCTTGTACCCTGTCCCCGCAGTGTCACCAGGTGCTGTCCCCTCCCTGTGCCCTCCCTGTGCCCTGTCCCCGCAGTGTCACCTGGGTGCTGTCCCCCTCGAGCCGCGGTGGCCGGATGCTGGACAGGTGAATGGTTTTGTGGTCCCCGGAGTTGAGCTTCACCACGATGGCGTCAGCATTGAGCACCTGCATCACCTGGGGACAGAGACAGAGCTGAGCGCAGGGACAGCGGCACCCGGGCACGCCTGGGCACACCAAGGGCCAGGTGCCACCCCGAGTGCCATCCCCAGCACAGAGAGCAGCTCCAGCCCCACGCCAGGGGTCACCAGGGGAACGTGGCTGCCAGGACGGTGACGTGTGGCACACCAGGGCACTGCCTGCCCTGTGTCCTGTGCCAGGGCTCAGCCCCCTGGGTTCCCTTCCAGAGGCAATTCCAGGGGGGCAGGAGAACCAGCCGGACACTGGACAAGGGATGATGCTCAGGGAGGAGGGAACAAGGACAGCCCGTGGTGGGAGCAAACTAATCAGGATCATAAAGTCAGGGAATCCTGGAATGGCTGGGTGGGAAGGGAGCCAGAGCCCCTCCAGTGCCAGCCCTGCCATGGCAGGGACACCTCCCACTGTCCCAGGTGCTCCCAGCCCCAAGCTCCAGCCTGGCCTGGGACACTGCCAGGGATGCAGGGGCAGCCCCAGCTGCTCTGGCAATTCCAGCCCAGCCAGGAATTCCCAATTCCCAAGATCCCATCCAGCCCTGCCCTGTGCCACTGGCAGCCATTCCCTGGGTCCTGTCCCTGCAGGCCTTGTCCCAGTCCCTCTCCAGCTCTCCTGGAGCCCCTTTAGGCCCTGAAGGGGCTCTGAGCTCTCCCTGGATCCTTCTCTCCAGGCTGGACACTCCTAGCTCTCCCAGCCTGGCTCCCAGCAGACGGGGCAGGAGGATCCCAGTGGGGCTCAGGACACACAAGTTTAACATTCCCACTTCTCCAGCCTGGCAGCTGCTGGATATTCCCACTGGCAGGACAGGGACCTTCCCCTGCCCGCTCCCAGCACCAACCAGTGCCCCCAGTGCCAAAGGCTCCCACTGCTGTTTATCCACGAGGATCCCAACCCCACAGATCCCAGGAGCTGCAGAGGGAGGCAGGAGCTGACCCCACTCTAGCCCTTCCTGCCCAGCAACCTCTGGGCCGCAGGGAGAGCGTGATTTCAGGAACTCTGATCCGAGCAGACACCGAGGATCGCCAGTGCACCCCAAAGCCCTGGGAACGTCCCAGCGCGCTGCCCTGGCCTCTCCCGGCTCCCGGCTCCCGGATTTTTCCTCGGCAGGAGCAGCCCAAAGCCGTGTGCCTGCCAAGTGGAGTAATGCAATCTCACGCTCCAGGGCATCCAGGGGCGAGGAGGAAGCGGGCTCTCTCCTTCCTCCCACCCAAGACTTGGGAAACGCGGGATGTGCAGGGAGCTGCCGCAGCCAGGGCTGCCGCGGGTCAGCTCCGGGGGCAGATCCCGCGCTCCATTACACATCCAGCACATGCTTCCCTGGGAGCCGCCGCGGCCGCGGGAGCCGCGGTCACATCTCATTTGTTCCCTGGCAGGAGGCAGCGGCCGGCCAGCGGCTCCCGGAGCTCCAGCGGCTCCCGGAGCTCCAGCAGCTCCAGGAGCTCCAGCCTGGCCTGGATCCACGGGGAGCAGCAGCGGGGCCTGGCCGGGACTGACCCCCCCGTGCCCCTTCCCAGAGGGACAAACCCACGGGACCCTGCGCTGGGATGAGCCGGCTGCCAGTGGGATGCAGGACAGGGATGCAGTACAGGGGATGCAGGACAGGGATGCAGGACAGGGATGCAGGACAGGGATGCAGGACAGGGGATGCAGTACAGGGGATGCAGGACAGGGATGCAGGACAGGGATGCAGGACAGGGATGCAGGACAGGGGATGCAGTACAGGGATGCAGGACAGGGATGCAGGACACGGGATGCAGGACACGGGATGCAGGACAAGGATGCAGACACAGGACATGGGACAGAGGACATAGCAGGACATGGGACACAGCAGGACACAGCACCTGGAGCCAGGGCTCCCGTGGGACGCCAGTCCCAGGCAGGACAGAGCAGGGTGGCATGAGGGGCACCCACAGGTGCCCACCCTCCCCGGGCAGCCGCTCCCTCCTCCCTGGGGAGCCGCAGGGAGGGCGGGCAGGTCACCACGGGGGTGACACGGTGACAGTGCCGGTGACAGTGCCGGTGACAGTGCCGGTGACAGTGCTGCAGAAAGGGCCACTCGGCACCGCCCCGGGGCCAGGGCTCTGGCACCCCCCACGCTCCCAGCCCGCTGCATCCACTTCCCTCATCCAATATTTATTGTGGCTTCTCCGGCCTGCGAGAGGCCCTTTGATAACGGGATTGGAAGGATTATTTTTTCAAAGCTCTGCAGCTGTTTCTTGCAGAGCCAGCACGCTCTGACTGCTGCTGCCCACGTCTCCCGGCTGGGAGCAGGGAGGGAAGCCTGGGAATGGCCCTGTGGGCCCGGCCACCCCCATCCCACCACTCCAGGGCATGGAGCTCGCAGCCCTTGTCCAGATTTATCAGGGAAGATTTGCTTCCTCACTGCAAGAGCCGATCCCAACAAAGCCTCCAGTTTTCCACCCCAGGCTCTGCTTGTCCCCAGTACTGGGAGTACACAGGGCAGGGCAGAACTGGGACCAGCACAGGACACGAAACCTCCTGGTCTGGGTGCCCCAGGCAGGGCTGGCACAGACCCAGAGCCGCGACCAGCCCGCCTGCTCCAGCCCGAGGAGGAGGCAGAGGGAAGCAGCTCTTCCCCTGGGATTGCAAATCCCACCCTTCCCGGGCAGGGTCTGGCAGCAGGACCCTGCACCACAAACCCTGGGTGTGCCCTAAAGGCGCAGCTGATTCCAAATGCTGATCCCAATCCATGGGAACAGCCACGGACAGACACAGAGCAGGCGCAGGCTGCAATCCGGGGACCTCGGGGTGCTGGCATGGGACCTTGGAATGCTGGGATTCCACCTTTAGGGATGGTTCTCCTGGGAGCTGGGGCAGACAAGGACCCCCATGCCTATCCCAGCTCCTGACTGCTGTTCTCCTGGAGCATCCCTGGGTGCTCCAGGGAAAACATCCCTGTCCTGGGATAGCATCCACTCTTGGGATGCACAGGGACCACCCCCAAAGGTGAGGGGGACCTCCTTGGGTCCCCCAAGGGACATTTGGGGAGCCAGAGCCCAACACCAGGAGAGGGTCAAGTGTCCCCCGAATTCCAAAAATGCCCTTTAGAGGGATTTTGGCAGGGTCTGGCACTCGGCTCAGCTCGGGAGCAGCTCCCGGGCTCGGCTCTGGCACATCCTCCCGAGCTCCGGGATGCTTTGGCCACAACCAGAGCTCCCAGCAAAGGGAACGAAATCAGGATCAGAGGAAGCAGAGCCGGGCCGCGGGCCGGGAGCCCCGAGCCCGGCGGTGCCGGAGCGGCCCCGCGCTGGCGCAGCTCCCCATGCTAGGATGGCTCCCAGCCCGGCGCACGGCTCCGCAGCGCGCCCCAAATCCCGCTGCTCCGACACCGCCTGACGCAGGGATTCCGGGAGAGCCTCAGCCCCTTTGGCATTTCCATCCCTCTGCTTTTCCCCTCGCCGCTCAGAACCACCGAACCCACGATCGCGGCCAAGCCTCCCCGGCGCGCCCAGCCCAGCCCCGCGCCCCCGGCAGCCGCGTTTGCCGATTTGCCGCGCTCCATCAACGGTGCAAAGGCAGGTTGGGATCTTCCTCCTCCTCCTCCCCCTCCCCGGCAGCCCCCTCCAGCAGCTCCTGCGTCAGCTCTGCCGCTGCCAGCGAGCCCCGCTGTGCCCAGCACGGAGGCGGCTCCGGCGCCATCCCTACCCGGCCCGGCCCGGCCCGGCCCGGCCGGAGCCCCGGGGAGGCCGGGACACGTGCCCGGCTGCGGACCAGCGCTGGCCTGCAGCCGCGTGGGCATTTGTCCTGATTTTCCCTGTCGCTTACAATTCCGGGCACGGGTAAAAAAAAAAAAAAAAGCCCCCAAAGTGACACGGAAATGCGGGGGGGCTGCGGCTGCCAAAGGCCAAATTCCAGAGCTCCGCGCAAGGAGCAGGAGAGACCCAACGGGCGGAGAAATCCCACGTCTCCTCCCCAAAAAGCTGCTCGCTGCCTTCGGGGGCTCCCAGGGAATCCGGACCCTGCTGGAGCGGAACCGGGAGCGCTCCCAGCCTGGGGGAACCCGCAGAGCCGGGAACTGGGGGCACCCCGCAAACTCTGCCCCCCAGCCCAAGGGGACCCAACCCCACAGCACCAAGGGTCAATCCCCACCCTTTTCCCAGGGGAAAGCTGCATCCCTGCTGCTCCCGGGGAACGGGGCGGAGATGCTGCGGATCCCAAAGCCACCGCGGCCACCCCTGCCCAGAGACCGGGGCGGGCCCCGCCTGCTGCTCTCCCACAGAACCACGGCATCTTGGAAGCGTCGGGAGCATCCAGCCGCCCCCTCCAGCAGCTGAGCGGAGCGTGACTGACGGCCCTGGCACGGCTCCTGGCACGGCTCCTGGCACGGCTCCTGGCACGGCTCCTGGCACGGCTCCTGGCACGGCTCCGGGGGCAGCCGCTGCCAGCGGCGCTTCCCGGCGTTCCAGCGCCGGCACGCGGCCCTGCCGTGCCCACGGGACACCTGCCCAGGTGCCATTTGTCACCGCCGCGGGGAGGGGACAGCCACGGCCTTACCCCGAGAGATGGGCTCTCAGTTGCAGCCTCCCGGAGCCCCTCCGAGCTCGGCGCCCCCACACTGTTCCCACAGGGAATGCCCAGCAAGCCCTTCCTGGTCTGGGGAGGTTTTGGGGACCTCTGCCCCTGTCCTGGCCACCCGAGCAAGCACAGGAGCCATTCCCAACCTCATGCCAGCGGGCACGAGCTGACAGCACCGCAGGGATCAGCTGCACATGGATGAGGCTGGAGCAGCTACAGGAGCTCCTGGCTGTCCTGGCAGCTCCAGAGCTTTTCCATCTCTGCTCCGTTCAATCCCAGGCACCCAGGAGTCCCCCAGGAGCTGCCAGGCTTGATCCCAATCCCTGCTTTTCCCCAGGAGCTGCCAGGCTTGATCCCATTTCTGCTTTTCCCCAGGAGCTGCCAGGCTTGATCCCATTTCTGCTTTTCCCCAGGAGCTGCCAGGCTTGATCCCATTTCTGCTTTTCCCCAGGAGCTGCCAGGCTTGATCCCATCCCTGCTTTTCCCCACGAGCTGCCAGGCTTGATCTCATCCCTGCTTTTCTCCAGGAACTGCCAGGCTTGATCCCACTCCTGCATCCTGCAGGAGCACCCAGGAGAGGCCGGGATGCTCGGACACAATCCTGGTAGGACCGGAGCAGCTGGAAGGACGCCCCGAGGCAGGATCCGACCCGGTGCAGGGACCAGGCCGACTTTCCAAGAAATGCGGCTGCTGCCCATTCCCAGGGAAATTCCAACAGCTCCGGAGCCGCGGCCGCTGCCTGCGCGAGGCAGCAGCTCCATCTAGTGGGGCTGATCCCAGGGATCCGGCCCGGATCCCACCCGGCATCATCCCATGCAGCTTCACCTCCCTCCCGCACCGGCTGCACCCGCACATCGCGCCGGGGCAGGGATTCCCACAGAACTGATCCATGGGGCATCATCCCCCTGGGAACACTGGGAGTTGATCCATGGGGCACCATTCCCATGGGAGGACCAGGAGTTGATCCATTGGGCACCATTCCCTGGGAGGATCAGGAGTTGGATCCATGGGGACCATTCCCATGGGAGGATCAGGAGTTGATCCATGGGGCACCATTCCCATGGGAGGATCAGGAGTTGATCCATGGGGCACCATTCCCATGGGAGGATCAGGAGTTGATCCATGGGGCATCATCCCCATGGGAGGATCAGGAGTTGATCCATGGGGCACTATTCCCTGGGAATTTCGGGAGTTGACCGATATTCCAGCCCATCCCTGTGGCCCTGGATGACCGGAGCAAGGTGCCGGGACACCCCCAGTCCCTGCCCACAAACCAAAGCCCCTCTCAGGGCTCCTTCCTTTCCCTCTTCCTCCAGCCCTGCTGGCCACCCCAGGGTGCTCCGGGATCCATGGCCGGGATCCAGCCCAGGGAAATCCCTCTGGGGTTTGTCCCAACCTATGGAGAGGCCAGACTGGGAGCTGCACTCCCTGTCCTGTGCTCCTGGTCCCCAAATGTCCCTTCCCAGCTCACCTTGGCCACGAACTGTTTGTCCTTCTGATCCAGGTTTGCCGTGGGAGCCACGTAATCCCTCCAGATCCTCAGCTTGCGCTCCTTGGCAAACCTGGGGTGGGGACAGGGGGACACCGGGGCTGGGACACCCGGACGTGCCGCGGGTGGCACTCCCAGCAAAGCCCCAGGGAGGGATGGGGGGATCCCATCAATCCCACCCGGATGAGCCACACGGGACTGGGGGGCTGGAGTCACTGGGCACCCCATGGGTGCAGCTGGGAGCAGTGGGAACAGTGGGAGCAGCTGGGATCAGTGGGAGCACTGGGATCAGAAGGATCAGAGGGAGCACTGGGATCAGAGAGAGCACTGGGAGCAGCTGGGAGCACTGGGACCAGAGGGAGCACTGGGATCAGCTGGGATCAGCTGGGAGCACTGGGATCAGAAGGATCCCTGGGATCAGAGGGAGCACTGGGATCAGAAGGATCAGAGGGAGCACTGGGATCAGCTGGAAACACTGGGTACAAGAGGATCCCTGGAACCAGAG